>JAEMWC010000208.1:322500-432500 GCA_016490735.1 Pachyseris speciosa | reverse complement strand
CCTTAAAAAGTCGGAAAACTATATTTGAACTATCATCGCTGCATTTTATCCGAAAAAAGTGATATATTTCGTGTATTTTGTCAGGAGCCCATGATTTTGTAGAGTTTTTAAGGAGAACAAATCAGCGCGAGGATGGCTGCCGACAAGAGCAATTCTATCAATCGAAAGTAGTAAGTTTGTAAGTTTTGTGGTGAATTATGTCCTTTTGGCGTTCTAATTTGTCATAACTTTATTTAGCAGGGATTTCAATAGATGATTAGGTTTATTGTATGCCTCATTTGTTAAGAAAATGTGAAAAGTTCACGGAAAATGTAAGGCTTCACAATTTGATCGACACCAAACCGCACTCTTACAAAACCTGCAACTGTTTTACTTCAAGAAAAGTAGCCATTATGGCGTGATAATTGCGCTAATTCAACTCAATGCAACCGCTCAAAACAAACACCACTGCAAACAGAAATCGACCGCCGCCACACGCCAGCTTTTAAATTTTCATATCTCGCGCCAGAAGGAGGCGGCCTAGACCCACTTCCGCACGGCCACGACCGCCTCCTCCTGACCGCCTCCACCGCTTGCTTAAGTCTCTGATTGTGTCGAAGCATGAGAATTGTTCTAATTAGTTGGCTATTGTTCAAAGGGTATAAATGTTAGCGTTAATGAATTCGTGGGTGTGTTGTGACCTCGTAGAATTGACGTGCTGGAAGTATTCGCTGGCGGTCTTTTGTGTTTCGGGGTTCTGCATCTACCTTTGAGCGTATTTAGAGTCTTTGCCACCTTTTCCTAAGGCATACTGCAAGGATTTTTCAAACAGCGACGCCATTTTGGTTTGAAACCTCAGGCATGCGCTGTGAGACCTCGATAGCTAGATTTTGGCTACGATTGCGTAGAGTTGCCCAGAGCTCTTCCTTCCCGCCGTGACCCAGTTAGACGTGCGCAAAAGGGTTGCTCTCTGGGGTCGAGAATGACTTTTCACTTTGCACACGACTGTTCACGCGATAAAAAATAACCAAAGACAAGACAAATGTTTTTCAGATCCCTTTGTCGCTATAATTATCGGTATCTTAACTTGCTCAAAAAAAAAAGTTAGTTTGACTGCAGTCTTGGGAGTCTGGGAAAAGTAGAATGCTGCCGGTCAAGTTTTGCTGACTACGGTTATGGTTTCAAGGAGCCTCTCTACTTGTGGAAAGCAAGCATTTTGTCTAAGAGAACAAAACATTCTTCATGCAGAGAAAGTGAGACGCCCCGGATAACGACTAGTCTATGGAGAACAAAGGCATGAGGGTGCAATATGCCAGAATTGAATACGAGGAGAGAAATGGGAAATGACAAGCCCCCCTCCCCTCAACAACATACAGCAATGCATTACACAAGAGTCCTTCTATAAAATAATGCTTTCTTTATTCTTAGGTCGTTTACTAGAGAAACGAATGAATTTATGTAACAAATCAAACGACCGTTACTTGGTCGTCTTCGAGCTTATCCGGAGTATATAATGTCATATATTAAAATATTATTCTTCACAAGTGGAATATATAGGTGTCGAGATAATAAATAAATATGTACATCCCAAGTATGAACAAAATTTGGGATACAAATTTTAAGAGTTACCAGTAGAGTATATAATAGATATAAGATTTTAACATGACTTCAATTATATATTTGGTACAATATTTTCGGCGATATGTTCTATACTAAGTACATTTCTTGCACGTTCTGACAAACAATGTGCAGAGTAAGACTGCACATCTTTTGCCAGACAATCTATATTGAAAGGATATTAAAGACATACGAAATTCTTGTTATGTGAATAAAACCATTTAACTCTTTCACTACCTAGCGTGTCCGGAATAAAAACATCTTCTAGAAAAACATTGAAATTGTTAAAAACAAAAAAGCGAAATCACATGACTCAAAGTGAAGGTTTTTAAGTAAACTGAAAAAAACAAAAACAACAAAAAATGTGCATTTTTCTTAATAGATTGCAAAGCGATTTTCAAAAGCTGTTTATCAGTGAACGCCCGTTTACACACGCTAAAAGCAATTTTCAATGTAATTTCTATCGCCATATCTCCACTGCGATTTTTGCCCCCCTACGCTGTGCGATATCCTTGGAGTTTCCCTGAAAAGTGCTTTCGCAACAGGAAAACTTTTCCAAAAAATCTCGCCGTCAAGTGGTACACGTACAACGTTAAGATGATGGTAGAGACCTCCCAGCTTTATTCCGCGCATGTCACTATCCCGTGATAGTAAAGATTACGTCATGATCCAAGATATAAACCGACTGGGGATCAGGTCTCTGGTTAACTCAAGACTGACACAGGACAATCACCTTGGCATTCCCACGTTAAAGGGTGAGTGTGGTAGGGCTGAGGTTGTTGAAGTCATCTGTCAGTTTAACTTTTTCGGGGATTAGAGACGTACACCGCCGTAAAGAGGACTTAAATTTCGCGCCCTAAATTGCATGGAAGGCGCTGCTGGTTTACACTGCCGATTAGAAGTTGCACTGCGAAAGGAACAAAAGTCGCAACGAAATTGAAACAAAATTACCAGTGTGTAGACGTCCTTATTCGGAGAATTTAAAACGAGTATCATCGAAATGTTCTTGCTTGAAAAGTCAGTTATGTATCTGGGCAATATATGTATTTGTGATAACCATGTGTCAAAGAAACTGCATAAGCACGTTGGAGCCAGCCGCTCGTCAACTAACTATAAAGTGGAGGAAAAAAGTCAGTCTACCATTCCAATACAAAAGCGTACAAAAGGCACTTAAGGTTATAAATGCTGTACAAAAATAATTAGCGTGCTTTTCTAGCACTTTTATAGAGTAGGTCTCTCTCGCAAGACTAAAAACAAACTTAATTTACACTTTTTGAAAGTTCTTGGGATGTCTGTACAACATCTAAACGTATTCGCAACAGCAACAACCGCAACACAGCAAGTTCCACAGGTACCTAACAGATGTATGATCAAACAGACACCAATATGGCGACAAATAGAAGTAGCATTTTCCTTTATGAATCGAACTGTGTAGCTCACTTTCTTCAGAACATTACATGAATGGAAATGATTTGTCTGTGGTTTATGTTTTATTCTCTATGTCAAGAGTCTTTGCAGCTTCTGTGATCGTCTTTCGTCTGTTCATTGTTTTACACCCAGTGTTCACTGCCATTGGGGCTGACGGGGGACTTTACTGGTTTGGGAGGAAGTGCGCTGAGTCGTTCCCTGAAAGGACAATAAACATTGCTGCAACGCTCAAGACAAAACCAATTCTGATAAAATTTGCCAAATGCTATTACTTCGGGGAAGTTTCTGCTGGATTACCTTCTGTATAACGGTGCTCGTATGGTAGAGCTAATTTGATTGGTTGTAATTACAAGTTCAAATGAGTCCCCTGCGAATAGCGCGTGAGGAAAATTACAATTTGCTGGTTGACTCTTGATTGGCTGAATGACGAAGTTTTTACTGATGATTGGTTAAAACGAGATGTACAGTCGCGGCTTTCACAGGGCATAGCAAACCAATGAAAATATCTCATACCTTAGTAATTTGTGGCTTCTTCTCGAATAAGGACTTCTACCACGATGACTGTGAAAGTTCAAACTTCTGAAGCCCTGGGAATAAAACAACAGATTTTGTTTCTTGTTTTTATAGCAGTGTAGGAACAATTGAAAAATTAAATACCAATTAACAATAGAATCCATGCACACTACTTAAACACAAGAATAGTCCAGTTTCGAGTTCGCCATGATCGCAGAATGAAAGCACCGAGAACGCGTTTGTACAGGGTTATCCTCCATGTGAAGTGAATATATTCACAAATTCCAGCGTGATTCTGAGATGACCAGTTTACAGCTCTGTCCATTGCATAATTTTCAAATTTGTGGCACCTTCTCGCCGGTAATTGTGAAATATTTCACTTTAGGTCGAGGGTAAACCTGTATGAATGCGTTCTCAGTACTTTTATTCAGCGGTTATGGCGAACTCGAAACTGGACTATTCAAGAAATCTTATACCCTGCGAACCTCTAAGCATACAGCTAAATTCTCCTACCTAACCTCAGAAGACCGACTAGTACTCGACAAGGAGATTGACATTTTGATATACTAACCTCCACATCTCTCAAAAGAGTTTGAAACTCGTCACTTTCTTCAAGCCACTTAGGAATCTCTGTCGATCCTCCGTCGATAGCTTCTCAATCCTCTTCTTCAGCTGGGATAGCCTTTTAATTTCATCGTTCACTTGCAACTAAAGAACATAATATAATATGTTAGGTTTGTAAAATCACAAGTTTGTTGCGACTGTTTTATTGTAAATAAAGACCGCCGTTGAGATTATATTCTTCATTAACTCCAAATTCTTGTCACGGACGTTAACCAGAAGTTTAACACAAGGGGAAATACTCCTTGGAAGTCTGTTACCAACCTGTTTGGCTCTTGAGGCCTCAAGGTGAAATTCGAGATCCATCGTTCTGCTGTTGCCTTCCTCTAAATGAGGTATAGCTGCTGATATTGCTGAATCCCTTGCCACGACATTGGGCGCTGTAGGTGACAAAACAAACAGTATTGTCTGAAATCCCACACAAGCATCTGTACAATAGATTTCTCACATGGAAATCCCATGGCCCAGTGCAGAATGTCATTGTTGACTGGTAACCTGACTACACGCTACCTGGCTTTTGACCTCACCCACTTTGGCTGTCTTTGAAATGTTTCATACAAACTGTTTCGTAATGGCGTCCAGAAATACAAAACGTGAGATAAATCGCTGCGAGATAAGCTAAAGAAACTTTTAAACCAATTCATTTCTAAACGCTTTTATCCGTTCCAAGTTATCTCACTCAGCACTATGTTTCGTGTAACTTGACTGGCAACACGAAAAAGAATAACACTTTGCTTTGAACGCTGTCAGGAAATGAGATGTTGCACTAAAAAAAGCGGTTATTGTACGTCTGCGTTAGCCTGCGAGCAAGCTCTCCCGGGTGTTGGGGGTGGTGGAGGAAAGGAGAGAAGGAGATAGTCTCTCCATTTTTCCCCTCCCACCCCACGAGAGAGCTTGCTCGCTGGCTACGTCTGCGTTCGCTCAGTTTACTTTAGGTTTTGCAAGTAAATGATTTTTACCTTTTTCCTTCTCATGCTTGTTCGTTCCACTGACATCCTCACGAACGGACTCATGTCTGTTTTGCGTGTGGTGCAGTCTGAGTTACTGCGATTGAGGTTGATATCATACGACATACGACTCAGCGGCATCATGGGATGCTCGTCGTCTTCTCCCTTTACAAACACAGTGTCGAAATAAGTAAATCAGTGCTACATTATTTGAAGCTTGTAAGATATTGCAACAGTGGCAAAGGCTGCAAAACGTTTTAACTTACATGGATTGGGAACAGGCCCAACGGCTGCGGATCGGAAAACTTGCGAATGTACTTTGTCTTCGCTACTGGAGGTCTGGACCTAACGGAGTTCGATCAAAGTCGCTCTCTCTGTCCTGCAGAGAGCCGCCGCTGATCACGCTATCTCCTTGTGACTGGGCCCTTTCCACCGGCCTTCCAGCGGTATGTTTATGGATTGGTAGGCCTTCTACCGCCTGGTCGAGTACCTCTTGGCTAACTGATCTATAGGGTTCAAAGGACTCCAGGCTGAATGTCGAACCCTCGCACTGTTTGCAAACAAAAGAAGGGAACAAGAGATGTTATGATAACAGTCACACAACAACTTCGAATATGACGTAGCTCGTTACGAGTCTAATTGGCAGAGCAATCATCAGGTGTGCGGAGGGACATGGGTTTGATTCTGGTCAATGCCTCTGTTTTTTTCTGGATGCGAGGCGCTTAACATCACTTACTTTGTTACTTGGCCTGTATGTTATAATTTACAATTACCGGATAAAAGAGAAGAAACAAAAAGTTTAGCCTTTAGAATCATTCACGTAACACTTTTACGAGGAAACATGAGAGTGTAAACTTGCTCGGTATTGAAGGCAACCACACCCCGTCACTAGTAGCTTTGGTTTCTGGAACAGGATGAAAGAAAAATGACTTTCTCTCTTCCAATGTTGCCATAAAAGCAAACTATCGCGTGCGACTATTCATTTTCACGAGACACTTTCCCATTAATCTCTTCCACTCCTTTCTGTATTCTTGTAACATTCCCAAGAATGATTGAGTAAAAACATGGTGAAAATCTTCTTCGTGAAAAGCTCCTGTGTGGCGAACCACCGTTAAGAAAAGTGTGACGAGTTTTCTGCCATTAACTGCAATAACCATCAATTGAAACTTACCCATGAGCTGGGACGTAAATTGCCTCGTTTTGGAACATATACGCTGTCCAGTGACATGGAGCCAATCGAAGGCGCCGTGGTGCTGCTCTTACGTTGATACTTCGCTGCTGCCGAATGAAAAAACTGCAACCAAATGAAAGTCATTTGTTAAGATGGTCAACCTAGTCTAGCAAAAAGCTATGCGCTATTGCTTTGCAAATAACATAATATTTACTTGCTATTGCCAAGGGCCGTGATGATTGCGTTTTGTTTTGAAGGTGCTTGTGTGTTCGTTGTCGTTATTTGTGGTTCAGCTATGTGCTTTCGTTAATGGAACTGGCCAAAGGCGGCTATGTGTTTATTTTTCGGGTAAGGGATAGTCACGAGGCTTTCGAACAACCACCCTGTGCTTAAACACTGAGATAACACGACATAACCGGTCTGCCTCAACGATGCAAGACTACCATTTTCAACTTAAACATGCAGCAATTGCAGACATTGCCGCGAACGCCACCGGGTATCTATGACCGTTAACCTTTTTCCACTTACCGCACAACTTAAGAGGTTGTACCAACGAAATCGCACAATATGATGATGAGAAAGGTGATGATGACAATGATGGCAATTTGATGATGACGATGACGACGACGATGAATGACCATAATGACGATGATGATGAGGGGCTGGTTGATACAAAGAAAGGACTTCCAGATGAACTTACCAAAAGCTCCTCCGCCTCAAACGTGGTGACACAATGATGTTCACCTGAAGAGTTTTAAGCTTGCTTGCAACAAACAGAACTGATTATCAAACAGCTTCTACTTGTCATGTCGACAAATAGTCCAACATTTAGGCATGAGACTTGAGAAACTGATCAGTATAAAGATAGTATGCCCGCAGGCGTCCTCCATTCCATTCCACAGAAGTTGTTCTTGTGAACTAAGATTTACAGTACTGTGCCCCCTGAATTAGCCTGGGACCAGGTTCTGCAGTGGTTTAGAAGCAAAAAGAAAGGAACGTGGCGAAAAAAATCGGCGAGCGAAGCACGCCGAGCGGGGGACATCTCCCAGTCCCTCGGCCGGCTCGCTTCGTTCGCCAATTTTTTTTTCGCCACGTTCCTTCTTTTTGCTCCTAAACTATTGCGGAGCCTGGTCCCAGGCTACCGCTGCATTGATACCGATTCCGAGTCAAAGACTTGATACTTCTTTGCTAAAATGAATCTTTGCACTTGTTCGAAACGCAGTGCGCCTTTTTCAACCAAATCTTGACTTTTTATAGGCTGTAAAAGTTACGAAATCTAGTCATCATCTGTCGCACGACCGAGCTAGTGAGGGGGTGTAAGTCTATTTCCGATTTGACGTCACAGACTGATTTGCATCGCGGTAAATATTTGTGAACTTGCATGCACAGCAGTTTGTGACGTCAAATCAGGAAAAGACCCACGCCCCTTCTGACTCGGTCGTGTACCAAACGATGCTTGGTTTATCTAAGTTTTGAAACCCACAGAAAAATCCATGCCTGGAAGTAAAGACCAAATGTTTTTGGAAAAGGTGTAACGTTCTATATTAGCGGGAAAATATTTTAAGGTTTGGTGCACTTTAAGTTTGTCCAATGTCTTACCTCGGCAAGCGGGACGTGAAACTGCTCCCCAAACTCTGGGTTTTCTTGGTACTCAATCGGTTTCGTTTCCAAGACGCAACTTTCACCTGGTGCACAAGGCAACAACGCAGCTTTAACATAAACTGTCTTACACGGCGACGTGTTACCAAGAGCTTTCAAGCCCTTCACTTGATCGATACACACGACCAAGGATTCACGACCTGCATCGTAGGTGAGTCCAATTTTAATTTGAGACGTTTCTGAGGCATCTTCAGCCTTCAAATTCTCTTGAGACGCTTCAAAGACTCCGCTGTCAGCCGCAACGGATTCGTCCGAAGGAGCCGCCGTTACAGGTCGAGTGCCCGTCGGGGGTAGAGGGACCTCGCAGCGTCTCAGCGGAAGTGCGGCGATACCCTCTGTAATGGGTGACAAGGGAATGAACGGAATCGTGTTAATCGATTCGTTTGATTTTGAATCTGCGTTAAGGAGGCGAATTCTTTGTTGAACTGGAATCCCCTCAGCCTGTGGAGGAATCAGAAATATGATCCATAACGAAAAATTTTACGCACTGGTTTGTTCTGTTTTGAAGGGGAAGGTGGGTGTCGCGCGGAGGGCGAATAAATAACAAAGCGGAGAAATATCGAGATGCAGGAATAGGCGAAATTAGGAGAAGAGAAGAGAAGACATTGTCAACAGTGGTAACTGCTTTGCTTGGTGGCAATCACTATCTCGTCTTCAAAGCAATCTCTGCGTAAAAAATCTCGCCTTCACGCTGTCGGACAGAACAGTACTTTCTTCAAGAGAATTAGACCAAAGACGCATAAAAAATATAAACGTCGAAAACAAAAAGCAGCACACCAACCTGAGGCAAAGAGCTCCTTTCCAACTCTGTTCCATCCAAGCCAGCCGTAGTTTCTCCCTCGGAAGCTACAACCCGAGCAGATGACGGCGAGTGCGTCGGAGAGCGATCGCTAGTACTGGGAGAGATAGGCGGCGAATGCGACGACAGAGACATGGAGTCACGTGATGACAACGATACCTGCGACGAGTTACTCGCACTGGGGTGTGTTGCCCTGCCGGAAGTGGGCGTGTAACTGGTGGAGGCGCCCGTTGTTCTTATTGGCTGACATGTGGTGATTGTGTCACGCGACATTCCTTGAAGCATGTCTGTCACGCGTTGATGTAGCTCTCGCAGATTCAGCGCTTCACTAGCGCCGTGGTGATTCACATCGGGGTAGTTAAGGGAGTTCAGAGAGCCTCTGCTAGAGGCTGACAGAGATCCTCGGCTTCCTGATAAGGAAAGGGATCCCCGGCTGGAACATGGTGATACAGACGGCGTGCTTCCAGACAGACTGTGAAAAAAAGTGAAATAGAAACAGTTAGTTAACGTTTGAAAAGTCAACTATTTTTGTCTGAGAATAGGTGTAGGTTTGCTGACATTTTCGTCGTTTACATACGAGAAACAAATCAGTGCCATTTTACGGTTTAGAAGAAAAAATCTTACTTTTTCAACTGCGTGTTCAGCAAGTTGGCGAGTCTGGTTTGTTCAGTAAGCTTCTGTAGTAACTTGGATTTCTCGGCCTGCAGCTGAGCCCTATCGGCCATATCTCGGTGAGAAAGTTCCCGCGCAGAGTCGATATCTGCTACTAGTTTTTCCTTTTCAACTTCGAGTTTTTGCTGCAAAAAAAAACAACAACAGAAACTATGTATCATTTACGGGCCGAAGGGCTGTGTACGTACGACGAAGGGTACACAATAAGAAATACATACATTAGTCTTAAACTCCTTTGGGTGTGTAGTATTTAACAATTATCTGGCGAAATCGCGCGTAATATCGCCTGATACTTAGCCAACTAGACCGTATTATTCAACAGATTGTGACAATGTCCAAGTATAGTCATCGTACATACGCAACAGATATCCTGCGATCTATGTAATTTTGCGTGTCACGGAGAAAACTGGCGGATTCTCCAGCCTTTTTTTTTTATAACAAGAGCAGAAAATTTACTTTGTCATTAACGTGTTGAAGAATAAAACATTTATCCTGCTCAATCTTGCGGAATATCGCCTGATTTTAGCCAACTCGGCCTTGTCGGCTAAGTATCAGGCAATATTCCGCAAGATTGAGCAGGATAACTGTTAAATATTTATCGCCTAGTGTTGCTCAACAAGAGAGCCAAAACAGGACCAACGAGCAATACTAAAACTGAAAGTGGCAGTACACTCCAAGCCATCTCATAAGAAACTTATTCAACACAACCCTTAATAATCTGTAACAACCAAAAAACTGTGGGGAGAAAGTGAGACAGGAAGAGTGTGCACATTAGAAAAAATTCAAATGATGCAGTTCATTTAAGTAAGTAAGTAATTTATTTAAGCTCGATAACGTGGGGAGTGGTTGCCCAATCTCCCGAGCCGGGGGCTCATGTAATAAACGCTCGAGCATTCCGGATCGAATTGGAATTTAGAAGTGTTGGTTTTTGAGGAGAGGGGAAAACCGGAGAAAAACCTCTCGGAGCAGAGAGAGAACCAACAACAAACTCAACCCACATATGACGTCGGGTCCGGGAATCGAACCCGGGCCACATTGGTGGAAGGCGAGTGCTCTCACCACTACGCCATCCCTGCTCCCCAATTATCATTTCACTGGAAAGTCTCTCAAGTAGATGGAAATGCTCACACATTCTTCCTTTTTCTTTCCACCCGAAATGAACGGAAAATTTCCTCATCATAGAACCTTTCCATATTAAATGGCTCCTGGCAAATTATTCGTTTATGTTTATGATAATTAGCCTTACAAGCCCCATTAGCATGTGCAAAATGCAATAGGATTTTTGGGTTAACGTGAGGTTAGTAAGGCTAATTTATTAACATACATACAAAAGAATAATCAAAACCATATCCGCCATTACGAAAAAGGTCTGTTTCTCAAAGCGTGCTTGTCCCTGAGCGTTTTCGCGCGCTTTTCGATCGCTTTGACGGGGAAAGCGCGTGCAACTGGGAGACTTCCATTACGACCGTATATATATATTTTTTTGCGCCAGTTTTTTTACTGGGCAGATATAGGCCAAACCGGTTCAGCTGGAGTTGAAAAAAATAATAATAAATAGATCTAATAAGGGACGATTGTGAGAATGGGACAATAAGTTGAGATTACCTAAACTGCGCGCGCCAAGGCGGGAAAAAGAAGGAATAGAGTGGTCACAGAGGACAGAGAAAGCAAGCTTGCTTTTAGCTTTTCAACGAGCCTGTTTTTATCTTCCTCCCCTGACAAGCAACGATGAATTACACAACACGAGTGGGGTGAATTTCTAACTGTTGCAGCCTAATTTGACAACAAAAAGTGGCCTCAACAAACCTTCTCCCCTTCGCTCCGAACAAGTGAATTCAACCGCCTTAACTGGTCGAGTAAAGCCTCCTTTTCGTGCAATAACCCTGGCCTGGAATTATTATCATCCGCCAAAACCTGGGTAATTCTCTCGTCCAGCCGAGAAATTTCAGTTTGCAGGTTTGATTGGTTTTTCAACGCATCTTTATACTTGGCTTTTATTTCTTGTTTGTTTCGTTTAGGCAACTGTTCAGTGGACCGCTCAATGGCTGAATCTGACCCAAGGTCCAATTGTGATCCAGTGCTGGTCTTTATGCCGCTACCATCCTCCCTGACCTGCAAAAGAGTAAGCCTTAAATTGAAGTAAAAAAAAGCTAGCCAGAATTCTAACAAGATTTTCATAACTTCTCAAATAGCTTCCTTCACCAGGAGCAATAAAGAACTTAACGTAAGCTTTTAAGATTAAACCCCCTTTTTAAAAGAAAAGCCAAGTTAGTTTTGTTTTGTTTGGTTTTTGCTGCTCTGTTGGGAAAACAAGGCCTTTAAATAACATGCTGGGCAGACTGATATCTGCCAAATCAATACCACAAATTTATTACAATTGTAAAATCAGCATTTGCTTATTAGTAGAATAGGAAGCAAGACTTTTCATTCCATCACAAATGTAGTAGTTGCAGTGAAACATTTTTGTGTGTCGACGTCACCAAGAATGTGACATCCATTATATGACAATACAAAATTATGACATTAGTTGCAGACAACATTAGTTGCAGACGCCATCTTGATCCAAAATTCAAATCAGTAACCTCGATTCCTAGTTCCCAACCTCTCTCCATGGTTCAAAGAAACTATTTAATGATAATGGTTAAATTGACGCATAACATTTTATTTGAAAGCAAATGATGTATTTAAACTTTCTTTTAAATTCTATGAAACCATTTAAGACAATGTGCACAATTTCGGATGTAAAGCTATAATTCAATACATGTATAAATTCTGCTAATGATGCAAATTTTTCTGTGGTAAGTATCTGTAATCTCGTCTCTTTTTTGCACAAACAAGTTGTTTTTCAGTTGCCAAAACTGCATCTCAAATTACATTTAAAACTTTAATAAGCTTGTATGGAAGGTAATTACAAGCTTATCCTTTCTTAAGGATTTTTAATTCTCAAGAATGTTAAATATTGCATTTGGTGTGAAAACAACATATTTAAGGTATTTTTGTTTGTCACTCCCAAGATAAACTAGATTTCACCTCAAATTCAATAAGTGCATGGTTTTCAGAACCGTACAGAAGTGGTTGTAAAGCTCTGAAAATTTGGGGTAGGGGTTTAATTTTATCCTTGCTTTAAATTTCTTCTCCCTATGTTTTTGGGTAAGGTAACACAGGGTGATGTATGATAATCAGTTTAAAACAAAGGGGGAAAAAATTTAAACCAAGGATATCATTGAGCCACAACATATGTACAGTTGTAACTACCCACATATTGTATGAGTGGTTCCCCTTGCACTTTGTAACTTGGGTAAGATGAATTATTCCAAAAAACCCATATGATTGTCAACTCTCAACAATCCTTCATCTTTGACTACTTCATGTTACATGCTGATAAAAAATCATCTTTCTTTCTCACCTCACTTGCATCAGGGAGTGACAAGTTGTCCTTGAGTCTTAGTAAAGCCTGGATAAGTTCGTGTTTCTCTTGTTCCTTTTGAAACAAAGTTCTTTGCACATTTTTCACCTCCTCCACTAAGCCTTGGATGTCTTCCCTCTTACATCCATTAGACGACAACTTTCTGTCTACCTTCTTCAACCTTTTGAAACCTTCTTCATGAGCCTGTACCTCACCGGAAACAGTATCCATCTCAAGTTTGAGTTCTTCAACCTGTATTGAAATGAAATCATTCGTCAAAAAAAAAAAAAGGCAAATCTTACCTTCCTTTCAAAGGAAGACTGGGTGTACAACAGTTTAAGAGCTCTCAATTTAATGTGAAACTATTAACAGTAACTAGGGGAAATAGGATCCAGTGTTGAGAATGTTCTGTTTTTTAATTGAAATAGATAGGACTTAAAAAAGTGATAGCTACAGGCTGCACTCTAGTAAAGCCCATGAGCCCCTGGTAACTTACTTTTGCCATTGGGTGACAAGAAAATATTGGTTTTTGCACAAAACTAAATGCGGGGCACCTAGAATTTCAAAGGTTCAGAGCTTTTGGACTCCCAAAAAAAATGTTCTTAGAGCATAGTGTTGACATAAGAAATACTGCAGATTGGAAATTAAAAACTTGAAACAAGTATAGACCTTATTCGCTTGCACAATTTGTTTTCACAATAGAGATCATGTGATCCTTGGTCCTTTGTCTTGTTCATCAAAAAGAGTGAAAGCAGACATATTTAGCATTGCATGCACTCTTTTTTAAAGAAAAGCTATTGAGTATCATCACATGATCTGTATTGGGAAAACAAAATGTGCAAGCGAATAAGGTCTATTATTCTTGAGAGTTGCAGAATATCAAGTTCCTGTATAAATTACCCAATGAAAGTACAATGGTAGACAAGTCTTTTGTCCCCCATCAGTTTGAACTACAGTCCTAGAATAGCACATATATACTTACCCTAGACTTGGCTTGTGATATTTCATTCTTTAGCTGCTTCACATCATACTTGCTGGCAATAGAGCTGACCGTTGAATTAGAAGATGAAGAACTTAGGCTGCCTTGTTTTGCATGTTTTGGTTGTCGCTCTTGATGTCTCTGCATTTTCTCAAGCTCAGACGTCCAAAACTGAACCTGTAGTTACACAACATCAGATCCAAGGATTAGACTAACAGTATTCATTTCCTTTGTGCTCATTTTTTTCAAATAGAGAACTACATCTACAACTTACATGTAATCCCTTAGTGACATATTGATCTAGTTAAAAGAAATTCTAAATTTTGAGTAATTGCTGCTTATAGAGTGTGATGATTCAAGCAATCTACACACGTCCACCCAACAATAATTTCCTAACAGAACTCAGTAACAGCATCCTTTGAATCATGTTCTCCCCATTCCCAGTTCATTTTATCAGCATTCATCAATCAGGGTTCATACACTTTTGAGCTGTGAAAATTCCATGACTTTCCAGGACTTTTTCCATGACTTTTTGAAAAATTCCATGACCTAAGTTAAGCAACTGTTCTGAAAAGTTATGTCAAAACAATGACAAAAATGTTCACAAGGTAATCTTGCAATGCGTGCCATGTTTATTTCTAATGAAATAAATCATATATTAATTTTGAACTTGTCGGTTAATTTTTGTAACTTTGGATCTACACTGCTTTCCACTCATAGAAATCCTACTGATTTTCCATGGCTTTCCATGAATTTCCAGAACCCAAACCTAATTTCCAGGACTTTCCAGGCCTTGAAAATGAAATTATAAAATTCCATGACTTTCCAGGTTTTCCAGGACTCTGTCAATAGCATTACTACCTAATTTATTTACTACTAACTCAACTGATATTAATCACAGCTGCAAGATTATTTAAAGTTTTAATGACGATACAGGTATAATTTATTATGTTTTAACTAAGGGAGTATACCTCTTCACGGGCAACATGCAACCTCTGCTTCTTCACATCCAACATGTTTTGCTTTGCCTGTAATTGCAAATGCCAGAAATCAGTTGTTATGACACCAGCACTCAAATCAAAATAACTATTATAAAATTGTTCTTAGAACTCAAGGGTAGGGACCCCAATCCAATTAACGTAGTCTAGTCAATAAAATTATCTCTCTCCTGATAATTTTTGGCCAAATGGGGTGCAAAGGGGACCGACCCCTTCCACAACATCATGAGAATTTAAGCATGTTAATGAAATCAGCAATGACAACAATATTTTCAAATTATGTTGTTGACGTCACCTGTCATTATTACAGGTAATTGCCTCAAAATTCAGAAGACTTTTGCCGCAAATTTTAAATAGTTTGAGAGGGTGTGTGTATCACATACTCCAAAAAGTGCCTCACGCATTCAAGCCAAAAATTCCTGGCTGTGTTTGACTTTTTTTTTTAGCTATTGTCTTGATATTTAGCTATTTGGGAAAAAACAGTCGTCTTTGTGTTTCTTGTACTAGCATTAACTTTGAAATTTAATGGTACCCGATTTTGAATTCTGGAATTTTCAAGAAAAAAAATTAAATAAACATGACAGTCATTTACCAGTGTTGATAATTTGAGTGACATTTAGTTGTTTCAAATAGTTTCAAAAAACTTAATTTAGAAATCTACGATAAAAACAGATTTGGAAACGTACATGAACATCACAAATCCAAACCTATAGTGATTTACTCGCGGGTTATCAAGCATCTGCATTGGTGAGCTCATGAACTAACTCAATGAGTCAACATGATTGCGTGATCACACAAAACAAAACCCTGGGCTTTTGTGCACACCCATGCATATTATGTACAGGGTTTAAAACAAGTTTTGAAATAGCTGTCTGAGCTAACTAAAGTAGGTGGTAACCTGATGACTATTTTTAATAATTTGAGTGAAAATACCGACAAAGTAGGCAGCTGTAAGAGGTAAATTCTGACAACGTATGTGGGCGATTTGCACCAGTTGCCGGCTTCCAATGAAACCCCTGTATGTAAGCCACTAAAACACCATTAATTTTCCTAACAAATCTAATCAAAGTTATTTTCTAAGGTATTGTACTGTTTTTCCAAAACACCAGTTACTAAAAACAGCACTTTGAACTTGATTAATTGATTTACTTCTTAACTCCAACAGACTGCATAATTCAACACTTCCAGTCCTTGTTTGTGGTATATATGGAGGTCAAGCATCAGAAAGCAATTACCTCCCTTTAAAGCTAGACCCCTGATAACACCCTTTTGTCTTTTGCTTTTTTCCCCCAAGGCAAGCTGAGATGAGAACATGTGGTGTCTCAAGTCTGTTTTGCTCACACCTGACAATGATTAGTGATTATTAAGCTTGAGTGACAGTGAAAGAGGTATACTTCTCATATTATAATGGTACAAACTATTAAACCTCCAAAGTGAGTAAAGTAAGAAATACAACATCATAGAATGCATTTAACATCAAATGGAAACTCGTTTCATCTTTGCTCACCATTAGAGTCCCAGCAGTGGCTAGAGCATCTTTCTACATCACAGATACATCACAGAGGGTTGTGGGTTCAAATCCCATCTGGAACTCAGACTTTTTTTTCTGAGTTTTGTTTGATGTCATGTGCATTTCTATCATGTTGTACAAACTATTACTTGAATTACCCGCAAATCAGACTGTGCAACGGTTAAGTAATCTGACAACATAGTTTCTCTTTTCTGCTTCCATTGTATTCTTGGGTCTTCCTGTTGCTGTGCACCTAAACAATAAAAAGAAATATTTATTTAATATTATCAGATGACCCATGTAGACCCATGGCCATCCACTTTTCTTTAACCAAAACACTCCTCCTCAACTATGACAGAAAAGACAAATTTGCACTAAGAACTCCAAAAAACAATGTTTCAGTTGTAAAGCAGTTTCACTTTGCCTAAGGCTAGTGTCAGAGTATGAATGGAACCATAAATATCTGTCCCTTTGTGACACGGCCATTCATAGAACACAATGTGCTTCCATAGTTAACATGGTTTATTTGTTTTGGCAAACAACCTTTTGTTCCCTTAAAAATATGCAGAGATTTCCTAAACTACCTTTGTCATTCACATCAAAACTGCAACAACATAAATCTAATTCACTCAAGCAATGATGACTCGTACTACTGAGAACTGTTCATTTACCATGCTCCACTGACACTTATTTTATTCCTTTCACGATTGAACATTATCTTGTCAGTTACCTGTAAATGCAAATTTCTAAGGCTTTGTTTACATTTATTGCTGACTCAGAAATGAAATGATAAATGATAAATATAACTCCATAGTTTGATTTAAACAAAATCCACAATTACAATGAGGATTAAAAAGTTACCTGTATTATGGTCAATAAAATATTTCCCACGAACTTTATCATTCACCTCCTCCCAGCCAAATGGAAGTTCTGCAATACAAAATAATACAAAATTTAGTTCTGCACTTGTGAGAAACTTGTTCAATGACTTGGTTTAATGACTTTGTTTATAGAGAGTGACACTTAACAGTAATTCAACTGACAAACCTGTGGCCATCGAAATTCCAAATCTAATTCTGAATTTTGTCTTCAAACAAAATTAGCTCCAGGGTTAAAAGCCTAATGTAACAACTGTTATTTCACATTTAGACCAACAGTGATCAGTAGCTAATTTCTCCTTACAAAACCACCATGTAGCAATGTACAAGTAATGATCTCAAAGGCCAAATTCTCCCAATATGCACTGCAAGACATTACAGGATACAGCAAGGAAACTGTGCACATTGAAAGAAAATGTCACATTTGACTAAAACATAATATGTCAAAATTTTCCCTTGTACAGTAGTGGCTCCTGTTACCCTCAGAATTAGCAGGCTGAGAGGAATGCAACTTCAGGTGGCTGCTAATTTTCGAAAGCCATTACTACATTTGGTATTCTATGGTAACTTCTTATTTTTGACTCATCTCTTGAGTCTCAGAAATGTCAGTCACATCACCATTTAAAAAACATTGATTTAAATACAACTTGAAAAACTCATTAATAATTCATGAAGGAAATACAAAAGAAATTAATTAAGACAGGCTAAATTTTACATCAGATTTTCTAGGCCAAAATAACCCAAAATCTAAATTTTAATGTGAGAATGGATAGATGTACAGTATTTAGCTTTTTATGCCGTTCAATAAATTCGCAATTCATGTTTTATCAAGTCCTAAAACACTCGGCTTTGCTTTGCGTTTTAAACTTGATAAAACACTCCTGCTCACTTATTACACATTACTTAAAACACAGCTTATCACAATAAAAATAGGCTACCACAGATGTACAGTCTGATTTCCCTATAAATTTTGTAAGGATAAGACATTGACATGCAGTGGTAAAAACGTTCAACATACCATTGCCAACACAATCAGCAAATGTCATTGGCTTTGTCAACCTATAGAAATAGATAAATAATTTAGACTTGGGATCAATGTTGGTACGTTTAGATACCTGAAATTTTACATTCTTGCAGGTTTAAAATATACCAGACAACATCATTTTTTTAAGGACCTATATTGCACAGTTCAAGGTAAATTTAATATTTTTAAAAAATTCAAGGAAAATGTTCCGTTATGATAACTGAGGCTGTTGCTGTTGCCTTTAATAGTTGCCAAATTCCTGACAGCAAAGCAACAGGTCCTAAAAACTCAAGACTTTTCACCAATGAATTTTCCTTGCAGAATACACTTCCAAGCAAGCAAGTGTCAAGAGTTAGAAAAGACCCAACAGCTACATGGAGAGCCACATGAGCTTCATGCACCACTAAATTCATGAAGCTGACTTATTGGATCCAGTAACAATCCTAAGATTTAAGAGTTAAAGAGGCTGACAGATAGGCTTCTTTTCAGTACAATAAACATATTAAGATAATTACAGTGCTGTTACATTCCAGATGTTTTGATCTATGCTCAGCTTTAGGAGTAAAGCTCTGGCATGTGATTTCTTTCACAGTTTCAGAAGTCACAGTGGATTGCGTGTCAAAAAAAAACCCACAAAAGATACCAGATGTAAACATGGCTGAACACTAGGACTCTAAAGATACATTAACAATATAAAACAACACATTTCCAACTGCCAGTGTTTACCAAATTACTACTTTTGTAAAGAAGAATGTTCTAGACCTAAATCATTGAGCCACAAAAATATTGTCACCAAACTAACAATGCATTGTCAAGCTCAGCCTCATATGCTGGGGTATATTTTGCTTTATTGATCTTTGTACTTTTCAATCAGCTTATGGAAAGGAAGATATTATACATATGAAAATTTGGATGACCAATACTGCAGTGATATTTCAATCTTCGGAAACCCTTCTTAGTATGACAAATATTCTACATGGAACAATAAAAAGACCTCAATAACCTGTGTGAATATGATCATTTGAAACAATTGGTTTGCATATACTTCCCACAAGGTATATTAAAACAAAAACTGCATAACAGATGGATTATTTTGATGGCAAACTACTAATGCATAAAAACACAACATGTTTACTAAGCCCAGGAAAAATCCATCTGATATGCCTGGGAAAATCGCTCTATTTATAGCCAGACATTTTGGTGGAATTCACTGAAGGCTTTAGTGCATAACATTTCATTAACACTAAACACCTCATTTATGCTTGATTTGCAAAGTGGAGTTTATCATGTGGATGAAGTAAAATGGTGTTAAGTTTGGTTCTCAGAAGGGAGAAGCCAGAAACAAATTTCAATGCATCTGTTTGGCATTTTACGCAAACAGTGATCTGTCTAAGCCCGAACTATGTCCACATACCCAAACAAACAGGCTCATAAAAATACTGTTAGCCCACCTGCCAGTAGTACCTATCTTTTGTTGACTTTTATTGGAGCACAATTAAGTGGGAGAGTAAAATGGCAACATTTGACATCTATTACTCTGTGATTATATTTCCCAAGTTATTATGCTTGGAAGGCCTTTGTGTTGTGCTTTAAAAACAACTTTGCCCAGGATATTCTAAATCCCATCAAATAAATGTCATTGAAAGGTTTAAATTAATCTCATTTTCCTTAACAAAACAATTTTTCATGGCAAGGAAGCCGTGGTATGGCCAAGAGAATGCTAAGTCGGCCTTTGGGTGTGTAAAATTTCAGCAGATTTAACTTAAAGCCACAATTTTGCCATTGGCAGATGTGGGCTTCAGCATGTATGATGTTTAACCATTATTTATCACGGAAAAGTGAAACAGATAAATAATGTAATTAGTTTGGCATGTTGCCATAGATTAGAGAGCTGTGTTGAATTCTTTGGTTCAAAATTTACCCAGGATTTTTTGTACATGATTTTCTTAGCACACTCTAAACTGATAATGTGGAAATTCACTGCAAAGATGAGGCAAACAAATCGACAACAAAAAGCGTGAACTTCGCATCGGAAATACTCTGGTGCAAGACGTATTATCCAGAATTATATGGCAGAACACCATTTGCAGAACACCATTGAACCGTTTGATTTCATCTGCCATCACAACAATACAAGCAGAAACCAAATAAAACTTGCATATTGCAATATCATGGAGGCGTTTTAACGTTCCATTTTCCTGATGATTCTATCAGAACAGAAGAATGCATGCGATAATATTTGCTGTGCTTAACGGCAATATCGATGCTCAGGTTAACAATAATTAATATCCCAGAGAAACTGTTAATACACGAGTCGAATAAAACAAACCGACGATCGTTCAACTGTGGTTTAGAATAATACTGAGTAAAAGAAGTTTAATCGATTGCAAATTTGGCTCAAGAGAAACAATTTAAGACAAGATTATTATTTTTAGACGCGGATAACGTGTTTTCATAAGCCGTCATTAAAAATATATGTTGTTATGTTCCACCGCTACTTATATATCAAGCTTACTTAAGCAACGTGTCTCCTTGACAAAAAATGCAAGCGGGTAGTGCACTTCAGTGATTTCAGAAACATTTCGTGCCTTAAGATTTACTTAAACGACTAATCTTTATATTAACTTCATAGGGAAAGACACGGTGATCGACCTCCCGATATACACCGTGGCATGTTATGCCTACGGTCACGCGGGCTTCTTAGAAACAGCTATTAACAAACCAAACAGGGAAGGTAGCGTAGCCTCAACGAGCAATCACAATTCGATAAATGGCAACAAGCATGAACTCACGGCGAAAAGAATAAAAGCGATCGTATTAAGAATTTCTGGTATTATAGGTATATCAACTTTGACGTAACGATTTCCTCCCGTACTATACAGTACAAGATGAAACTTGATGTAATTACAGGGTTTTACACAAATGTCACCATTTCTGAGGCAGTCGCGTAATCTTGCCAAACAAACCAAGAGCTTTTGATTGAAAGCGAAAATTCCTCCGATTTAGGACGAAAAAGCGCCTACATAACTGAAATATTTGAGAATAATAAAGCTCAAACGGAAAGGCCGATCATGAGGAATGAGACAGACAGTTGCGAAAGCTTTGCACGCTATCGGCGCTTGAACGAAGCTTTGGCGTACTCTAGACAGGTATATGCTTTCTTATAAAACAAGGCCAACATTACACAATCCTACGGTACACTTACAAGTTCGATCTATCCCCGCTTAACTCGTTTAATCGCGAAAATTGTGTAAATTCCATAAAAATAGCATTAATGCTTGTGGATAAACTCTTAAGGGTTTATGCACTCGGCCTTGTGAGATTGTAAATCGTTCTAGCATGAGGAGGCGACCATTTGCTTCATCCAGTAGCCGCAACATTGCCCGAATGATGGATCTACTCTTAAAAATAAAGCAAATGGCCGCCTGAGCGTTGGATAATTGGAATTCGCTCACTGTAGTTGCTACGCTTCACTACCCCTAAACAACTTCACTCACCGATCTCTCGGGTCGACCCAAGAAGTCTTTTTCGTGTTGTGATCGATGTAATAAACTCGGCCATCGAAGTCCTTTGCCTCTTCCCAACCAAGAGGGAGTGGAACTTCGCATGTTTTTTTCTTTGGCATGGCGCTGTTGCCACACTTAGCGCCAGCACTCATTCACTCGCGTCCATGTTTCAAGTTCGCAGTCACATCACCACAGCGGTTTCTTCTTAATTTGAATTTGTCACTTCGCGGCCATGTCCGCTCATTATCATCGTTCCATAATTGGTAGTCTATGCGTTGAGCGAGGTGAACCGCAAAGACGCTACAAATCCTCGGAAAAGCTCACAGAAAACCTCGGGATTTGGATTTCGGTCATATGCGGGGTTCTAATTTTACACTCAGTCAAGTTATTTGAACAATCCATTTCCCTGCAGATCGCAGTGTTTGATACGTGCATTGTTTGAGCAAATAAACCAATAAGGGCCCGGCTTCCATAATGGCGCTCGGTATGTTGAGTGTGGTTCAAATCTTTGGGATACTTGACTGTATGGATCTCCGCCCACGTAGTGTAGCCATTGTTCGGATACACGCTTGATTGGCTGAAAGGATTGTGTGCCATTGTCCGGGCACTTGACAGCTGCGAAATTCCGCGCGTGCAATTCATCTCGTAATTGACAACTGATGCCGGAACAAACCCTTGTGACTAGAATATCGCGCGACAACCCGGCTTACTCTCGCGTGAAATATTCAATAAATTCCCCTCGAAAATGTGATTCACTCTTAACCTGGACGCTTCGTTGTTGATTTTACAGAGACAGATTCGAGTTTCTCTTTGTTTTCATTCCTTTTTGAAAGCTACGTGACAAAACCCTGCATTTCTCTGGAACTGCCATGCAAAACTTCCCAGGAATTTTATTTTTGCTGGTGCTTTTCGAGACAGAGACACGAAATATTGGCCTTTTGGACATTGTGGAGCTCAAGTGTTACACTTTGACCGGCGCTTAAAAAAGAGATAAAGAAATTCTCTAAAATCAAATTTAATCCCCGCACGTTCCGTCGTTTTAAACACTTAATCGAACTTGTCACTGAACCAGCGGTAAGTCTTTGGGAAAAGTCATGAAAAAAAAAATATTTTTTTCGTTGGGTGCGAGGCATGCCATTCAGGATTTAGACCTGCACACAGAGAGGAAGAAACTGCTATTTTGACATACAAGAAGCTGGGGCGGATAGTCACGGGAAATGGAGTAAATAGTTACATGTCCTGCTAGTCAAATTCCTTCGTTTCTTAGTCATTCCAGGGTCAGCTTGAGGTCATCAGGTGTTCCTCAGTGTTCCACCATGTCAAAACACAGTAAACATAAGCGCGCGTAAAGCGCGCGGATCTGAACAACTGCACGCGTGTACACAACAGCTTTCCGGTGCGAACTGAATAGCGCAGCCCCAATTCAAAAACTAATAATATATATGCAAAAATTTCTCGATTCTGATTGGCTAAGAGAAATGCAGTTTTTAGGAAACACGATGCAGAAAAAAGGTAATTCAGTGCAAAAAAAGTGGTAAACAAGAGACGATTCTGATTGGTTAATTAACAGAGGAACTGAAATTGAGATAAATGATGAACAAAAGTTCAAAAATACTGCGTGGCACTATTACGGATGAAAGTGTTAAAAACAAAAGGTAGTGAAGTGCCAAAAAGTAGTTTGAAAGACAAACCATACGTTTCGGGCTTAGCCCTTCATCAGTGGTGTGAAAACGATTTCAAGTTGCGCACGACAACAACCAATGCGAACTGAAATTGAGCCAATCAAACGCAGCCTTTGAATGGCGCAAAGTCAGAAGAGCTGCAAGCGACTCTGCGAGCGAAAACAATGCTGGCTTTTTGAGCAGGTTTTCTTTCTTCGTGACCGCAATAACAGTAGAGAAGCTGCAAAACAGCTCTAAAAAGGAGAAACGGCTGCGAAAAGCACTGTATTTTAGCTGTCTGTTTGGAAACAGTGGTGTCCAGAGAAGGGAATTACCGACGTAATTGGAATTACCAGTCCGTTGAATTCAACACTACACTGGAGTGATGCCGAGATTAATAAACAAACAAGGACAAACAAGGCGAAGATAACGAACTAGAAAGCCTGAAGGTAATGATTACAGCGCTTGATAGACACTTAGCAAACAAAGTAGCCTTATAGCTATAGCCTGTAATTGTTTAGCCAGTTTTTACAGCTAAAAACGCTTTAAAAACGTTGAGAAAACTGTTGTTTTGATTCACCTTTATAGCTTCGTTAAGTTGCTTCTGCAAAGTTAAGAAGCTATCTCGCAATTTTTCATGTATATTATTAATAAGTAATCACATGATTTTATCTCGTGCAATTTGGAATAAATAAGCACTTGTAAATTTTTTCAAAGACCACAAATTGCACTCGCCCTACGGGCTCGTGCAATTTTGTGAGCCTTTGAAAAAATTATTCCAAATTGCACTCGAAATCATGTGATTACCTATACAAACCGTCGGGTGAGTTAAAAAAAAAGTAACCAGCGTGCGTTTAGTACCGTTTACTGCCTGGCCTCAAAAGACAGCCCTGTCACTCTGTCTAAAACCGCTAGTTGTGCAACGAAATTTTAACATTTGAATTAGTTTTTTTTTTCACGTTCGTTCCGGCGGATCCAGCGTCTGAGGACATTAATGGTGGGAGCATGACAAAAGGTTGAAAGTCGTTGTTATGGCATTTATTAGGTTGTATAACAATTAATTTTCTCAGTAAAGCACTGAACCGGTACGTTATGGTACCAATCAGCGTCAATACAAGACACTTTTTTCTTTATTCCTGTGCTTGTTCTTAAGGTTTAAATCAAGGCAGAATTCGGATTTAATTTTCAGAGTACTGTACAGACGAACCCCTCTTTATGGACAACTTTGGCTAATACGGACACCTCTCTATTTAATACAGGCACTTGCCTTGGTTCAGGCAAAATTGTCAAATGTTTCCTCAAAAAAAAACCTCTATGATACGGACCCTTTTAATGCTGACGACGGACACTAAAATAAGGCCGGTGAAGGCAATTTCATATAAACTTAACTTCTTTATCAGCTTCAAAATACAAAATCATTTAGTGAGGCTTTTTAACCTTGCAAGTTTTATCCAAATTAGCTGACGAAATTTTCAAAGTTATTTCAAAACGCAGATATTGTTTATCAAAACGAAAGTGAAAAATGCATTCAGAAAGACATCACAGACTTTTTTTTTTAAAGGTACCGCATGTGTGAGACATTTTGGTTCGGTTGTGTTCAGTGTGTTAAAACGTTCGACTGTTGTATGAGAAAACTGAGAACGATAGAAGACGATAGAATTGATCTACGTTAAACAAACGAGCAAGAAACCGTGAATTAAATTTCACCGATGTCAAAAATTTACTACGATTTTGAGTTACTTCAGTTACTTAAAGTGCAGTATTTGTCGGTGCTGGGGCTATAAAAATGGCTTCGCATGGTAATCTACATCTACATCTACATCTACATGATTTCAGCACTCGGCAAAGTCCCATTGACTTATGGCTTTATGCGTGTGGCCTCATACACCACAAGCCTTTTTGGGACATCACGCCAAGCCGGCCACTTGCTGAATGGAACAGGTCAGCACTAGGGGTGGTCACAGCCAGAGTTTTGTTACGTCCCTAGTGGTTCTTTTACGTCCCACAGAATCAGAGAATTATGACACCGCTCCACAGTATTAAATACGGACACTTGGCTCCCGGTCCCTTTGGTGACCGTATTATAGAGGTTCGGCTGTAACTCGCGTTGGTCTGTCATCAAAAATTTGAGTAACACGGCATGGGGCTGAATATTTAAGATCTAGTTTTGTTTTTCGCGATAGTGTGAATTCTTATCATTTGAGGAATACGGAAAACGCACTAGCTCTTCCAAAACCCCGCACTGATTATCTAAAGAGAAGTCTTTCGTACAGTGGAGCTCAGTTGTGGAACAGTTTACCTCTGGAATTAAGACAAGCGACTTCCTTGAGAGATTTTAAGGATAAATTGAGTCGCCACAGTTTTAAGTAAG
This sequence comes from Pachyseris speciosa, assembly GCA_016490735.1. Taxonomy (NCBI): domain Eukaryota; kingdom Metazoa; phylum Cnidaria; class Anthozoa; order Scleractinia; family Pachyseridae; genus Pachyseris; species Pachyseris speciosa. The sequence goes on along the minus strand of JAEMWC010000208.1, from coordinate 406,761 downwards.
TTTTAAGTAGTTTAAGTAAGATTTTAAACACGGCCTCCAAGAAAAGCAGCCTTTATTGTTTTTCATTGTTTTTATTTTTTATTATCTTGTGATTGTAATTAAGTAGATAGAGAGTTAGTTGATAATAATTAATTAAGCTGATGGAAATACCGTGTATAAATAAAGTTATCTTCATTCTTATCTTATCTTATATGCATTGTCCTTTCGAAATCATTTAACCCCTTAAGGCGCGAGTACAACTGAACATCGTAACATTGATTTAATGTGACTCGCGGCGTTCGCGTTTCAAGCAATCAAATGCTTATTTCAAGAAGCTATGTTGTGGGATATTTTGTGAATTTTTGGGTATATTTGGCAAGAGATAATTTTCTCAAAAGATTAGGTAAATTTAGGAAAATAGGAAATATTGAGGATTTAATGAAGGTTTAAAATTGGAATTTGAACTGAGTTGAAAATTAGTAGATGGACACTCAGAACAGTGCCCCACCAACCAGGAGAACCCTTTTGCGCAATCAAAGTGCGCACTCATGCGAACTCTAAGCGTTTGCACAAATGGGGTCTTGTTTGAGTCCCAGCCTATATCTTTTGGGGCCCCCCAGCCTTGTAGTGTGCTTAGCCCTTTACTGTTTATCATCTATGATATAAATGACTTGCCTTTGGTGGTTCAAGGTTCTAGTATCGAGCTTTATGCTGACGACGCTAACTAATGTCCTAACCTGGCTCCACGCTAATTTTTTAATACTTTACCTTCAGAAAACGAAGATTGTGCTTGTTGATACCAATCAGAGGACCGCAGAGGCTGACGATCTAGTTTTAGAAATCAGTAAAACGCGTTTAGAAAGGGTTAACAAGTTCAAATATCTTGGTGTCCTCCTAAACGACACTTTACCTTGAAAGGACTGTGTTCTGCGCCGAGTGCGTAAGGTTGGTATTCAAGCCCGAACTTGCCAAGTGCTCTACAATACTATTGTCTTGCCATTGTTCGGTTACTGTTCGCCTGTCTGGGACAGCTTTGGGGCTGGGAGCAAAGCTTACCTTGATAAACTAAATAGACTTGCCGAATGTGTTACTGAAGGTCGATCTATTGAGGCTGAGATGTGAAAATCAACACTTGGCTGGCCAGCCTACAAGCACGCATAAATTATCTCAAATGCGTTTTAGTCCATAAATGTTTTCACGGAATAGCGCTTTCGTATTTACTTTGAGAGTTTAGGCAAGCACACCTTTTGCATCGCTATAACGTCAGAAGCCGTGATTTGCTGCGCCCTCCCAAGAACTGCTAAGTATCAATGGAGCTTCAGAATAAACGGTGCTCGGACCTACAACACCCTTCCGAGAAACATTAGACAAGTAGAGACGCTCAGCGAATTTAAAATCAAACTAAAGCGCCGTCTTAAACATTAACGCCTGCAGTACGTACATGTTGCTTTTAAAATTTAATTGATTGTCTAGTTTGTAATGTCTTAGTTTCTTTGTTTTGTGTTGTGTTTGGGTTCCATTTAAACTAGCCCTGCAAAATTGGATGCCCTTGGATAAATAAATAAATGAATAAATAAATAAATGAATAAAGAAACAAATAAACAAAAAATTGTCTGGTGGTGTAGAAAACACTTTTTTTTACATTTGAATCACTTCTCAAACTCCTTAAAATTTTACTCAAGAGATCGAATTGGAATTTGGAAATGTTGCTTTTGGAGGAGATGGGAAAACCGGAGTACCCGGAGAAAAACCTCTCGGAGCAAGGACGAAAACCAACGACAAACTCAACCCACATATGACGCCGAGTCCGGGAATCGAACCCAGGCCACATTGGTGGGAGGCGCACTGCGCCATCCGGCCCTGCTCCCCGCTTACACAGGATGGAATTAATAATAGTAGTTGAACTGAGTGGAGTGCAATTTGGTCTGAAACCATACGCGTGATTTCAAAATCGAACGAGCGCGCAGCGCGAGTTTGATTTGAAATCACAAGTATGATTTTCAATTACCACTTTATTACACCCATTTCGAAATCACACAGTTTTTTGTCAATATTAATATTTGTTTATCCATGAAGTTTGATAGGTTAGTATTATTCCACTTTCATTTTGATGAGTTACAGAAAGGATGCGATTTAGAGTAAAAAATGGTGCAATTTGGGAATAAATTGCACTGTTGAGGGCCAATCAGATTGCAAGGTTCACCAGTGATTTCAAAATGGGTGTAATAAAAAAAGCTTTCCTCTAACTTAAGTGTGAGGGGTCTAACCCAATCATGGAAAGCGCCTCGTCATACGAACAATAAATCTGGATAAATAATGTTTAATGCTCGTCTTTGGCATCCCTCAAGATCAAATGAAAGGTATTGCGGGAGGATATGATGATAAACAGGGCAAGTGTATTCAGTAACAGTCCTTATACAAGTCAAGTAGAAGAGCAAAAGTTCTTCCGACTTCACATGTGCTCGCTTAACCTGCCGCAGAAAATACAGCCGCTTGCTTGCTTTCTTTTCCATCTCAGATTTGTAGTTTTTCTACGTAAGGTCGCTAGAAATCTGCACACCAGACCATTAACGTTAACTGGATCAAAGTTCTTCCTAGAGTGACTTTTGTTTGCATGTTAATTAGCCCTCTTTGCCTCGTCAACATGAACAAAATACAAAAGAATTTTGAAGTGAAAATGAAGCAAAGAGGGCTAATTAACATGCAAACAAAAGAATAATAAATTAGCCGTCATTTTGGAATAAGGTGTATGTGATAAGTAGTTCCTTGTACTTGGTTTCATTCAGTTGGAACTTGTAGGAGAATTTTGTTAAGTAACGCGATATTTCAATCTTGTTTGATCTTTTCCTGTATCTTCCTAGAATGTATAAATATTGAGCAGTAATGTGGTGGGGAGAAATAAAATGCTTATTGTAGGATTTGGCTTATAAATCGCCCATTTTACAGTTGTGTGTTCAGTGACCTGGCCTTTGAGTGGAATCGAGGCTGGAGGTGACCTTGTTTTGACACAAACCTCTGTCTTTCTCGTGCAAATGTGGACTAGTTAGCATAAAAATAACATGATTTACATGAGAAGAGCAGTGAGGTCTGTGTGAAAACAATGTTACCTCCATCCTCGTTTCCATTTATTCTTGGTTTTCAGTCACACAAGTAAAAAAATAAAATCATCAACCATAGATAAGTCAAGAAATTGAGATATTGTAGAATAGTAATAAATAAACAACACGCTTAAGTCTCCGGGCTGTGCGGTATCCCGTACTCGAGTTATTCCGCAAAATCTACCACTCAAAATTATAGAGTTTAGTATGGAAACGCCATGTTAGTGTCCCTCTAAGGGGCACAAATATGGCGGCCGGAAACGAGTAAAAACATCTGGAATTTACTTTTTCTATCTCAAAGGCTTTCTTCTCTGTTTTGAGTTTGCAAACATTCCCATAGATGCTTCTCTTGTCATGCTGGCTTTTCAGACCTAAAAATATGAACGGGAATCGATGTTTTCATGTACTTGACATGCTTGTGAGCAGACATGTTTATGTCACACACTGTAATAAAATCTAAAATTCAAATTTGCTCTATTTTCAAAACAAAGCAAGCTACCGAGCTGAAAACATGCAAGCAGTTACATTTCTAAAACGTCTTTTACGTGATGAAGCTAAGAATGCAAAAGTCTGTTTAATTTTGAATTTTAGTTTTTTATGACGTCATGTGAGTACCAAGAATAGACCAGTTCCCGGTTGTTTAAAAGCCGATTAAATTAGTCCAGGATTAGAGTAAACTTTGGTAGCAGTTTTTAACTTTTGGGTGAAAGTTTCTTTACGTGCTTTTTCATTTTCAGGATTGACGTTCTCTTATTTAAAATTTTGTAGGATGTCAGCGTTGAACAACGTTTATGCCTGGTAGAGAAATAAACTCCTTGGTTAAGTCTTAATCTTGGATTGGGGTTAACCGGCTTTCGAACAACCAGATCCAGGTCACTGAGGAATGGACGAAGGCTCTGAGACAACAAAATAAGGACGGCTACTATTCTGGAAAATCCAACCGCATTTCGAGGCATAGTAATGGGAAATAGGGACCGGTTTTCTTAATTTTTTGTGGCTGAAAAATTCCGAGCGAATGAACAGAGCGAATTTACAAATTCAGGAGATGCTATGGCAACGGCACGCAAAACAGAAGAGGCTCCATGACGCGCGGGGACCAAGGCCAACAGGACCGTCGCCCTAGTGCCAACTAAGCCACTTTTTCATCCGATAAACACCATTAGGAAGACCAAAGACAACCTGTAGGAAAACAGAAATAAAGAACAGAGGCGGGCTGGAAGTCAGGGAACAAGGTGGGGACTAGCAGTTGAGCGGGAAAGGTGAAAACGCTCAGTGTGGCGCGAGGAAGACAGGTAACAGGCAACACATTCAAATGAAAATTTGCCGCGTTTAGCCGTCTGTCGCACATCCACACTTCAAACGGTCGATTTCATCTCTTAATTTACGCGGTACAGTTCTAGCAGCTCCTTCCTAAAAAGTTCAGCGGTTGACGGAAATAACCGTTTGCCGTTCTTTGTAACACCGCACCTCCCCTCTTTAGGCCTCGCGCTCGACTTTCAAAAGCGGCTCTGCAAGAAGTTTGTTCTATGGGAAGTCTGGATACCTAAAAAAAGGAAGACCACTCCTCGTATACTACTATTATAATATTAGTATTATTACGTCCGTTTCGAATCTCACCAACGTCGACTTCAAAGATGTGACCCCTGTTATGTCGATGAAGTTGCTGCATTCTTTCGTTATATTCTACAGAAAACTGAAGGCGATTAACATGGAACCATCTCAGAGAGTAACCTTCTTCTTTCTTCTTTCTTCTTTATTTACGAAGGTCGCAACTCGCTCAGAAGCGATAGAGGGTTGCTACCACGAAGTGCTTGAATAGGTGCGGAAGGGAACTTCGTCCTACAGTAGAGAGAGTCAGCCCGTATGTGTGTATAAAAGGCTAGTTAGCAATGATATGGCCAGCAACGGGAGCAGCAACTGTCGGTAAACTTAGAAGTGTCAAGAAAGACACAAACACAAACAGTTATTTGTCCAAGAGGGAAGCAAAGTTTAATAATGGCAACAGCATACACAGCATATAAAGACGACCGGCACTGGAAAAACATGTAACAATGTACGGAGAAATTAGGAGCCAAAATAGGAGGATTGCACCAAACAGTCCCAATTATCCTGTATTTATTCTTGTGAGCGGACATCTTGTAAGCTGACACCCGTGCTCATCATACCGTATTTCCTCGAATAAGCGCTAACGTTCAAATAAGCGCCCCCGACCCCGAATAAGCGCCCACCCCTCGGTAAAAATAGCACTGAAATAAGCGCCCCCTCTAATAAGCCCCCCCCCCTTCCCCAAACGTTCTTAATAAGTAGGGATACAATGAAAACCTGTTTCCATTGTCACTTTATTTGAATCTTTTAGAAGTGCCCATGAATCGAAATTTCAAAGCCAGTTTTTTTCTGTTAAGAAACATTTTGAGAGAAAAATAACTAACTAAAAGTACCAGGAACTTAAAATGCTGCGAAAGTTGGGCCTTCCTCACTAAAATTGTAGACAAAGACCTGGGGTCTGGTGAATAGTCGTGACGCCATTCGTGTGCACTCAGTCGAGTGCGTCACTCTATTATTGTGAGTTCCGTGGAATAAAAATGTCGGAGAACTACGAAGATTCACTACCGTGGCTTCCAGCTGCACAAAACTTTCTAGGTTTAAGCTTTTTCGCCTTCTCAGCCATGTTTCACGCTTGCAAGACTTAAAAGCTCTATTAAGCCCCCGGGGGGCTTATTTAATTTCAGGCCTCATTAACGGGGGGCTTATTAGAGAGGGGGAGGGGGGTTAATAGAGAGGGGGAGGCTTATTTCAAATCTTAAACATGCCGTTTTCGTTTTAAAATAGGTTTTGTTCAAATCCCAAACAACTGCAGTACAACTTTAGTATTTAACAAAGAGCAGCAAACAGTATTATGTGTTTGAGTGTATATTTGTTTAAAAACAAACCAACTGGGCCGCATGAAGTGGATTTCGTAAGAGGGAATAGGAGGAACTAATTACAAAATCTCATGTCCCAAAATGAGGAGGGGGGTTATTAGAGAGGGGGGGGGGCTTATTAGAAAAACGGACTTCCAAACGGGGGGCTTATTAGAGAGGGGGGGGGGATTAATAGAGACGCGGGGCTTAATAGAGCTTTTACGGTACGACACACGAATGACGTCATAGAGACCTTTTGGCCGCGCGCAAAATGTCTCAAATTTCAGGCCACGGGAGGAATTTTGGAACCCCTACAAATGGTGAATCCTTGTCACGAAAAGGAGGGAAACGGCTGAGAATGAAATATGGGGATTATAAGCTATCTAAAAACGAAAAAAATTAGTAGTTAATATTCGATTCATGTGCACTTACTTTAGTTTCAACTACATCGGCATCAGTGCATGTAGGAGAACAGTCTATTTTCTGTAAGTCCGTTGGATGAAGCAACTTAGTTTTCCCCAACATCGTTCCCAGGGCTTTCCCTAGAAAGAAAAATGGCGGTAAAGCCCTGGGAACGAGGTTGAGTTTTCTCTTGAGGTTGACGTAGTACTGAAAAAAAAAACATTCTTATGCATTAGAGGTCTACTCAGCCTCCCACCCAGTCGTTTTTAGGGACTCGTGAAAAACGAGTCCCATAAAAATGACTGCGTGGGAGGCTAAGGTCTACTGAGAATGTCTGCTTTTTCTGTCTTTAAAAAGGTTCTTTTTTTTTCAGAGCAAAAGGTGCTTGTTACTTGTCCGACAACTGCCACCTCGTACCAGGCTCTCTCCTCTACCCCCCCCCCCCCCCCTCGGAATGAGGTTGCGACAGCTGCTTCAATATATTGGTATGGTCCCTTCATATGACTGATATGTGAGAGTTATAGGAATTTTTGTTAGTTTGGAACCCGTTCTGTTTTCGAATGAACAAAATACCATCCTGTTGATTCTCCTTCACGGTGGCAAAAAGAACAGAATATGATCAGGTAACGGTTTGCTTGGAAGTTGTAGAACGTGCATTCTTTTGGGAAAAAATTTGGCGGCCGCAAGTCAAGCCAGGTTAACGTTCAAACGCTGGTTTTGACTATAATGCGCGCTGGACACAAATAATCTCCGTCAGGACAAAAGAATTCTGTTTTCAGTTTTCAGCATATGTGGTCTTTTGAAAACCATATTCACTTCTATTCCTAGACAAGGAGGCGTTGCATATACAATGGAAAAAAACCTTCACTTAACAAAAAAATGTTCATGTCAATGTCTCAATGTGTCTCGTTTTTGTCATGTTGTAGCGAGGTACATTTTCTGCTTTATATATTCTGTCAAGTTGTACTTAGTTATAATTTTAGATTTAATGTCACATTGTGATTAGCTATTTGGTTCTCTCTGTATTTATGTCATAGCAACTAATGGATTCTGTTGCTTGTACAGGCTATAGATGTCGAGTAGTCGTAACTTTTATTAGAATTATTTCTACCCTGCTGGCAGTAAGAAAATTAGGTGGCTCACAACGGTTTTTAGAACTTTCCAGCACTTTTATTTTGATGGATCATTACTACCAATATCAGTTATTAGTTATTACCCTTATATTGGTATCAAACTAATGTCCAATCATTGTTGAACAAATAATGAAGTTATTTTTACTCAATAGGTTACCATAGCAACACTATAACCTGTTAGAAATACTCCTAATTTTAGCTTTAAGTGAAAATAAGTCAAGAACGAGCTCGGTGACCCCCATTTTTCATTGTTGAAAAGTAATAAGCGTGTGAAGATCCAACATTTGCCAAGCAAAATGTTGTATTTTATTATGCTAATTATTACCTGAAAATAAAAAAATCAGGGTCACCGGGCTCGTTTTTGAGTTGTAGTCGCTTCGCCTCATGCTAGTTACGGGCTTATAATAATAAAAATAAAATATTTATATGGCGATATTTACATAAGAATGATCAGTAGCGCTTTACAATGATTCACTTACTTAAAAATCTTATCCAGATGATATGAATTTACAATGTAAAATATTATTGAAAAATAAAAAATGTCCTAACCTGCCCGAAAAAGGTGGGTATTAAGTTCTTGTTTAACACTGTTTAGGAATACCGCGTAACCCCGACCCTAACCCTAACCTCACCTCGCCTTAGTAAAGAGCTAAAGATTTCACCACTTTCAGTTACGATCAGACTACAGCAAAAGCAAACAGAAGTGTAGGTATATAGGATGCTGTGTCTCTAAAACAAAGGAGAATGAAAATAAGAAAGGAACCATGTGAACGAGAGGAAGACGAATGAACAGACCCAAGAGAAAATGAGGGACAGAGAGGGAGAGTAGGGGCGTTGGCTGGGATATGTGAATTTCACTAAAGTTATTTTTAGGTGCTCTTCAAAACGGAAGTCGCTTTCCCTGGACGTCCGCAACTATTGAGCAGAACGTCATAAGAAGTCATCGGAGCGTGCCAACATGGCATTGTGTAATGGTGGCTCAGTGTTAAATATTCAGTATGGCTTTCTCAACTGGAATTTTTAGGCATCTACATTTCGGAATCAATATTGAAAATGACTGCAATGAAAGTGTTTCGGGTACAAATTCCCCAGAAATTGCCGAAAATGTTTTAGATAATTTCATACCGCAAAGTAAAGAGAGAAAGCGAAAGCTTTGTTATGATCAGCCGTCGAGCGAAACCGTGGCCTCAAAAGATGACACCTCTGCTTCTTTTTATCCGGGTGGAAAAAAGCAGCGTGAAGAAATCCTCGAATCGCAGTTAAAGCGTTGAAAAACATGGCTGTCAAGAAACGCAAGCAGGCTGAAGAGCTGTACCGAACATCAAGCATTTCTTGAATAAGCGTTTGATGCGATTCGTAATGTTTTGCAACGTGCTATTGTTGTTCTGATACAAAATTCCAACGCATGGGACGCTTCTCCTCTAGCTTGATGGAGAGGTCATCCATCTCTTTTCTGGTGGGCATGTTCGCTGTTTTCCTCCCAACATGATTTGTTGCTTTTCCTTTCCTGTCTTCTTTCTTGGATGTCGAAGCAGCGCTCGAATCGGTATTTTTACCCGCTGTGGGACGTGTGGTTTTCCTTTGTTTACAACTAGAGTTTCGTTTCCGTTTTTGTTCCTCTGTCGATTTCGCTCCTCTTGTGCGGCCTGGAAATGTCGGGTCTTCCTCACTGTAATCGATGTCGATTCACGTGAATCGATCTTGTTGATTTGAATCAACGTACGTGATCAAACTACAAACATGCGATCATGTTACGCTGCGGCTGAAATCCTATGTTTGTAGTTTGATCACGTACGTTGATTCAAATCATCAAGATCGATTCGCGCTGCCATTTTTCGGTGAATTTAACTAGACATACGGTCAAATAGGGATATACCTCACAAATTAATGTGATTTGGTAAGCTGAAGCCACTCTAAAGGCACTAAGGCCACATGGTAGCGGGCATTACCCCTTAAATCTACCAAAGTAAAGATTGAGCCCAAGCATTAGCAGCCAAGCATTAGCAGCCATGGACATGTCTGGGAACTAACTCCAACTTCTCTCAAACAGTCCCCCTCCCTCAAGAATTTCAAGAACCTTTTAAAACAACGTCAACATAAGAACTTTATTAATAATTGTAGCTTTCTGAAAGAAGCATGTATGGTCTCTCATAAGAATCAAGACTTCGCATATTTTTAGCATAGTAATTTATCCATTTTGATAATGTTTATATTAGGATAGTTTTAGCTGTATTCCTTTGTTTTCCTTATTTTCTTTTTCCTCATAATTTTATAAGATCTTTTGTAATTTTTCCTTCCACTATAGTTAGCAGGTCCACATCAGCCTCTGGCTGCCTCTAATCCAACCTGCTATATCAAATAAAGCATGTATGTATGTATGTATGTATGTATGTATGTATGTATGTATGTATGTATGTATGTATGTATGTATGTATGTATGTATGTATGTATGTATGTATGCTGATGAGGCCTAACAAGGCCGAAACAGCTGTCTTGTGATCAAGCGCGCCTCCTGACTTTGCGGACGTTTCGGGAAACAGACTTCCGTTAAAAAAAAATAACTGAAATTCACATATCCCAAGGGCCAAACTAGGCGTCTCCCTCTCTGTCCCTCATTTTCTCTTGACAGACCACTTGGCAAGTGTGCATAGAAACAACGTGTTCGGGTAAAGGCGTGACAACTTTTCGAAGGATCTATGTTGAAGGGCACTGTTCCCACACCAAGACGTTAGAATTAACTGGGGTGGACGGAATGGTTGTTGAAAGCCGTAATACAAATTAACATCCAGGCTTAAAAAGGAAAGGAACCTACGGAACGTTCTATTCGCGAGTACTAATTCTCGCGATTTCGAAAAACTCGCAAAATTTAATATTGCATAAAGTCAATAACCCAATAATACAAGTATTGAATTGGCTGCTTTTTCGTGAGACTTGTGTTCAGCGCAATTTTGACGCGGTTACCGGCTGTTGTTTTTGTGGTCAGGCTGCTGGAAAAGTAATGAAAACGTCTTCTAAATTATCCGGTCTTTACTATTTGGGTTTTTGCGAGATTAAAGAAAGGACGAAATCGCGAAATCATATATATCTCGGTTCTCTTTTCTCTCCAAATCGCGAAATTAAACACTCACGAAATACGCCTTGGGATTTTTCGCGAAGTTAAGAACGCGCGAAAATTAGTACGCATAAGGTGGTAAGTTTACCTAGCTTTACTATTTTGCGAAATAGATGTACATTTGTCGCAGCGAAGATCTATTGCGGTTGTCGGGCTTAGTGTGGCCTAAAATGACAGAGACAACACGTGTTTCCCATCTTCTTGGTTCATTCCGTTTCGTAAAATAAAGTGAAATATGCCCGCGCAGATCTGACCGTGCCGTGTGTTACGACGCAAAATGTAACAACTTTTGACGCAAAATGTAGCATTAACCCGAATTGTAACAACTTTTGACGCAAAATGTAACAATTTCTTTTACGTGAATTGTAACAACTTTTTAACGCAAAATGTAACAACTTCTTTGGCGCGAAATGTAAGAACGCAAAATGTAACAACCTTTTCGATAAATTGTTACCAGGAAAGCTTAAGTTTAGATTATTATTTGCTGTGTGCGGTTGGATAAACTTGGTTACAACCTTCAGCGCAGCTTTAGCTACAGTTAAAACCTCTTGAAGTATGAGATTTTTCGGATTCCTGTGTTAATAAACTGCTATCATATGTTACTATCAATACCACTATGATGTAAAGTAGGAAAGAGGAACAAAGGGTCGCAAGTGTTAACTGGGGTTGCCAGGCCACACGACTCGCGTGTGCGTGGTCTGGTTTTTTTGCCTTTGTTATAATTTGGCCCTCGCGAGTGTTTCTTTGAGTGAATGCCCCCCTTAGTTCTGTATGATATTATAGGCGGTTACTGTAAGATTTCCTTCAGCGATGTATGCTTGTTTCTCTATTAGGTTTAAGGCCATTATTCCATGAGACTGTTCGATTCCCGGACTCGGCGTCATACGTGGGTTGAGTTTGTTGTTGGTTCTCTACTCTGCTCCGAGAGGTTTTTCTACGGGTTTTCTAAGATTTTCCCCTGTCCACAAAAACCAACTTTTACAAATTCCAATTTCATCTGCTTGTAAAGCGCATTTGATTATATACACATGGAAAATGCGCTATATAAGTTCTAAAGTATTAAATTATCATTATTATTATTATGTGATATTATCAGCAGTCAGTCAGTCAGTCGAGTTGTCGTCCGCCGTGCCGAGCACGGACGGACAGAGATGGACTTGGACTGACAAACACGAACAGTTTTTTTTTAATACAACTCAACTTTTCAATTCAAGAAGACAAAATTTTCAACTGGTCATGTAACCAGTAAGTTAGATGCATACATACATACATACATACATACATACATACATACATACATACATACATACATACATACATACATACATACATACATACATACATGCATGCATGCGTGCATGCATGCATGCATATATACAACCTTTATTTATACAGGATGAAAAATTCAAAGCTAACAAGCTTGTGGGGTCGTGTACTAAATAAAAAGAAACAAAAGCTAAGAATAATTTAAAGCTACAATTGAAGGATAAAATCATTCTTATATAAAATATAATTCTGTTAAATTGAGTCGATAGTTCAAAATAGATTAAATTCTCAGATCTGTTGTTAATATTATTATCTGTGGTGTTAAAACATTAAAATTAAAATCCTTAAAAGTGTGACACTTGACAACATTTTTCAAAAAGTCTTTCACGTCTGTGCACTCTAGTATTGATCCATTTGATCGTCCTATAGCGTTCCACAAGACAGCCCCTCTATAGGAAATGGAGTTTTGAACGTATTTGGAGGCAAAACTAGTAGCTATCAGCCCATGCTTCAGTCTTGAAGATCTGTTGCCATAGACAATCAGCTCTTCAGCTAAGGAACGAGGGAGCATGCCATAATAACCCTCGTAAAAACGTTTGGTTAAAGAACATTTATACAAATGTGTTAAAGTGTTCCACTTAACGGTAGCTAAAACATCAACCGTTGGCACGTCCGGTGAAAAACCAAAAATAATTCTAGCAGCACGGCAGTGTTGTCTTTCTAATGTTTGAAATAACTCTGACTGATTAACTCCACCCCAGACGGGCATCGCGTACGTAATGGATGGCTGGATAACCTTTATGTAAAAAGACTCGCACACGTCTGGGTAAAAACTTGGATTTCTTCAGGAGACTCAATTTGTTTCCAAAGTTTTTAATGACTTCTTTCAGATGAGGTATCCAGCTCAGGTTTTGATCCAAGGTAACACCCAGAAGCCTGGCCGTATCCTTGTATTCAATAATGGAGTTGCCAATGTAAATGGCAGGCAGCGGACCAGTGAGCCGAGCTTTGGAAAGTAACATTACCTCGCATTTGCCAGGATGCGGAGTAAGGCGGTTATTAACACACCAGGTGAAGAGTTCTTCAAGGGCACAATTTAGTAAATTGCAAGCATAGTTTGTATAATTTGGCTGACAGGAGATGTTTGGCTTGACAAGGAGGCTCATATGTCTCAATTTCCTTCTTTATATATCAAGACCAGAGTTTCTACATTTTGCGTTAAAAATTTGTTAGAATTCTGCTTAATGTTGCATTTTGCGGCATAATACAGTGTGTCCTCCAACCATGAACTTTTTGCATGGAATAATGAGTGGAAAGGAGTGGATATTTAACAATTATCCTGCAAAATCGCACGGAATCTCGCCCGATACTTGATCGCTGATGTGGTAGGCCGAGTTGGCTAAAATCAGGAATTATTCGGCAAAATTAAGCAGGATAATTGTTTTATTATTTAGCAAATTGATAACAGATTCAGATTCAGATTGTTGATTATTTTTTTTGCGCTATTACAGACGTTACAAAATACATAACAATATATCACAAGGACAGAAAAAGGAAGAACAATAAAATACTTAAATTATGAAAGGTAAAATGTGCACAGCGACCAAAGGGAGGCAGGATGGCCGAGTGGTTAGGGCGCTGCATTTTAATGTGGTTGCCCCGTGTTCAAATCCTGCTCTGGCCGCTAGCTGGTCTTGTTCTGGGTAGTCCCTGGTTCATCTCCTCGATCACCTTGTAAATAGCCAACTGGTTTGCCTCCGTACAGTTGGGATTCTTACCATGATATGTTGATTTGGATTATTTGTTTCTCATATCGTTTTGATTTGTATCACTATCCCTGAAAACCCCTGCACGACAGGGAGAGGATAATTAAGTAATTATTATCATTCTTATTATAATGTAGCTTAGGCTTTCAAGTTGGTCACTGCCACATGAAAATAGGGGATTTTAGATTTGAGTACGAGTACGAGATTGAGTACGAGTGCGACTTTCAAAGTTCAAATCAGTCACCTCCACAGATCCCTCATTCTGCCCCTATTGCTTAATAACAGAAAATAAGATTATAGAAATAGGATTGATATACGAAGTGCTTATGTAAAGTACATGAACCACATTTAAAAAGTCGTACTCATAATCAATTTCGTATTCGTAGTCAAATCTAAAGGTCCCTAATAGCTGGCGCAGACATTTACATAAAATTACATGGATAGAGAAAGAAAAAAAGTGCAGTCTTACTTACATGTTTATATAAAAATGGAAAGTGATAGATAATAGCAATATTATTGTTAGTTTACTGAGTTTATTACATAAAAGCTGGAAAAGCCACCATTTTTCACAGCGACACATGAAATTATGTATTTTGCAGGATACATGTTGAGTGCGCATGACGAATATCTTGTCCACTATGACCATATTTGGTCATAGTGAGCTACAGCAATTTTTCAAGTGACAGAGCTCAATATCAAGGCAAACCTGCCAAGTTTTCAATGTGCACATGCACGAGTGGAGCTAATGAGGCCATTAATTATTCACAGTAAGGATGTGCTATGCAAATGTGAGGAATCACCTTAAAGGTGATTTCCAGTCCATACTGCGCAGTCTCAAGAGTTTGTTTACGTTTTTTGTTTTGATTCATGTAAGATGTCACAAAATGTAATGTTTCGCAATCACTTCATGAAGTAAATTCAAAGTTTCAAGTCAACCGCCATTGAGAATGCAAAGCTATATGCTTCGTTGTTTCTGATATCATCAGACAAAACAACTTTGTAGCTGTAAAAATCAAAGAAACAGTTGGTAAAATAATTTAAAATGTCTCAACTGTAAGGTAAGTGATTCGTAATGAATAACATCGATTTGAATTCCAACGAGTGAGACTCACAAACATTGGGATGCTGAGACTGCGCAGTACGGACTGGAAATCTCCTTTAAGGTGGCTAACACCAGTTTCCAGCATTTTTACTTTCATGGATCATTACTACCAATCTTTGCCCAATCATTGGTGAATGAGTAATAAAATTGTTTCTACATGATGGGTTACCCTAGCAACATGTAACCTATTAGAAATACCCCTAAGTTTAGCTTTGAGTGATAACAACTAAAAACAAGCTTGGTCACACCCATTTTTTTATCAGGAAAAATTTAGTATAAGAACATACAACTTTTTGTAAAGTATAAAAAAAAAAGTTTAAATAAATTCTGAGCTACGTTGGAAATGAAGGACAACACATTTTGTTTTTATTTATTTATTTATTTATTTCTCCCATCGATATCAGTGTCTTTTCAGTCACTTAAGGGATCAACCAGAGAGAAATAAATAAAGATATTTACTTAGCCTCATGATCACCTGGCAAGTGAATCAGGCCAATATTTTTTTCTTCTTATGAAGATTGTACCAGCTTCTGGAGTGTGTAGTAACGGTACTTTTCAACGGTCCCAAATGTAGCACCTGAGTTCTTTGATACAAAACTTCAACTTGAACATTTTCTAATCTGAAAGAAACCTTCGCAAACGTGTGTAAACAACACTTGGTGACTATAACATATATGTTGCAGGTAAAAATTAAATTCATGTTGTATCTCAATTCCCTTTTACCTGAATTTAATTTTTAACTGCAACATATACCCAACTGGATTTGTTATAAAGTGCTATCCATGCTGTACTTCATGATGAATTCAAAATCTCTGTAACTCACTCGTCCATCTCGATTGGTGTCTGCCTCTCGAAACAACTTCTCTACAGTAACTGAGTCCAAGAATGGAGCGACTTGCAGGAACACTTTTTTAGCAATGTCCAATGTGATGAAACCTTGACTCATGGTGTCAAAAGCAAGAAACATTTGCCGAATCTCATCATCAACGTCCTCTGCCAAAATCTTAGTTTTTGCAATTTCGGTAAAATGTTCTAAGGTCATGCAGCTGGTTGCTTCTGCAGACTTTTTGTTCAGCAGTTGGTTGCCTGGAAACTGTCCTCTGACTGAAGTTTTCTGGGACTTGGTCATTAGTTGTTCAACTTCAGCTTTTGATGGCTTGTAACCAAAGAGGGAGACAAATGCGACTTTAAGATCTTCACTGGTTAAGAAACCTTTATTTCCCTCATCTGCATTGTGGAAAGTCTCGGCAATTTGGTACATGTTTTCTTGTGTGATTTGTCTCGAGGCCTTCAAATGCGACAGGTGATGGATGTAATTCTGCATGACTCACTGTCATCAAATCCTAAACAATAGTAAGAGCAAATGGACGCTGGTTAATCAAACAGTCTTTCTTCCCCTAGCTTTCATAATAATAATAATAATAATAATAATAATAATAATAATAATAATAATAATAATTTAGAACTTATATAGCACATTTTCCATGTGTATATGATCAAATGCGCTTTACAAGCAGATGAAATTGGAATTTGGAAATGTTGGTTTTTTGTGGAGAGGGGAAAACCGGAGAACCCGGAGAAGAACCTCTCGGAACAGAGAAGAGAACCAACAACAAACTCAACCCACATATGACGTCGAGTCCGGGAATCGAACCACATTGGTGGAAGGCGAGTGCTCTCACCACTGCGCCATCCCTGCTCCCCACATTGTATCAATGGAATGTTGAAGCTACAAGAAATGATGAAGTAAGAGGAAGGAAGAAGAAAAAAGGCTGCAGAGTGTCCCTGAATTTTCTTATTTTTGCCTTTGAGCTTAGGATAGTTCCATTCTCTCCAGATTCCCTCCTCATTATCCTCTCTAATACACATTTTTGTACCTTAGGTTTACATGTGGGATTTCTAGAAAAATGTACACAAAACTTAACTTCGTGTATTGGTGATTTTTTTTTTTATAGATTATATGACATATGCAAGTTTTGGGTGAGGGTAACAGTTGAGTTTAGCCATACAAAAAATATACATACATCACTATCATACTAACCCTGATGATGTGCATGAATAGAATTTGTGTCACAAAATGTATACATAATTAATGTATGGGGCTGTGAGGAAATCTTGCCAAGTGATGTTGAGTGGGGAAGCAAAAATTTACAAATAGTTGGAAGTGGGAGAAAAAGAAAAAACACAAAAGATGTAAGCTTAATTATTAAATGATGTCACAATAATAGCTGGAATTTCTTTTCCTGACTTACAGAGACTCTACAGACATTCTACTATCACTGAGCTACAGGGGACTTGTGGGAGCTATATGAATTTTTAATTATTAGTTGCAATGCACGACACCACCAGCTCTGTTAGTTAATTTTATCGTGCTTAAATATGAAAATATACAGGGAATCAATCCCTAGGTGTGGGATATGGGGTTGCCAATCCGTACGTTAACAGAAGCAAGTTAACCGACTTCACACCGAATTTTTCACTGAGATGCAACAATTGTGAATGAAATACAATACCTTATGGTCACTTTAGTCTCATTACACTTGATAAGGATAAAAAGCAGGTAGTTTTTGACGGTGTTTTTGTAACCATATTTCCACCGAGGAAGCTGCCGCCATATTGGGCTGAGTGACCAAGCCAAAGCTTTGTTGCTAACCCAGTCCCCTCTCGCTTTCTTCCCCCAAACACAAGAAGAAGTCTTCTTGGAGCATTCGTCGTAATGCCGTCGGAAGGTAAGGCACATATATCTCATTAGCAACATCTGCTACTCGTTTGATGCTTACCAGAGTGTTTTCTTGATTTCTAATTCTTGCCCTGCAGGTGTGGAAGTGTTTTCAAATCCGCTGGCTCCTCCATCTTTGTCAAGCCATCATGGCGGACATGGAAGCGGGTACGTGGTATCTTTCTTTTGCGTTTAACCCCATCATTCCATTCTTTGATGTGCCATAAGACGTACAGCATTATTGGAGCGTATTACTCCATAGATTTTATTTCAGTCTGTGGCATATATAAGGACTTGCGGACTGATATGACAACAGATCATTAGACTGAAAATTAAAGGCGACATCTGACCTGTCAATGCGAGTTTTGACTCAGATCGAGTGATGTGTTATCTGATGTAACCAAAGGTTAAGTGTTATCGAAGATCTGAAATTTTGAAAAGCGGAATTTGCAAGCGAAAAAACTCGACAGCAACCGAGGCATCATTTCAATAATGGTCGTGTAAAACTTGCTTCTGGGATTTTATATAATCTGAAGCTTACAACTTAAATTCACCGGCACAAAAGTTCGAAATAAATCAGACTAGCCTAAAAATCAGACTTTCCTAAACATTATGGTGTTCTAAGAGTCAGTGAAGCTTGCAGTTATGCATTGAAACAGATGGTTTCAAACATGCTTACAGCAGTGCATTGTATATTCAACACTGGTTGCTGTCAACAATTTTGTATTAGTCACGATCAAATTTCAGATTCATTCTGAACAGAAATGCAGACTACTTTACATGAAAGATTGGAGCAACTTTAGACTACAGGGCAATTTCAGTGCACTTCATTCAGGGGTTTCAATAAAATTTGAAATAGGCAGTGAGCTGGAGTAGAGTAGGCGACAGTATTAAAGAAAAAATAAAGAGTCATTCTTTAATTACTTCAAATTAGGGCAAAAGTAGCCGACGTCTTTGATCAAAGTAGCCGACAGTTTTGGTCGGACATCGGTGCTTATTGAAACCACCGTTATTTACATGCATGTGTTGGAGATTTACATGTGAATGAAGTATATGACAATGGACACAATAAATTTATTGTTATTTAATAGTATGGAAGTAAGTGGTCCTGTATTCTATAGTTGAGCCGAAGAAAGGGCGCAAGAGATTTCTTGACTGTGGGAATGAGAATAACTGAGAAGTGTTTATTTTTTATTTTATTTTCTAGTATGTCAGCTCTTACAAATGAAGATTTCAGAAAACTGTTGATGACCCCTCGGTCAGGTGCACCATCTGTTGCACCCCCATCTGCTAAGTCTTCAAGTCACAGCAGTATGAGTGTCGCAAGCAGCATCCACTCTCATCGTACCAGCAGGTGGGGTCTTAAATCTTCTTTGACCAGTCCATTAAAATACATGAACCTTGTTCACTCACATAGGGAGCATACTCTCATTCACTGAATCTCAATGTCATCTATTGACAGTAAATCAGGCGTCCTCTATCAACTTTAAACCAAAAAAGTCATCTTTCTGGTTAATAGTAAGACTGACACATTCTGAAACTCTCTCAAATTATGAACTTTATCCTCTTAGAGACGATGAAGACTATGGTGATGACGATGACCCTTTGTCAAGAAGAAGGAAGAAAAAGAAGTAAGAATTTGTAGTTAGTGTGAATGATAAATGAAATGAATCATATATGAACTGCGGAAATGAAATCAAATGAAGAATGATCCTCGCAGTTGTGAATGCAATTTATGCAATTGCGAAAAGAAGCCTGAAAAAAATTCAGGACTTCAACGGGGTTTGAACCTGTGACCTCGCGATTACCATTGCACTGGTAATCGCAAGGTCACGAATTGGGTGTGTGGAAAACTTAAACTGAATATTTGATTTTATAATTAGAAAAAGGTTTTTATATTTGAAACACTACTGAAAATTGAACAAATTTCCTTTTGAAGAGGCTCTTCTCCACGGCACCTGTGTTTGAATAAGTGATTTGTGTTAACTAAAGAGCATGCATGTATTGTCATCAAAATCCATGATTTGAATAACATCTATTTTTGATGGTCTTGATATATATTTTGCAAATAATGGCAATTGTTTCTATAATAATTTTTCATTATCATTATTCATACACCTTATTCCAAAATGGCGGCCAATTTATTATTCTTTTGTTTGTATGTTAATTAGCCCTCTTTGCCTTGTCAACATGTACCAAATACAAAAGGATTTTGAAGTGAAAATGAGGCAAAAAGGGATAATTAACATACAAACAAAAGAATAATAAATTGGCTGCCATTTTGGAATAAGGTGTATGCGCCTTGCCTTAGTAGCCCAGGGCGTCCAAGGAACAAAAAATAAATAAGTCAATTTTGGCTTAAGCATCAAGTATTTTACAACATGGACTGCTTGGATTTTCTAAGCAATGTTCTTAATGATGAACTTGACAATTTACTTTTTGCTAGAGCTTCTGACTGGCACTGATTTCTGCTGTTGGATGTTTGTACACAGATGAAATGAGTTAATCAATGCAGACACAAGATCCTATTTGTAGTGATTGCTTGGCTTTTAACTGTTGTAACTTCAACTGATTGCTGTTGCTGTGTCAAGATATCTGAGTTAATTCAAAGTTTTATTATTTTATTACAAGATAGCTGTTGCGGTTCAATTTTATCGTTGATTTAAATTTTCTCTCTCTTTGGTTTTGGGTATGATAATGTTTGGTAATTTATGATAATTAGTTTAAAACAAAAGGAGAAACAACATTTGTACCTAGGATAAAATTGAACCACAGCGTAGCCACTTATGATAATAGAACTGCATAACCCTTTCTATTATAATGCTTGACTTTTCATTACTTTTGTTGTAACAAGGTACTATGCAAAACTTAAGAAAATGGAAGAGGAAAGAGAACAAGAACTTGCCAGTAAATACAGAGACAGGGTAAGGTTGGATGTTCAGAATGTCATATTGTAAGTGGTGGCGAAACCCAGAAAATGTGCTAAGAGTTCCAAGATACTCTGCGTTCAGTTTGATGACACCAGGTTTTTTAATTCTCACCCAGAGAAAAGTGGAAAAGAAAGAAATCTACATTGAATTAATTCTCATAATGTGTACATTTTAGCTTTCATTTAATGGTTTTTGGAACAGTATTTCATCTAAAGAAGCACCTCATACAGCTTTAGTGACCCTAAGTGGAAGTAATGACTGGCACAAAATTTCTCCTAACATTGTTAGTAGTTGATTAAGTATACAGGTGATGAGAATATAGCAAATGATCAAGGGATAATGTACTGATGTGTACACAAATTCTTCCTTGGAAGCAGAACCATAAGAAATAATTTTGTATGATGAACAGTGGGCAGAATGTGCAAGTTGATATTGGAGTTTAAAGGGGTTAATAAACGGCATTACTGGAATGAAACTTGTGGACTTTGTTGGCCTCAGTGAAGGAAACTGCACAGAAGCATAATATGGGGGTATCAGCTATTAAAAACTACATAATTACAACTGTACACCAACTGAATGTTACCTTAAGTAGTAACATTTATACTTTTCAAACCTGGCAGGCTAGGGAGCGACGAGATGGTCTAAATCCTGACTACCAGTCTACGGACACCTTAAGTGCGACAGCTAATTACAGAGCAGTTGGGCCAACAGCGGAGGCAACGTGAGAAAATAATGTTGGTTGTACAGTTGAACCTGGTTAATACGGAAACCAAAGGGACATGCAAAAGTTTCCATATTATTATCTTGGTGTCTGCATTAAGCAGGGTCTTAGAAAAAACATCACAGACATGTTTTATTGATGTGAAGAGTGAAGCATACAATTTTAAGTAACAGAACAGCATTTATTGTCTTAAATGTAAGTTAAATTCAAACTGGAGAAACATTACACTCGTTTGTATAGTCCTCCACTGAAATATGTACGCAATCATCTAAAATTTCCAGCTTGTTTTCAAACTGGAGAAACATTACACTTGTATGAATACAGTGTAGTCTTCCGCTAAAATAATTTTTAATTGTGATATATGTAAAATGTTGGTTGTCTGTATTATCCAATGTCCTTATCAAGCAGGCTCATGTAAGAGAAAATGCTTTTTGTTAGTTCAAGCAAAACTGTAGACCTATAATAACTGGGTGTCTGTATTAAGCAGGTGCCAGCACTGTAAAGATTAGAAATGGCTGCTTTTATGCTTTCCCTTCTTTGTCATGGAGTAGGGAGTATTTAAACCTCAGTTGAAGGGTTTGGCACAAAAAGGGTGCATATTGTAAGCTGGTCTTAAAATTCAGATTTCTCTAGTCATTCTTCTTTGGCATACCAATTGGTTATCATCTCAGGAACTTGGGGTGGGGGGTGGGGAGTGGGATTTCTCTAGTCATTCTTCTTTGGCATACCAATTGGTTATCGTCTCAGGAACTTGGGGGTGGGGGGTGGGAGTGGGGTACTTAGTTTTTGATCTAGAGGATGGAATTAGGCCTGCCTTCTTAACACAAAATAAGACAGTACAGAACTATATTTCTGACACAATAACCAGCCTGTATGCCAAAGTAGAGTGAGTTTAGAGAGATTTGCAACACAGCCGTGAATTGTCAAGGCAAGAATACTAAGTAATAATCAGACATGTCATTTTATTTAAGGTGGCTCCCTAGAGTATTTACAAATACCGTCCCTACAGAGCATGAGTTACAAAAGGAAACCTAGCAAATTTATGTTAAAGTTTTCCCTGTAGAGATTTACCAGTATGGGTATGATATGGCCACGTGCATGAAGTTGGTGTACAAAGCAAAAATAGCAAAAACTTGGTGTAAAATTTGTTTTAGAATTGTTGTATTTCGCAAAATATTCATTTTTGCTCTGAAATATATACACCATGACAAAGCAAATTTTATGTAGTTCATTAAAGAGTACAAGTTTGGTTTAAAAACGTCTCAGAAGAGCTACAGAGAGGAAAAATACTAACTGCTCCTGACGTACAATCTGGAATGCCGCTTAACAAATGAGCTCTTTTTTTCATAATTTCAATCGCGCCGATCATGCCTTCTGTTTGCTGTTTTGCCAATTTTGCCTTTGCATTTAACGCGCTTTATCCTTTTTTGCTTTTTTCCTGTTTTGCCTTTTTTGCCTTTTGCGCCTTTATCAATCGCGTCTAGCCACAATGTAAACGCAAGTTTACAAAGCAGTGAATCAATTATTCAGGTCAAATTTGCATACGAGTGCGTATCAAATTTCGCTTGAGTGCATTCTGGTTTCTTCGAAATAAATCATAATCAATCAAGTGTATCTTGCTTTTTATCCCTTTAAAAGGCATGGAAATCCTTACTATAACTATGCAGATCTTGTTCCTGTTGCTTTACGTTGATTCATAAGTAAGGAACCCCAAATGGTCGCAAAATTTTAGTCGATCACAACAGACATTTAGCCGTTTCGCATCGCTGCATGCGTCTCGCAGTCGCCATCTCTTCACGAGGTGTGTTAGTGTCACGGTCAAAAGTAGCCAAAAAATTGCCAGTCTCTCGAATTTAATGTTCACTGCCCTTTTTATAAGTGTTTCTATTAATGCTGTTGATATTTGTTCTTAAAACACTCTAAACAACAAGAATCTATTTCATTGTCTTCTCTTATTACCGAGCGCTGTGCTGCTGGTGTAAATAACAGTTTGGAGGACATCTGAAGACACGCTTGAACCTCCACCGTGTAGCGATACTTTGTTAACTTTTAAATAAGTGCTACTGGTAGAGATTTTGGCAATTAAATCTGTGGTGTACGCTTTTCCCTTGTACTAGCCCTGCAGCAGCGCTAATTGTTTATTGATACTTTATTTCTGCAGCCCACTCTCTGTGTCCCGTTTAATATGTACTGGTTGTTGTGCTGTACGAAACAAAATCGGAATAATAATAAATAAGAATTAGAGATATTTTCCCTCTCCTATTGCTTATTATTTCAAGAACTTGAAATGGAACTAAATAAGATACTCCGTTCGACGTTTGCTGCCGGATAAGAGTGAAACAAAAACGGCGAAAAACAACAGTGAGGCACTGGCAAGCCAGACTTTTAAACTGCGCTGTTAAAGCGATTTACAATCATGCAAAAAATGCAAAATGATCTGTTTGGCGTGATAGGTGCGATTGGCAAAATGTGCAGGAGGTGTGAAACGCGCAATTGGCAAAACCACGAAGGCAGAAAGGACAAAAACAACTCAACGACTGAAACATAGGCGCGATAAGTGACATTTGTAGTTAAGTAAACTGTTGTCTCACGCTAGTTTTTTAGTGATATTTTCTTCCAGGGAAATCGAAAGTAGGATTAACTTATACCACTTTAAAGCGAATTTTATGTGCATAGTGTTTTCAACTTTTATCAGGAAATTAGATTTCATGAAATTTTAAGAACGAAGAAACACTCATTCGCGTTGGAGGGAAAAAACAGCAAATACGTCACTTTTTTGGGTGATGCGTTTTCAAAATTATGTTCTGTCTCTTTCATATGAAATTAATTTGCATTAAATATCCATCCTTTCCAGTGCACATAGGCTGCAGTTTTACTCTACAAAGTTACAAGACAACTTGTTGTTTAGTTTCTGATTAAAGCGATAAAAAGTAGCGTGAGACTGTTTTTGTGACACAAATGTACACCAACTTCATGCACCTGGCCATATGATAAAGCTTAATTTTTGAGTGTCAATTTTTGGTTTAAGGCCGTTACCATGGCAACATCACATCTAATGACAGGCAGATATATTCCTATTTTTAGCCTAAATTCCTTAATATTTTATGTACTTTCCTTTGGTGAAATGTTTTAATTCTTTGCCACATTATAGAAATGATATTGCCTGACATTTTGAAGTGATAAAAAGTCAAGGTCATTCAGATGGTTTTGCCAATATTCTATAATCTCTAAATATATTTGATTAGCTCTGACAGATTTTAACAAAAATAAGGTATTTGTTACGAACTGTAAGTGGTTAGAACTGAGCCAAATTTTAAAACAAATTACCGAAGGGAAAGCGAGAAAGTTAGCAGTTAACTTTACAGATTTGGTCAGGCTGATGTCACAAAAATCAGAAAAACACGTGCATTTCAGGCTTTAGCACGAGTCCTCATGCCAAACTAGTGCCCAGCTTGCGCACAGTCTTAAAACTCTAGGGAGCCTCCTTAAAGGAGCACTGTCACCAGCATTTTTGCTGTTTTGGGTTCAATTCTGCGAAAATGACTACCTTTTACCTGTTATCGTGCAAAAAATGCTCCTACAGAACAGCAAGATGAATTCCATTGAAATTTTAGCAGGAAGAGCTAACCATAATAATTTTTTGCTGATTTTTCAATGCATAGCCTGAAATTTTGAAAAAACTGGCAAGTTTTTTCAAATTTCAATCCATTTCCATCGTCGTCATCTTACATGGAATACAGAAGTTTATGGTGTCGATTCAGTACTACAGTCTTTTTGGCAACAAAACTAGACCATTATTTTAAGGTTTCCACTGATGCATTGGCAGTTTTAAGCTTTTTAAAGTGATAGTACAATAGCGTGACACTGCCCCTTTAACAACATCAACATTTCAACATTTTATTAAAAACAGTTAACAATTATTTATAGCAGCCTGTCTTTTGTTTATTTAATAGTAACACTGCTGCAGAGAGACGTAGACTAGCCATCCAGGAGAGTAAGTTTCTTGGAGGTGATATGGAACATACTCATCTTGTGAAAGGACTGGACTTTGCATTGTTACAAAAGGTACAAAATTTTAATATTTCTGACCGACAGTGCTTCATGTTGTACATTTATAAGAGGTTATCTAATTATCAGGCCCTACTATCGAATTCATGAAGTAATATTTTTTAACTCAATAATATTGTTATTCAATGTAGTATACCTTTTATTCTAAATTTTATTTATTTTGGTTCAAGTACTCAATTACTTCTTGAACTACTTGGGTGGCCAAAACTCTACAGACATTAAATATGTATTTAATCTGATAGTTTCTTTTTTTCTCTCTTTTGTTTTTCTCTATCTTATCTATAATTATCATTAATGTAAAATTATTTTCAGTTGACACTTGTTCTTCTACTATTTATCACATTATATGACTGTGTAGTTTATATTGTAAATCATTTTAAATTAACATCTGTGTGCTGCTCCTTGTATTTCTTGTGAGCTAAATAAAAATTGACTTCACTTGACTTGCATCAAAACCAAATTATCTTTGCCAATAATTTCCTTCACTTTGATGATTGGTATGTTTGATCAAGTTGTAATATTGTGAGGGGAAACAAAATTAATATTAGAACCTTGTCACTGTTGCGGCTGAGGTTAAAAATGTGCATGCAAACTGTATGTACCTTGTTTTTAGGTACGGAGTGAAATTGCTGAGGAGGATGAGGAAGATGAGGAGCTACACATGAAGAAAACAAAGAGCAAGCAAAAGGACAAGTACGTAGCATTGATGCTATAATTTATTGCAAAGTTATTATTTATCATGCCACTAAGCATTGAGCTAATTTTGAACTTAGTTTAGTGACCTACACTGTAGATGCCACTATTGCCCGTAGCTCAGTATATAGAGTGTTTTCACATGTCGTCACAGTGGCCATTTGAAAAGCCCCTTGGGGAAAGTCAATAAAGTATGTATGTATGTATGTATGTATGCTGGTGTCAGTCCAAAACAAAGAAACAACAGCCATGTTGGTGTCCCAAAGTAAACCTATGGGAATTGGACTCTATTTTTTTTTGGTAATACTTTCTTTTATACTTAAGGAACCATGCAAACACAGTTTGCCACTCAGCTTTCCACACAGGACTGGTAACTGGGGAACATCGGTTCGATTCCGACTCGGATCAAAAAAGTTTTTCTTTCAATAGAGATGTGTGTCGAAAGCTGAGTGGCAAACTGTTTTTGCATGGTTTTAAGTATATTGTTCTACGGCTTTCATGGCTTTGAAGGTATTTACATATATATAGACTTTCTTTTGTTTCAGTAAAACAATATGGCGGGGGTCACTTGAATGAAAATGCTCTATAAGAACATCTGAAGTAGTAATCGGAAGGTCAAAGGCTTGGAACTCAGAATTGTTTTCCTGAGTATGCATGTGACACTACAGGAAAATCGCATCTTTCATTTACTCTCCATACGTAAAATATACCTGCTCAAATTCATGAATAATTCATGAAGAGAAAACAAAGAAAATGGCCAGCCAGCCAGCCATGTATTTTTGCAGGCCTGAGTTTAGGCTAATTGCAGCCTCTGTGCAAATTTGCCAGTACTCAGAAGTGAAGTTCATTAAATTAAATTAAGTTAAGAATGCTGTTTGTGTGATTTCTAACAGGGAAGAAGATGATAACAGTGATGAGATTGAGTTTTCAACCAAACTAGGTAACTTTACTTGGAATGTACTGAATATTCATTCTATAACACAAAATGATCGCATTTAGAGTAGGGAGCGTAGTTCCCTGTGCTGTGGTCTGCCCTACTACACACATGTATACCACATATTCAGAGATATTAAGATGAAATCCGCTAGAAAATCGAGCAATTTCAGGTTTTAGTGGACAAAAATCTGGTACCAGAATAATTTTAAGTATTTTACAGTCATTTTTACATTTTCTTAAAGCTAAATACATAAGTAATTGCCTGAAATAACACCGAAAACAATTTCCCATGGGAATGAGAGAAAATAAATTTCAAAGTTTAGAGAACTTGTGCAAACACGGGCAAAATTTCATCATCAGTTTCATTTCACCAGTACTTTCAAGTGTTTCATAAATTACTTCAACATTCGTTTTCAACGTTTGGTGTTGCTAGAAATGATTTTTTTGGAGAAGATATTTAAAACAGTCATCCAGAAGTTTGCAATACAATGAAAATAATCTTGGTACAAGGTTTTTGTCCACTTGTTACTCGAACTTCTGGTGGATTCCGTCTTAACGTGTTTCTTTCACTACCCTGGAAATCCATATTAAAATAAAGCCATGACATGAGATGAGATGAGAACAAAGGAAGTTAAGCCTGTAAAATGTGTGGAACAGAACCTTTTGTTGAACACAATCTAGAAACCCAAACTTGTAAACAAATTTCCCTCAATGTGATGAATATAATTATCTCATTATGTGACTGTGCAGAGGGCAGAACAGATCAACAGATACTTTACAGTTCTGTCAACAGTTTGTTATAAGCTCTCACAGACCACTCATAATTATAATATCCATGTAACTTTGTCAGTAATTGTCACTATGGATTTGAAAGTCATAGTGAAATATTGATTGTACCTTTGTCTTTTGTTCTATTTTCACATCAGGCCAAAAGGTGTACAAAGCACTGTTTAGAAGTCGTCCACCTGAGAGAAATGAACTCTTTCAACCAGGACGGATGGTAAAGCTGCTTTTCCTCTCTTTCTATCTCTTTTATACAATTCTGATGACCCCTGTAAACTCATCAAAATTGAACAAAAGGCTAATTGGTTGAATTGGGTCAGAAAGACTGTGAAACAATATATGGGCCATTCATTGGACTGTTCTGGACTTTCAAACAATTTGGCCTCTGAAAATCTAAGACATCGCAACAAAATTACAATATTCTCGATAGAGTGTGGTAGGATTGTAAGGAAATTCACACCATTTTTGAATTTGTTTCAACAAAAGCTTCTGTTATCTTATATAGTGTACGCAAAATGCTTTAAGTAGCTATAAGAACAAGAGGAAACATGGCAATGTATAACATTACAAAGAAAGTTTTAACTTAACATGATAAAGTTGATGATTTAGTGTAGGTTTTTCTCATTGAATATGAATACCTTCTTTTATCGTAAGCTTGAAGGTGGTGGAAGCGTGATCTAAGATACTAAAACAGTCCTTAGAACATAAAGTGCGGTATTGCTGAGAGTTTATTTTTGTAAGTGTTTAAAAATGTGAAAGGCCATGTGTTCACTTACACTAAAATCATCTACAAACCTACACTATAGGGCTACTTCCCCTGCAAATAATGTGTTGTTTCCTTGAACAAAAGCTTAATTTCAACTTGTCTACCCTATCTTGGTGTAGAATTTAAGGTTTATTCATTTGTGAAAACCTCAAAAGCTGGGGGAGGGGTAGCCCTGGGATGAAATAGTAGCCTATCCCAGGGCAGAGTAGAGGGTACTACTTCTAGTTGTTTCATCCTATGGATATAGAAACAACTTCAAATTTTAAAAGTTGAGTACAAGGCTGATTCCACCTACATGTACATGTAATTGAAGTATGAGAAGGATGCACATTGAAATAAAAAGAAATTATTTCACCTTTTACTTTACCAAATGGATTAAGAGGAACATTTCCAACATGCAGAGGTGACCATGAATCATGTGACTGAGTGTAGCTTCATCTAACCTTATATTTAACACAATGTACTACAAATGAATTATCACCCAACCTTTTCATACAATCAGGACTGAGTAATAAAGTATGGGTAATTGTGATTTTGAAGGTTCTCAAATTGGACAAGGCTAAAGGCTCATGCAATTTCAAGAACTTTCAAAATCACTTTAACCAATTAACCATAAATTTCCCTCAAAGTCAGATCGGTTAACGACCTGTCTCCAGAAAAAACCTCACAGCTCTGACAAACCAACATTCAACTTGGCTATTGGCCTGTTGATCCCAAGTCGCAAGGTCCTGTGGTCTGGATTCGTCACCCTAGGCTTCATAATTTCTTGTAAAAACACCATGTCGTTACTGGTAGAAGTGCCAGTCAAAATAAACATTTCTGTCTGCTTTCTCTTTTTCTTGGTATGCCTGTGTCACTGACTGGAAAAATATATCTATGATTGATGAAACAAGATGAAAACATGCCATCACATTTCTAAACTGCTTTAGTGCCACTCATTAACATTCACATAGTAGTAGTAGGTTTTCACATAACTCTAGTAGCTCCCACAAGTTTGCAATTCCACAGTGGTAGAGCTAGTAAATGGAAGGACATAGGTCTGACTCCCATTGGGAGAACTTGGGTCTTGTGTTTCTGAGTATGCATTTGTTGCAACTGAAAATTCATCTTTCAAGCAACAGTTACTAGCCAGGCTGATTTGCTTTTTTTTTGTGCGATGTAGGCATATGTGTTTGATGTTGAAGATGAGTATGCTGAAAGTGATATTCCAACGACCCTAATTAGGAGTAAAGCAGATTGTCCAGGAATTGAGGTAAGGAGTCTTCACTCCCACTTGACAGGTAATGAGAATGTTGCACCATCAAACCTCCACTTGAAGACAATTTTTCAACTGAAACTCCATGTTTTAAACTCATCGGTTGAACGTGAAGATGAACTTGGGAGCGGGTGCCTAAAGGTGGAAGGGCCTGATGCGCTGAAGGCAGCATTAAACTGAAGGTAACCAAGGCAACCATGTGAATGCCAACCACCTGACATTGTCGCACTGAAAAAGGACTTCAGTGGAGTACTTTCCAAACCCCATACTTACCTACCAAGAGGGTGGGAGGAGTGGGAGCACAAATCCAACCGCTGCTGTCAGCCTTGACTGACTGCGAAATGATCTGCAAAGATCAGCAAAGCAAAGCGAGCGATGCTACATGTACGTTGTGCAGTCACATGTAAGAGCCCCTGAAGTCACAGTGGCCACCCCACATAGAGCCTGCCTGCCTGAGGTGTGGTCACCAGGAAGCTGTGTCTCAAGGTTAACCTTGCCTAAATTACATTTAGCCACATTTCTAACCTCCAGTACGAGGACACCTCTTGTTAGCAAAGCGTCAAGTGACTAAAATATATGTTCATGTGACACAGACTTGGGAATTTGTATAGAAGGAATGACTGACACCTCCTACAGTGCCTTAAATCTCTCAACCTCCTGTAAGAGGACACTTGAACCCAGAAGCAGGCATCTATTCTTGGACCTGAGGGTGTCTGCTTGCAGGAGGCTTGACTGTAAAAATATTTATTATATAAACACCAATGAAATACCAGGTAAGCTTTTGCACGAAAACATGATGTCTTCACACTGATGCTATGGTTACATAATAAATCGTGCTTTCTGCAGTGAAAAGGAAATGGTTTGGTATTTCATTGGCGGCCATGTAATATCCTCTATTTTTTAAAACCTGGTAATGAGTTTGTCCTATTTATTTCTTCCAGACCAAGCAACGCTAACCACAAATGACATTGTGATCAACAAGCTGACTCAGATTTTACTGTACTTAAGGCAAGGTACCAGGGGCGGAAAGAAGCTTAAGAAGAAGGAAGGTAATTAATGGTTTCCTGTATTCAAGTCAATTACCATTTCTTTCATTTAATTTCTGTCCATAACAACCTTTTGAAAATAAATCTGCAACACTCAATATCACCTGCACATAGGTAGCGTCAAGAGTTATTTGTCAGTTGTTAGTCACTGGAAGTTGGCTTGAACTGGGTGACACTGGGTACCATTGGATTGGGAGGTGTACCACATACCATGGCACTGCCTTGGCCACTCTTCTTAAACAAGTGTAACTACCAGTATATGTGTTGTAGTTCAATTTTATCCTTGGTTCAATTTTTATTTTTATTTGTTCTTGTGTATGGTAATGTATGATAATGAGTACAAAACAAAGGAAATAAAAATTGAACCAAGGATAAAATTGAACCACAACACATGAACTTACACCTGAGTTGTTGTTAATTTTTTTAAAGAGGTCACTTTAATCGTTGAATAATGAAACTGTTGAACAAAAATATAACAGTCATTGAAAGGGTTTATTGAGAAACAAATGCCATCAAGATATTAAAACAAAAAGCCTCGAAAAGGAAACATGGTTATTGGCAATGAAAACACACAAGGAGAAGGAAAAGAATGGGCAATAAGTGAATTTCAGTAGAATTGTTCATTGAGAGGATGTGAGCTGGCCCACCTTTCATTAGCAACGGTATTAAAGAAAAATAAAGAATCGTTCTTTAACTATTTCAATTTAGGGAAAAAGTAGCCAACGTCTCTGATCGAAGTAGCCAACGCTTTTCGTCGGACGTTGGTGCTTATTGAAACCACTGGGATGGTCAATAAAAATTCATTTGTGGTCAGTGAAAAGTCAGGGAATTTCTTCTACCCCAGTGAGTGGAAACCCTGACCACTAGTAGGTGAGAATACTGAGACTAGAGAACCATCTAAACAATGACCAAGAAATCTCTCAGCATTTCCCTCCATCTGTGTTTATTAGAAGTGTTACCGGTATTTGGTTTTATCTGTCATGCTTTCAGGGAAAGAGAAAGAAAAGAGTGAAAAGCAAGGACAAAAAATTCGTGCTGCTGGGGCTGATGACAGGTAGGAAAAAAAGGCAACTATTTTATTGGAGAAAGAAATTATTAGAGGAGAGGGGATCCTGTTGCAGAGGCAGGAGGAGTGGTGCTACTGGAAAGTTATCCTACTTGAAATGTTTCTACCTACCACCTCATTCTCTTCCACTTTATTTATTTGCTTGTTTATTTTTTAGACATGGTGAATCAAATTGATTTATTGATATATCTTTTATAAAAATTGACTGGTTTGCATAATTGCCATGTGGGAACTCAAACACTCTGAGTACTCCATAGAGTGACACCACTATAAGAGAAACTGTTTTTCAGGTATTCTGCTCTAGGGTTAGATAATCAAAATGGTTGGAGTCCAGAATAAATTTGCAATCACTCTTTTCCCTCTGTTAGTAGTGGCACATGTTGCAATAACTTTTCTTTTGGTGCCTTTATCCATTTTGGAGACTATTTATTTTGCTTTATAATCTCTGAAAAAGGCATAATTATCCCCAATTTTACTGCAACATTTAATGTAGGCCTTAGCTTGCTAAGATCTGTCTTTCCTCTGCAAAATTATCTTTAGTTAGTTTCTTACTGTTGGAACTGAAATGTTCTGCTTTTGATGTTGCAGTATATTTGGAGATATTGGCGATTATGATCCGACTGAGACTACAAAAGAATATGAAAAGAAAGTTAAACCAAAAGATAAGGAAAAAGAAAGAGAAAGAAAGAAATCCAAGAATTCTTCAAGCTACTTTGATAAAACTGCAGGTGGAGAGGAGGAAGTAAGTGCCAGGGAAAAGAACAACAGGGTGTGAAATTTTGCCTGATGCAGTTGCCAATGCAACAAAGTTTGCCAAAGCTATCTTGTATCTTGTATAATTATTTGCAGAGAGTTTTTGTATGCTGTTCTTTCACTTAATGTGAACACTGGTGCAGTAACTTAAAACGTTAAGGTTTGCCAATTTTCATTCGATTTTCACCTCAATTAAATGATTATAGTTTTTCAACATTTTCTGTTGGGAAAAAAGCAACTAACTGTTTGGGGCTGGTGCCCGTTTTGAAAAGTTTAAGAGCCAAAAAGCTCTTGGGAAAAGGTTAATTTCATTCCTTAAGAAAAATAAGTGTGAAAAATAAAATTTGTGACATGAAAAAGTAACAGTGAATATTGTAACATGATGCAGTTTACCAGAGAGTGAATTTGTCAGCAAGTGAATTTAACAAAAACTATAGTCTTATGTCAGATATTAGATTAATGCTAAAAATAGGATGAATGCATAAAGGGCACCATTCTCTTCGGAAAATATGCTGAGCAAAACTGCCAAGCCTGGTCTCGATCACTTGAGTAAGGTTTTCAGTTAGACTACTAATCGAAGTGGAGATGGTAGACTTACATGTAATCACTTTGCTGACTGCCGGATCTGAGTGCCCACGGCGTCTGATGAAGACGAATAGTTATCATCTACCAGTTGTAGACCTTTACAACAATATGCAAATAACAACTCTCAGAACAAAACACTTACTTAAGGAGTACCAAATTCCATACAGAACGTGCAGAAAACAAATGTCTGCTTAACTTCATAATGCAAATATTTAGATATGGTATTAATCATTAAATAATGTTAAAAATAGGATGAATGCATAAAGGGAAATACTGAGCATTTGTTAACTTCATTTTTAAGCTTTTGGATGTTGAAAAAAACCTTAGTAAGAGGGCATTTTGAACTACTGTTTGTGTTATTTTGGAATTAACTGTTTATTTTCTGTTTATTTTGTTCAAAACAGGCCCAGTTCAATAAGAAAGGTTAGTTGAGGAGTACTTTCAATATACTGAAATATGTTCTAAGGTACATGTATAAACAGATAATTATGTGAAGTCTTGGAAGAACTATGTTAGCAAACTCTTTCCTTCTATATTCTGTAAAGACAAACATTCTTGCTGTGTTCAGGTACAAAGGGGTTCTGAAGTCACACACCTGACAATGCAGGCTGTCTAACTGATAAGAAAACATTAATCTCACGACCCTCTGTAAAGAACTACAATCTTATGACACCTTACAAAATATCTCTGTCTTCTTCCTTCAAAATTGAGCCAGAGCACTGCTTTAAGGGGGGACTAATTTAACTACAAAATTAGCTAACATTGTTGCTATGGAAATTTCCCAACCCTCATATCTTGGAAACCATAACTTGCACAGACAAGCTGTCTGGCTATGTTTTTACAATCAAAAAGTTTTACAAGATTTTCGAGTCACAACCATATTTGTTAAGTCACGTGACCAGAACAGAAAAAGGCCTAAAACTCAAGTGGCGTACACTTCTGGATATTGAAAATGGTGCCAATGGTTAACGATCGCCAAGGTGCAAAACTCTACGTATCGATTTTTGGAAATTCACATTTTTGTGAGATTTATGACGTCATAAGCACGCAAATTCATACCATTTTGTCATTATCATTGCAGTTATGTACGTTAACAACAATTGCTTAGGTAGACTTGTAAAGAAGGCTGGAGTATCTCCGACTGGCAAAAAAAATCGGAACTTCACATAATTTTCTCCAAGTTTTAGGGTTTTTTCCTCTCTAAAGCGCGGTTGGGGCCTGGGGCAAGTTACGCATGCGCAATAGCAATTTATAAATTTTACTTGTTAACCTCTTCGCACGTCTCATCAATATAGTGGCAAAAACCCGAAAAACCGTGTTTTGCAAATACAGTCCGTAAAAAGCCCTTGGCAACAACGCTAAGTCTGTAGTTAGGGTACATATGAATGTTGTGCCGCGTAGCACTAGGAACACAAATAGTGAAACAGAGAATTAACTCTGAAGTGTAAATTAAAGTGCTACTTAAACCCATGAATAACCCACTGGGCGTTAGCCCTAGTAAAGGGAAACAGGGAACCACACGAGGCAAAGAAAATCTTTTGACCTCGGTGGGAATCGAACCCACGACCTCCGGATTAGATCTGCCGTTACTCTGCCGACTGAGCTACAAGGTCGCACAGAGTAAGTCGGGGACGATTTTAGATGGTGAATCGCGGCAAAGAGAAAGTAAGGGTACATATGAATGTTGTGCCGCGTAGCACTAGGAACACAAATAGTGAAACAGAGAATTAACTCTGAAGTGTAAATTAAAGTGCTACTTAAACCCATGAATAACCCACTGTAGTTAAGTTAGTCCCCCCTTAATTGTCAAAAGAGCTACCGGTAAGTCCATTTTTGTTGCACCTCGTCAGTTTGTAATCTACTGTGCTCCAGTTTTTCTCTCGTCCTCCTTCATAAGTACTTCATCCCATGGAAGGTCATTTAAAAACCAGAGTGCTCAGATGGGACCTATAAAGCTAGAGCTTTTTTATGTGATTCATAGGTGCACAAGCTGCAGTTCCACAATAACCCATTCACGGTTAAATGTTCTAAATTTTAGATGTTTCAGCTGAAGAATTTGCCAAGACTGTTGCACAGACCTTTGGAAAAAAGGTAACATTGTATTTGAGTTACTCCCTTTGTGGCACACATGTTCTCAAATTAAAATTGTAAAAACAAATTCCTCCAATTTCAATGGGTGAGATAAAACCCATGGTTAGTTTTTTATCACAGATTAGTATTAATAAACAACTGGACACAGAAGACTTCAAAATGTGTTAAGAACATCATGATCAGTGACACGCTTCCTGGCACTTTTTTGTGGTTACCACACTATACAGCAGTGGAACCCTGCTTTACAGACTCTCACTTAGTACCAATTGTTTTGTTTTACCCTGCAAAAAAGCTCAAGACGTGAAATTTTCACTCACATTGGCCCATTCAGTAAGGACAATAGAAGCATTTATATGGAGAGCCCTCTTAACAGGGAACACCAGCTTAACACAGACAGTGTTTTTCATGCCCCTTTGGTGTCTGAATTAACAGGGTTCAACTGCACTTTTAAATAGATTGATGTGGTTAGCTCACTAGAAAATTTTAGCATTATTTTGTAATTAATGTTAAACATGAATTTTGTGGTGAAAAAAAAAAATAATATATATTTAGTTTAATATAGTAAACTTGTTTAGAATCATTTTAAAGTTTTTATTTGTGATTTCATGTAGCATGAAATGGAGGAGAGGGCAGCATGGGATTCTGTTGACCCAAAGTATCCTTGACATAAACCTTGAGTTGTAGCTTTGTTGTATCAGTAAGATCTGCATAGCAATGTCTAAACCCCAAGGTACTTTTTATCTAGTGAATTGTTCACAAGGACTTTTTTTATCTGTTTAACCTGTTATACCTGGTAATCAACTGGTTACATTTTCTGTTAAAAAAATAAGTCACATTTCTCCATCTTTGTTTCTGCTGCAATACACTGTCTTGACCTCATTTACTTAAAATACAAGTTGAGATGGTCATGTCTTTTGCACTTGTTGAGGTCACCCCACAAATCATTCCAGAAACCCTTTCTAATATGTCACACATTCTGATCAATTGTACATTCAGTAAATATTCAAGATGGCAGATGTCTGAACAATTTTACAATATGTGTGATCAAAACAAAGATGGCCGGATAAGCAAGAAATCTGATTCCCTGCCATGGTTCAACATAACTTTAAGGTTTTGATGACTCTGTCAAATTATGGAAACAGGTTTATTTATTTATTTATTTTGTCACACCACAAATAACATTATTATAATGAAGACAAAAAGATAGAAAGAATTGAGGTAGCAATGACTAGGAGGAAACTATGTAGCTTATGTTAATTAGGCCTCCTCAGTTATCATTTTTCAATTAATCAAATCTTGCACTTAACAAAAAAATGATTTATAACATTATTGCATGTGAGATAACAGTTTATAAAACTTAACTGTTGTGAAGACGAAGGAAAAGGGATCGAAGTTCTCGCAAAGTGAAAGATGTCAATTATATTCCTGACAGCTACTCTGAGTGTTATCCAGGGTAAGGATAGTAAATTAAACATAACAAACAAACAAACAAACAAACACAATCCATGAATAAATAAATAAAGTGAAAAAGGAGTTAGTTATCTAGTGCCCATGATGGGACTTGTTACAGGTGTTGTTTTGGCGCCGAAACACAGACTTCCTTGGCAACTCTTTCTTTTTTTGTACTGCCCTTGAGGCAAAAATGTAAATATGATGCAGAGATGAATTTGATTTTCGTAACATCTCAATGTTTTGCATAATTGAAGGGCTGAGAGCATAACGAAATTAGGGCCTTTTTTGTACATGCTTTTTCTTTCCATATAAGCGAACTAACTGAGGTATTCAATGCAAAAGTGATTTATATGTTAAAATCCGCCAGCATGTTAATCTCTACATGTGTTTACATGACCAGACAGCTGATCATGAGTTTTGTGCTTTTGAATATTTGCTGTGCGTGGCAATGAAACTTTTCCTTGGACTGTTTTCCAAGATACTCAGCTCATCGAAAACGGACCGACTTCTCGTGATGCTGATTGCCCCCTCTTAGATGAATTCACCATGTTTTCGAAGTGAAAATTTTTCCACCACAGCCGAGCAAATTTCATTTCCAGTCCTTGCCACAACTTTTCAAGGCGACAGCGCCCTCTGTGATTGCAATGAATTCTGGGAATCAAATGGCCTTTCGAATGTGGAAAACACCAAATCAAGGATCCCAATTTTTTGGCCAAAGTCAAAAAACTACTCTCCTTTCCCAATTTCTGGCATGGCAACCTTTGGCAAATGGGCCAAGACTCTCAACTACGGGCCGCTTTTAACATGTGAGTTGCTTTCAGACTGTCCCGCCTGGCTCAGTACTCTGTACTGCAAAACACCGATTTGCTCACTCCGGCAGTCAACTTAAATCTCTTCGCGTTTGGCAAGCACAGAGAAACACCACTTGCTTCTTTGAGGAGTGTTTGACCGTTTTAACCGCCAAACGTGTAGTCTACATCACACTATCAAACAATCCTTTTCTACCTGTCAATCATTTCACATGCTCTTCAGGTAATTCAATTCGTGCATGAATATTAATACGCATACAAATGAGCATAGCTGAATTGAAGGGCTGAGAGCATAACCAACCCAAATGACTTTTAGGGCCTTTTTTTGTATACGCTTTTACTTGAAAAAGAGTGGAAAATGGTAAAAAAAAATATGGGGCAATTTTGTTCTATTGAATCAAAGGCCACATACAAACATTCAGTTGATTTGGACCAAAAAAGAAAAAAGCCATAAAAGTCATTTGGGTCAGTTATGCTCTCAGCCATTCAATTGGTATTCAACTTTTAAACCTCTGTAAAGTGGTTTTCAATTGACTGTCGAAAGTAGTTTCTCATTTTGCTTTGGTTTTGCATTGCTTCAGTCTGTGATTGGCCAGGAAAACTTGTGCCACTTTTTCAACCAGTGAGAAGCAAAACCAAAACCAATCATGACTTGCATGCGTGTGTTTTCCTGCGCTTTGTACTGCCTCATGTAATTACTTCGTATTCTGATTGCCTCATTGCACTGCTTACTTCTGTTGTGATTGGTAGAGTAATTGCTTTGGTTTTGGTTTTACAGCACTCAAGTATTCTATCAACATGCAAGTTCTCCTTATTAGTTTCAACATGTATATGTGCACAGGACCTTGCATTCTCCTCCAGGAAGCATGAGCTGAGCACGCAGATGCTGAGCACACAGCAAGCATGATCTTACCAGTTATTTTAAGACCCTAGTTAATGATGCAATCAGGTTTTTGAACCATGACCTTTCCTCAGCAGGCCAAAGCTCTTACCAACTGAGCTAACCAGGCCTTTGTTGGTCTCATGTTATGAATTAGGAGAATGTGTTTCAACAACACTTGGCATTTCATCTGTACTGATCTTACACTGTATCCTCTGTTCTCGTGACTTGTTTGTTTGACAAGTTGGTGATATGTAGGGAGAAATTAGATGGCAGCCATGTGGGTCCATCACTATGGTAATTTAGAAAGAAATTAAATAAATGTTTTGTGAATTGCACAATTATTGATGTTGTTTAGGGCTGTTGATATTCCGTATGACAGTGATGAGGAAGCTGACTACAGTAAAATGGACTTGGTAAGACTCAAACTCCAAATATATTCAACATTTTAGAACAGACAATACCTCACTTTGGAAAAGGCTGGGGTTGAGAGTGCCACATGAGGTATTTTGGGATTGTTTGGAGGGGCACAATTGTTTCTTTGCAATATGCATCCCCTCAAACAATCCCACAATTGCTTGTGCAGCAATTTTTCCCAGTCTTTTCCAAAGTGAGCAATATTCAAATTGCCCTCTTGACTTTTCTGTAGTCTGGTCAATTAAGTGTTGTGGTTATTATAGTAATAGGATATCAGAGGGAGGGGCTGTTTTTTTGGTGGGAGAGCGTACATTAATTTTAGTGCAGTGAGACAGGCATCTTATTGGTAGAGCCTTCTACAAAAATAGAGGAACCAGTTTTTTAAAAGAGTTGCCATGAACAGCAGTCTTTTTCACCACACCTACCAGCAACTATCTCATGTCAGTTACCTGGGGAAGTGTTTTGATTTTACAGCTGCCTACAAATATGATGCAGTTTTTAAATCTTTATTTTTAACAACACTTACTAGTTACATACAATGTGACCCCTTTTATTGGGATTAGAATTAATCAATATTATTTGCCACCAGAAGGACTTGTATTGGATTTGCGGACTTTTTGGTTTGGCTGCTTGGCCAAAAAATACAATCAAAGGGTCGTATGACTTCATTAACATTCTTGGAAAATCTATTCTAGTCATTGCTTATCTTAAAAGACTATTTTCTATGATAATGAAAGATTAATCATTTGTTAACTCGTTTAAAACATCTAATATAAACTTCATTTATTTTGAATAGTGTGACATTAGTTTCATTTTTTTTTTCGACTAATTAAATTTTTTTAACTGGTAACAGGGTTACACAGTGGGAACATTACAAGGCCGAAAATACTTTGCACAATTTGTTAGTACACTAATTTACAATTTGCTTCTGTAGTTTGTGATTATTGCACCTCATGGTTATCCATAAGTAATTTATACAGTTTTTCTGGGTAATACCTCCCACCTTTTAACATAACGTTGCAATTAATCAGTTGTTTTTCATTACTGTTAACCTTCTACACAATAACATAAATTGAAAATAGTTTCCTGCCACATGGAATAAGTTCTGCCAGCTTTTGTTGTCTTAAATATTTTAAAAGTGATTTTAATCGTCAAACAAAATAAAAAGTAAAAGTAATTATTTTTTTGTGAAAAGCTACTGAGTTTAATCCTCACTGTAATTGGAAAAGCTTTTGTCCATAGATGCGAAGAAACCTCTTTAGTTTTTTTGTATAATTGAATGTTTTTGTGCTTTAAGTATAAAGTAAGTTGAAATGAACATGGCTAGTACTACTGGACAGTACCAATCAAATATAGCTGTTACATTAAAACTACTTTTATAAGCGACGACTTGTTGAGTGACAACCTGGTATTAAGTGGCCCGGTTATCAAAGTCGTGAAACTCTTGTCACTATAGCACTGTAAATAAACACCTATTATATAAGCAGCCATCTCCTTCTCAGTCTACTGTTATCAAAGTCCTGAAACTGTTGTCAGTGTAATACTGTAAACATCCTCTTTTAATTAATAAGTGGCCAACTCTTGGCTATCCTGGTTAAGGTTCTTCTTCTATTGTTCCAACCCTATTAAGGGGCCACCAAGCATTTCAATGCACATCATTTGGCTATGTTTTATAAAAGGTGATGATGAATAGGAGTCTGAAATAGAAGGTCAAAACTGATTAAAGCGATATTGAGTTTTGTTTCCTTTAGGTGCTGGAAATAATCCCTATGAATTGTAACCATATAAAGGTGTTACAGTACAAAAATTGCTTCTATTTTTTTCAACTTTTCAAAAGGGTAACAAGAAAGGTCCAATCAAGCGGTGGGATTTTGAGACCGAGGAGGACTACCACAGTTACATGGAAAGCCGAGAAGCCCTTCCAAAGTTAGTAATCTTGTTTTCTATGAATGTAAAACTGTAACATTTTTCTGTTCAGTTTAGTTGAAGTCGTAAGGGTCATTTCTTTGGAGATCTCATGTCCTGTTTGAAAAGAGGTCTTAGGACCAGTTTTAAAAAGTTTACGTGGTGTTTAACAAAAGTGCAGTCTTGTTGAATTTCATCTGGTAACATCCTTTTCAGTTAAGTCTTTAAGGAGGACAGCAGGCAATTCACAGAGCCTTCAACAAAACACTGATCCCCCACTGATCCCCACTGATCCCCCTACTGATCCCCTATAAAATTCACCGGAAAAAGTAATACAACAAAATAAAAAAAAAAAAAAAAAGATTTGAGGCTGAATCAAGTTTAAAGATAAATTCTGGCTTACCTCAGAGTTCAAATATGGTGGAAACTTGGTCCAAGGGAGGACCTACTTTCTGACTTGTTTCTTCTATGATAAACAAACATAAAATCAATTGAACCATCATCAAGTATGTTATCCGTGTCTGCAAAAAGCCACAATAGCAGAAACAACGAAGACAGAAAGAAACAAAAACAGTTTGGAGCGACACTGCAACCAGATGTTGCTTGGATCGACTTCCGGTTTGTTATGTCGCTCGCTTGACGCTTGTGTTTATCCTACAACCGTTTTCAATTCTTTCTGTCTTTGTTGTTGCCATTGTCGTCGCTTTTTACAGACATGGATAACATACTTGATGATGCTTCAATTTATTTTGTTTATCGTAGAAGAGAACTGGGGTACTTGTAATGACTGTGAAACGAGTCAGAAAGTAGGTGCTCCGTCGAACCACGTCTCTGCCATCTTTGAACTCTTAGGTAAGGCAGAATTTATCCTTGAACTTGATTTGGCCTCAAATCATTTTTTATTTTGTTGTTTTACCTTTTTCAGTGAGTTTTATAGGGGATCAGTAGGGGGATCAGTAAGGGGATCAGTAAACAGGGGATCAGTAAACAGGGGATCAGTAAACAGGGGATCAGTGTTTTGTCGAAGCCCAATTCACAGTCACAATGTGGGAAACTTGGGTAACATATTAGTAGTAAAAGGGAAATGTTTGAAGTTTCTTGACTCATGTTTTCCTTAAATTGGATGATGCATTGGTGACAAAACAGAAATGTTTCAAATTTACAATGTCAATTTCTTTTGTTTTCCTTAACTGTAGAGAATATA
This sequence comes from Pachyseris speciosa, assembly GCA_016490735.1. Taxonomy (NCBI): domain Eukaryota; kingdom Metazoa; phylum Cnidaria; class Anthozoa; order Scleractinia; family Pachyseridae; genus Pachyseris; species Pachyseris speciosa. The sequence goes on along the minus strand of JAEMWC010000208.1, from coordinate 364,924 downwards.
GAAAGTGATCTGTCAAAAGATAAGCATTGGTAACAGGTGTCTTGAAAACTCAGACCTCAGACCCCCGAAAAACTCAGACCCCTGGGTGTCTTGAAAACTCAGGCTTGTGAATTGTTTGCTTTAAACTGCCGTTTCAAATATTGATACAATACTATGGGGAACACTTTGCTTCAGAGCGCTCCAGGGTAGAAAGGTTCCCTGCGTGATACTTTTTCCATGTCACGATATGCCAACCATATATTCCGAAAAGTCAAACATTTCACCATAAAAACGTCTCGCTGCAATGAGCGGATATTCATAACATGAACAATTAACCGCAACAAAAAAAGAAAAGCTGACAAAGAAACCAGGAAACAAACGAGTAAATAGTTTGAAAGCCATGCTTTAACAGGGGCAGTAAATTTTCCCTCGGTGATAAAAAAAATCTCAAAATTCACACTGTTATTAAATATTCCAGGTAAAATGCAATTATTCCTTCACTTATTCAAGATCACGTTACAGTGTGTGATTACTAGATTCTGTTGATCATTACATCTGCTACGTGGCGTGTATTTTTTTGAGCCACTTCTGTATTTTTCCAGTCCAGACATGGTCGACCAAAATTGATGGCTTTTTCTGCAAATACTCAGCTTAGATCATGAGTTTCATGTTGCCGTGCCATACACTGAAGACAATTAATCCTACAGTTACTGGATTGCCTTCATTTCATTACAGCGACCTTGAAGAAATAGGACATGGCTCATTCGGTGTCGTGTTAAAAGCCAAACATCGCTCACTCAATGACGTAGACGAGGTTGTAATAAAAAAGCTTGTGGACTACGATGACAACAGTAATGACCAGAAGGAGTCACGTAGCAGATGTAATGTTGTACAGGATATAGTGTGAGCTTGAATGAATGTATTCAGTCATTGTATCATGACATCATTGTGGGGAAAGGATCACGCAACTCACCCTGGTATTACTAAACATGGACGACTCTAAAGCAAAGTGTTCATCATAATAGTGTTTCCATATTTGAAAACAAACAATTTCGCTAGGTCTGAGTTTCGAGACACCCAGGGGTCTGAGTTTTTCGGGGCTCTGAGTTTTCAAGACTCCCAGGGGTCTGAGTATTTTGGGGGGTCTGAGTTTTTGAGACACCCAGGCGTCTGAGTTTTTTGGGGGTCTGAGGTCTGAGTTTTCAAGACACCCCATGGGTAACTGTACTTTTAAGAGTTAAATCCTTGCCAACATATTGCCACCCAAAACAATACAGCTAACTATATTTTCTGCTCAGCATTTGCAAAGACAGTTAGCATGGATGTCCTTAATTTTATGAAGGTACCTATGTGGATGTCCTAACACATCATACAAGAAACGAACAAGTCATAATCAGTGAGCTTTCATCTCTTTCACAGAGCTGCCTTTCAGTTTGGCATCAAGATGTCTGAAGGACGCAAAACACGACGTGCAGGCCCCAAGGATGAGAAGGCCAAACTAGACCGGGACTGGCAGAAAATTAGTCAGGTGACGATCTTTGTTCATTGTATTTGCGCATGCACTAGGTACTTTTTGTGAAGCAAGCAAGTTCCTCCCAGAATTGGCCATCTTTGACAACCCAATCTGCAATAGCCATTGCAGAGATACACAAATTCTCTCCACTTAACAATTTACCCTTTAAGGTTCAAGAGTGATGAGCTTCAATTCTCTCCTTTTGATCACATTGTCAATAATTTCTGTCTTGCCCCTTTAATTATTGCTGTGGTATCTGGTGATTGTATTAAGGGTTATACGTTTTCACAGTTGGTGGCTGTCAGGTGTCTCTGTTGTCACTGAATAAAGTTTATGGTCATAAATATTGCCAAGTGTCTGTACAATTTTTCATTATATATTATAAAATTTAAAGAAAAATTGTATAAGAAGCGTAGTAAATTTTAATGTCTTTCTTTTCCAGATGCTGAGCAAGAGAAAGGATGAAGGGTGAGTTACATACATCCATCTTTTTTATTTTCTTTTTAATGACATGGAGTCATTATACCAGTCCATGACACTTACATTAGTGGAAAACTCTATAGGAGTAAAACTGTAGATAGATAAAGTAAATATAGGGATACAGTGTTAGATCTGGTGACTCAATTGATGAACATTTCAATGTTTAGTCCTAACACAGAAAACAAGTCCTTCCCCTGTTATTTTACGGCAGTGTCTCCTAACTCCTATTGTTGCACAGTTTGACTATACAAAGAAATCAGATCTTACCAACTGCTACTGGTTTCAAAAAAGAACATAAGTTTTTGTGGCATCTGAGTGGCTTATAAATCAATGCTGTTTTTTTTCTGTTTGCTGCCTATTTCAGGAGAGGAGAAAGAGGAGACTCAGATAGCAAGAGAAGAAAACATTGAAGGATGCCATTTGTAAATGTTACAGTGCAGAAATTGCCTCTAAGAACTTCTGAGAGTCATTTCTACCTTACCATTCTTTGAAAGGAGAAAGGATTATTTTGAAGTTCCTAACATTGTTAAAGAATGTGCAGACCTCATGAAGATTTGTTCATGGCTCATTTCATACTTTAATTAAGGTTTGACATTAATTGACAGCTGGAAGACATTATGACATGCTTCAACAAACTTTGCTAACCTAGATTGCTTCTGGTCACACAGTTTTAGTGCCACTTTATGTATGTCAAAACTGCATTTTACCTCTTCTTCTTAATTTGTTAACTGATGGTGACATCTTAGAAATGCACTGCATGTATTAAAAAATGAGTACGACATTTGTGTATTGTTTATTTCATTGAGTTAATTCCATAACAACTGTACATAGTCACACATTTTATTCTTCCCAAGGTGAGTGGTCATTTCACACTCAAGCACACACACACAAGCTCATTCTGCTCCCTTAAGCCGCGGCTACATGAGCAATTTTTTCAAATTTTGTCGCGTCGCCAGCATGCGATGAAAATCGCAAGTGTAGCCACCCTCGCACAGGTGATGTGACAGCTGAAAAAATCGCAAGAGAAAAGTCGCCAGAGTTGAAACTTTCGTGCCAAAATTGCACAGATTGTTGGCCATGTAGCTCGCACTCTTCAATTTGTCACTCGTGTAGCCACCCTGGGCGCGCTGGCGATGCGACAAAATTTGAAAAAATCGCATCATCGGCGTGAGCAAAAAATCACTCGTGTAGCCACGGCTTTATTCTCCAAATTAGGAATTTTAGATATTTTTCAGATAAATACATTTCAAATAGCTAAATTTATGTACTGTTTTCACAACAACCTGCTGCCTCTATTGTTTGTCACCTTGTTTCTTACAAATAGTCAAATTCATAGCTATAGCACCAGAACAGCCAACAATTATTGCATGCATCATTGCCGAACTAATCTGAAAAAATTCACAATTCTTTACCAATGTCCAAAGATCTGGAAATCACTTCTCTATCAAGTTTTCCTAACTTTAAGAAAAAACTGCTACAATTTTTAGTAAAATAATTGCTTAATTGGCTAGGCTGCACACTTGAGCACTATCTATTTTTAAATTGTCAGTGTGCACAAGGTGGCCTCAACTAAAAGCCTGGTGGTTTCTAGAGGTCACCTTGCCGCATATTGTACTTCTTATATTAAATTGTATGAGGAAAAAAGGCAAATAAATGATGATGATGATTCATACCACAGTAAACAAGTCAGAATAAAAATAAGTGATAGCAATGTGGAATTACATTTCGGTGCTCAATAAATCAACTTTTGTTTATCGAGGGTGAGACTTAACAGTTTATGACTGACAAACTTGTGGCCCTAGAAATTCTGGATCAAATTGGGATTTGGAAGTGTTGCTTTTTGAGGAGAGGGGAAAACAGGAGTTGCCAGAGAAAAACCTCTCGGAGCAGAGTAGAGAACCAACTGGCACTGGTTAAAAAACTGGTTTGTAAAATAGTACTTACCAGGCCTAGAATGTTATCAGCACTTGCAAGAAATGGGTCCCCAAGTCTAATTATTTTAAGCTGAATTTTACTATCATAATTTATCAAACTAGGACCAAACTCCATGAAAAAATTGGGCATTGGAGGTTATGCAACAGGAGAAAACAGTAAAGAAAGCTCGATGTAACAGTATGTTAAATACAAAAATAAGCCTTTACTAGAGGTTGCTAGAGACCTGTTTCACTGCCAACTTTTTAAGACTGAATACATGTATGTGTCTAAGAATATCATTATTTCTGTCAAATGTCAGGGAGAATGCATCTATAAAAATTGTACTTTTACTGCATAAGTAAATAAAAATAAAGTGAACAAAAATAATCAAATCCCTGCATGGTGGTCAATTTACATTATCAACTCTGTTGATAAACCAAATTTTCATGTTTCACTCCCCCAGTGATGCAGCACCACAGTTTCTTCAGAAACTAACCTCCTTTAAAAAAAATTATTGTTCACAGCTTAAGCTTAAAGAAATGTAGCAACATCAGGAATAATAAATATGTTTTGCAGTAAGGGAATACTCACACAGGAAAACCTTGCAGGGTCATTTGTGAATTTTTAACATACTCAGATGGTTTTGTGCTTAGTTACACATTTTTGCTTTTTGATTACTGAGGTGAAGAAAGCTTCTGAAGGTAATGAAAGACAACAAAACTTTGAAGGAGGACTGTTAGTAGAGCTGTCCACATCGTGCTGGCATAAATTTGATCACAAAGGCAAAATAATCTATAGAGCTGCATAACAGCAGTTGCTATGCAGGCTAAATAATCAAGCATTATGCTGACATACAACTACAAAGTTTTGCCAACTCTGCATTTTAGGGAACAGTTCAGAAAATGGAGCACTTGTAAGAGGAAATGATATGCCAAAATGGAACAATTCTTAACTCCAAACAATGGCAAATCTACAGGGACCCAGGTATATTGTAAAATTCGATGAAGTAATGCATTTTATGACCAGGCCTGTTATGAATTAGCAAAAGCCAGCCTGGCTTTTGCATAGCCTTATAATTCTTCAAATGACTCATAACAGAACATGATAGTGGTGCCATTTGAGCATGAATAGTAGTGACATTTCTCGAGTATAAATCATTAGCATATTAGTGTGAAACTATGAGTACAATGTGGACAGCTCGTTTCCTCAGTACTAGTAAAATCAATCACCATCATGATTGCTGTTGTTAAAATATTGAATAGGAAATAAAAAATGAAATTTGAAACTTCTTTTTTGCTCTATCTAAATCTTCAACACTTGCAAATGCAAACATAAAATTTGTTAATTTGATTGCAAATTATGGTTAAAAAGAGGTTAAAATTTTCAAGGTGATGAAATGGACCAGTTTGGTTTTGATGGAGGGCCATCAATACACATAAAATCAATCACAATCTTGCTTGCCTTTGGTTTGAACTGTCTGTGTAAAGAAAAAAACAAAAAGAAATTAATGTTGTATCCACATTATGTCAGAGGTTATTGGGTCACTTATAACTTGATAAGATCACTTCCCACTATTCAGAACCAGGAAGCCAGAGTGATCTGTTGGTGCCATGAAAAGTGTGTAGTTGTCATTCCATTTACCACTTCTATGGTCTGGCTGGTCAGATCTGCCGCTTAGTACAACCAGTAATCAGTTTTTCAGTACAGTAAATGATATTCTATCCCTGACACAAACTTCATATCCTACCCCAGGCATAACCGTGTGAAAATTATCCCTGGTGCAGTGGCCTACTGCACACGTAGCTTGCATACAGTATTACCCCACTGCCACCCCACCCCTCCTCCAGAGATGTGTTCCCCACCCACCCCTCCTCCAGAGATGCGTTCCCCAATGTGATTTGTTTTTTTGATCTTAATTGAAGGCCTCAGAGCATAACCAACCTATGTAGAATTTTAGGTCGTTTTCTGATTTAGCTCGGATTTGTCCGAATTTTTGCATGTGAACTGCAATTCAATTGAAAGAAGATGTACTGGTAATGCAATTTGCAAACCACTCTCGTGGAAGGTTGGTTTCTTATCGTACGCAAGGAAAAACGCATTTTTTACACACATATCTCCAAAAGGAAAAAAAAATAATTGGTGGAAAACAAATACCAGACCATGTTTTTCAAGCGAATTGCAGTTCACATGCAGAAATTCAGACAAATCCGAACAAAATCGAAAAATGACCTAAAACTCGACATAGGTTGGTTATGCTCCGAGGCCTTCAATTCATGTATATGGTATGAATTTTTAAGTATTGGACAAATTGAAAAATCAGTGTTCCTTCTTAGGAAGTTTTCTTTTGGTAAACTATTCTGATCTTTTAATTAGCAAATGACAGATAACGTAAACTGCAGGCAAACACTTACAGAAACCGTGTTTCCAGGTCATACAAAAATTGGTCTTCAAATAATAGGCCTGATTACCTGTATTTGACCCCAGCTAAATCAAGCAGCTTCCTAGAAGCCTTGCAGTTGGGCTCGTGGTGGTATTTGTCAGAGTAGAATATGACCTCCTTGATGCCTGCTTGGATAATTAACTTGGTACACTCATTGCAGGGGAACAAGGCAACATAAATGGTGCAGCCTTTGATATCTGCCGAATTCTTGTTTAGAATTGCATTCATTTCAGCATGGCAAACTACAAGGGAATGTAACAAGGCATACATTAGTCTTGACAACAAATAAGAATATGCTAGAGTTATTTTACAATACAACAAGGACCAAACCTAAGGAATAAAAAATGTTGTCTCAGGAAACATCATGAACAGGTAATAATTTGGAGAAGAGGAAAATGGAAAGTATGAAGCTAAAATTTCCATAATGTTTTTTTTAGAGAAACAGGCATCCCTGTTATGGTGTCTTGGTTGGTTTTGCAAGTATAAAACCACTCAGGCTTGCAGAAAAAAATGGTTATCTCACTGTCTTGCAAAGACTCTCCCAGCTGTCTGAGTGCTGGCTTTTTTTGTTTTTTTTTTAGAAAAATACACAACCTGCATGTAGCAAAGCTAATCGAGGCGGGTTGTGTAACCTACAATCAAATTTAGCAAAATAAATTATTAGTAAATCAAGTTAAAAAATAAATACATAAATAAATAAAAATAAAATAAATAAATAAGTAAATATGTAAATAAAGAGATAAATAGGTATACACATACATTCATAGATAGCTAGTATTTATACGAGAAGAGCAAGAACCTTTAAGACGACAAAGAACATAAGGAAGTAATAATAATAGCTAGAGTTTGGTAAAGATTTCAATATTTTGCACAATTCATTGCTAGAGAGAATTCATTGCTAGAATATTTAATGGACAGCGTACCCAAACCCTATAGATTTGGGCATCCCAGGAGGGTACCAGGGATATGAGATGATGCCCATATCACTAGTTATTTTTGTTCATGGACAGCCAAGACACAGGGTCACCAATACGACACTGTGACTGCGCTCAAGATGCTGGGGCGCGTTTGTTGAGGGCGATTGACTGGTTAATAAATTGATCAATTTACCATAAGGATATTTTGTATCCAGCTCACTCTCAGCATGTCTAGCCCAAGGAAGCTCGTCATCACTGCAGCCATTTGGCATTCCATTGTATCCAATTCCAACGATCTTTTTGTCACAGTTCACCACACAGGCTCCAACTTGCGAGTTTGGGTCTTTGCTTCTCTGGGCAGACAGAAATGCGACGGCCATGAAATACTCGTCCCAGCTCAGATAATTCGTCCGCTTTCCAGTTTTGGGAGGAGTGCATGAAGTGATGTCCTCCGTTCTAGCGACTTTACTTAGTCTGGAGACTTCATTATGATCTTCGGTTACTTGCAATACTGTCTTTCGCCTTGGCATCCTCGATCAAGTGAAATATTTCCGCGGTGTTATTTCGCCTCAAACTCGGCGTAAGAATCACACTCCGAAGTTTGTTTTACCCAGTTTCTTCTGTGAATATAATTAATTGTAGATGATGAAGCACGGTTTCCTCTAAAAGTACGAGAAATACTTAAGAATCCTCGAGATTTCAGGTAAACAAGTGTGAAGATGGGGAAATATATTACAAAAGAAGAACAAGATTTCCCGCGAATTTGCAAAAGAATTCATTAAATGTAAGACACATTTTCATTGGTTTTGAGGAAATCCAATTCCTGCATTGACCAATCAACTGGCGTGTTATATAAGGCTCTTGAACGCAGCATGACAGGACAGCGGTGTCCAGGACCTCGCTTTCGCGCCGGGTGTGTGGTGCGAAGGAGAGGCTGCTTTGCCTCATTTGCATCATATTTGCATACACATATTTTTCCCGGTTCCGGAGCCTTATCAGGCAGAAGGAAAGAAGAATCTTCCTTTGCCCCGATTTTATTGAAATGCCATGGAATCAAACGCAACGATATTCACCTCGGATCGATAACGCACGATGTCAAGAATGAGTTCGCAGCTGAAAGACTCCGAGACCTTTGACGTTGTACTTTCCGGTGGTTCTCCATGGGGCTTTACGTTGGATGGGGGCTGTGAGTTCAGGAAAAAGCTTAGTGTCTCGAAGGTCAGTTAATCAAAGTATTCCCTTGGAAATGTGGTTTCTCTTTTAAGTAGCGGTGGACGAAAGTAGGAAATGATGTTAACCGTTGATATCCTTCTTAATTTTGCCTCTGGCGTTGCTTTGTTTACTGTGTGTTTTGTCGTCAAAATTATGGTTAGATCGATTAAGTGTATTTTCACGTAGTTGAACATATTTTAGCGCAAGGCGTCGTAGCGTTACGCGTTCGGTATTAATAGTTTGGCCTTGCCATTGCTTGACTGTGATTGAAGATAAACGTTTGTGATTTCTCGGTGTTAAGTTACTTTCCTGGTTTCAATTCCATATGAAATTTCGCCTTGTTGTTGACGCGTCAGCTTTCATTTTAAGATGCTTCGCACCTAATTACCTTCTCAGATGAGTAGTCTGTATTGAAGAGGCCTCATCACAGCCTGTCGCATTTTGGCGAATAAATAGAAGAGAATTTTCGAGAATCAAATAGACGCGTTCTAAGACTTATTCTATGCACTGGGAAAATGTATGACTCGGTGCCCGGACACCCGTAATGATTGACATTCGAAGCTTCCTACATTATCAGCGGGCCTTTTGGCTATGCCAAATTTGCGAGATGTTGTGCCCTATGACAGGGTGCAGAGTTTAAATATTGTGTTACGTCCAAGATTGTACTAAAATCTCTCGCATACCGCAGTAACGACCGCACCGTTCTTGTACAACACGGAGTTGTCGCCAATGTTTTGGAGATTACCTGAACTTCGTTTACAAAGGTTTGTGAGAGTTGATATAGAATTAAGCTAAATGTAGCGTTCGATGTTCGCGAATCTTTTCAACGTTAGCTTTTCTCACAACCAGGAAATATCATTCAATTCAAAGCAGAAGTAACGGGTCAAAACTGCGTTAGATATTTATGAAATTTCAGGACGTCGCAGTTCGTTTTATGTGGCATCTTGCATTGAAATGCATAGACACGGATGAGTGATTTCAACATTGCGTAATTCACAATCCTTGGCTGGGAGAACCAACGTTCACCTCTCGCTTCATGTTGTCTTGTTCAAGTTTGGTGTTTTGTGGGCAAAAAATGCACGGAATCTTTCCCTTTTTCTGTTAATCTCCAATTACTTTTATCATTTGTATTTTCTGTTTGCCTGTAGATAATTTTCTTTTTATGAGAAACTCTTGAATCTGCACGTCAATTTATCCAATATCAAGACCTCATGTTATTAAAAGGGGTTTTATACGACAAATATACATGTAGCCGATATGAATATTGTGTCTTTGGGAAGATCTACGTGTGGCGTGGAATGCTATTTGCCTTACGTAAAGCGATTTACATGTTTATAAAAAAGGTAGAAATTATTTAAAGGTATTATCATGGAATGTTTTGTTCAAATTCTCATTCGAATATTTTCTCTCAAATCATAAAAATGTGTCGCAAGTTATGTTACATTTCGGTATCATGTAGGTGGACGTTTGGTGACTGTTGAATTAGTTGCTTTTAACCCACTTCAAGTGTGTGCTTTGTTAATTTGTTACAGTTTAAACCAAGGATTATTTTGGCTAGCCTTAATTGTGATCCATATCTGTTGTATTATGTAGGAAATGTGATTACTGAAAACGAAGTTATTTTGTGTCCTATCCAGACCTAATTTAAAATTTATAATTCTAATTAATGCTTTCATTTATCAAGTTTTCATCAAAATGAACTTATTTCTAAATTTTGAAAACTGAGCAGGATGACTATCAATAAAATATGCAAATTTCTTTCACCAAGGATGTTGATGTGTTGACACATTGCTTCGTCCTTTTAATTTACAGTCTCTTGTATATTGTCATTTTGGTTACAGACCTGCCGTGATGTATTATTATTATCATGATAATTTTTTTTACCATGTTGTCTCCTTTTCAAATTTTTTAGTAGGTACAGTGTATTTAATTTTATTCATGTCAACTGTAATTTATTATTTGCAGTGCCCCATTGAAAACTGCCTACCAAAAGGCAAGTGGGTTCCACCCTGGATAATATAATCACATTAATATTTCTAAATTCTGTGAGATTTTCCCTGCTCTCTTTTTTCAATTAACATTTTTTTTTACAATTAATAAACTATATATCCAATCTGAAATATGAAGTCACTATGTGATCATGAAATGTTTCCCGCAGTTTTATTTTACAGAAACGAGATTTTGGGATTTTTGTGAGACAAAGTTTTGCAATTCCAATAGAGTGATCAAATTCAGGCAGCTGAAAATTGTTAATAAAAACCTGACTGGATGCCATAAAACTACATGTAGGCAAATGCAATGATTTTAACATGTACATTGTTTTGAATTTTGCTTATTCCTTACTTTGAAATGGGATGCTGTTATGTGGGTAATATGTTAAGAGTACTACGGTATAGCCTGTGTGAAGAACATTATTTTGTATGACTTATCAAAATTTCAGCATTTTTTATAGATACATATATCAATAGACCTTTTTAGCTTGTAGATTTTGTTTCCCCAATGTAAACCATGTGATCTTCCCAAGGGGATTTGCCTTTTGTCTTTTCATATGCATGCATATGCATGTGAATAAGGCAAAATTTCAAAGAAACAGATCTCTAGGGTAACATCACATGACCTACATTGGGAAAACAAAACATACAAGCTAAAAAGGTCTATTATGGTTCAATTTCATCCTTTATTTTAAACAAATTATCATACATCATCGTTGACATCACACTTAACTTGTTTGTTGCTTCACATACCCTACTATAAGCTTGTTATTTCCACAGAAGTCGTCACATTTCCTGTGAATTAATTGGGTCTACTCTGTGATGTTATTTGTGGAAGAAATTCTTCAATAAACTTGAGCAAAACCATCCTGTTTCTGCTTTTGGGATCAAGCACAACCGAGCGTGACTCAAAGCACGTTGCTGGCTTGGTAACCTCTCACTCACGTAGCCCGCCAGGTTATACAAGATGGCGGGTCGTTTACAACTTCGATCTTTCGTGTTTTGGAAATGGTTTGAGTTTTTTTGGCAATAAAAATTCCTTTATGGTGAAGGTATGGCATTGAATTTTTTAGATTTTCAACACAATTCTCGCTGACTGCTCGTCTTGCCGATTCCCCACTCTTAGATGAATTCTCCGTAATGTTCCCGCTCTGAAGTGAAAATTTTCCCACCGCAGCTGAGCGAATATTCATTTCCAGTCCTCGCGAGAACTTTTCAAGGAGACAGCGCCCTCTGTGGTCGCATTGGATTGTGGGCATAAAAACATCCTTTCGAGCGCGCGCAACACGTCTTCAAACATCCGATATTTTTCGCCTAAGTCAAAAAACAACTCTTATTTCCTAATTTCTAGCACGGCAACCTTTGGCAAATGGGCCAAGACTCTCAACTGCGGGCCGCTTTTAAGATGAGAGTTGCTTTCAGACTGTCCCGCCTGGCTCAGTACTCTGTACTGCGAAACGCCGATTTGTTCCAGCGTTTGGCACACACAGAGAAACACCACTGGCTCCTTTCAGAAGTGTCTGAATTGCCGACCGACAGACTTAAATGATGTCCGTTCGACCACCAGGCTGGCGAGTTTCGATTAAATTTAGCTAGCAATCGACACCTCACAGCCACGTAAGTTTCCTATCAATGAAACTTAAATCGATGTTTTAACGCCAAATGTATAGTCTACGTCACACTATCAAACAATACTTTACAAGCGTCAATCATTTCACGTGCCCTAAAGGTAATTCAATTCGCGCATGAATATTAATACGCAAGGGAATGAGCTGACTTGGGTCTTTTGCATACGTTATTTCTCGAAAACGAAGAGGAAATCAACCAAAACAAATACAGAGCAATGTTTTCTAACTGGAATGAAGTCCACATGCCAAATCTCAGTTTCTATTGAGCACATCGAAAATCGACCAAAAACCGGGAGGACGTTCTTGCCCCGAGCCCTTCAATTATTATGTTTAACTACTGGTATTACTGTTTTATTGCATGATTTTTGCATGGCTCTCTGGAAGAACATTTTTAAGAATGGGATTTCGTGTTTTAAATAAAGATGATGATGATTTACAGTGTATATGTACATGTATATCAAGTTGGGGAAATTCGAAAATTAATTCTACCTGAAAGTCAGTGAAAAGTCGGGTAAATTTATTTACTTTTCGCCAGCTATTAGATTCCTTGTTGGTGAAGGTACATGTAATGATGTTTCAGAAAATTCCTGCAAATGAATTGATTTCTGTGGCTTTGTTGCTGGATTTTGTTGCTCAAGGGTTTTGTCTTGGATGGTCAGTGAAAATTAGTATTTTTGTTTGGTTTCTGTAAACATTTTGTGGTAGCTTGGGAAAAATGGTGTTGTAACCATCTAACGAAGTCTCAAATTTATCATTTGGCACCACCTAAAACAGGGATTTTCTTTCACAAATGTGCAAAATATGAGTTAGTTTGTGTTTGTTCATGTTGAATATTTAACAGGGCATTACATGTATATGTCTAAATATTTTGAAACTGTTGGTTAAGCTTTGTTTTGTTTAATATAGTGCATGAATTTTTTCAATTTCTGTGTTTGAACTGCTGCCAGACCTAAGCAAGCCTTTAAGTTTGCAAGGCCTCCTGAAGTTGTTTTAAAAGCATTCATCTATGGTAACATCTTAATTCAATTAATTATGCAGTTGGTTTGCCTGAACCATGTCTTTAGTCGAAAGTCAGAGGAAACAATGGAAATGGTACTGTTCTATCGCTCCTCTCACAATTTGCATAAAAGTCTGAAAACGTGACAATATCGTGCTGTGATGGTACATGTAGATGCAGATGTACATGCTTGGACAAGTTTTGTTATATTGTGAAATAACTTAATAAACAAACTGAACGTATGGCATCTTTAATTCATGCAGTTACTGTATTTTATACCCATTTCTGACAGTATGTCAAGTTAGATAATAAAATAATAATTTCTGGGTATAAATATTACTGATGCTTTGTACATGTATGCGACATTCATATTAGTTTGTGGTCAAGTTATAAATTCACATATAGTTTCATCATTGTTTAGAGTCAGATACAAAGATCTTGTCATTATTTACCTGTACACGTCCTATATCTTTAGTACCGGTATTGCAACATTCCAGAGGAATAAAAATTTTAGTGCAAGTTGTGCCATTTATAACATTTAGGTGATAATAATATTTATTACTTGTGATCTTTAATAATTGTCCAAAATAAAACCCTCTTGATGTTTCTTATCTACAAACAGTTTTACAAAGACATAGAATTTGTTATGGCTCTTTCTGTAAAAGCAAATTTAGTCATGCACATGATACATTGTTTTCACCATATATATAGGTAGAAGTTAAATATGTTCATAAGCTTAAATATACATGTCAGTCTGTGACCAAAAGTTTGAATGGTTGATTTGAGGATCATTAGAAATGAAAAGATTCCTTAAAACATAATTTTCCTTGCGCAATATTTTTAAACCACTGAACAAGAATCAATGATGATAGTTGAAGGCAGGAGAACTTTAGGGGCTATATTTCAAAATAAAGGCTACTTGATCATGAGGAAACCAATACTGGAATGTGCCACGAGATCAATCGATATTATAGTAAATGCAATTTATATTGATTATCATTATTTTGTTGTGGATTGTAAGAGGGCCTAGAAATTTCTTTTTTGTGATAATTTGTTTAGTGAAGCGCGGTGAAGATCAGAAATAAAATTTTATCAGACAGGTGTCTTTCAAAGCCAGTGTTTAAAAAATGTGAGAAGTGGTTAAAGTTATTTTTGGAATGTTAATTGTTGTATTGGAGGTACCAATCGTAAGAATTAGTTTAAAACACAGATAGAATAGACTGCAAGCTGCAGTGGGAGTAAAGCTGTAATTTTAAGCTCACCATGCATGCAGCAATGTAAATACTGAGTGACTTTACAAAACCTCGGAACATTGAGCCAAGTATAGAGATGTACAGGATACTGTAACTGGCAGTTTTGCCTGTGCTTGAGTTTGTTTAAACAACCAAATTCAACTTATGATCAGCACAAGTCTGGCCCACATTCTTCTTCATCCTTACTTTGGATGTTGGTTAGTTGCATGTGTCTGGCTCAGCTGATAAAACAGTTTGAGTTGCTTGTTGTAGATTTAATCTTAAGTTTACACCATAAACAAACTTGTTTTCTGAGTAAATACTTGAATTTATTTAGAAGCACAACAGCAAAAATTTTACTGAGATGTCAAGCTAACCCAATTTTAAAAGGTGTCATATACATGTAGTTCTTATGGACAAATCTACAGCCTTAATGTACTCTGTACACAGCGTAAAGTTTGAAACTTATCTGTCTGAATAGCTTGGACTCCTCTTATATGGAACATTGAGTACAAGTGAGTGATGTCTATTATTGGATCTGGTACAGTGCAGATTGAGTTCTCAACTTTGTTGCTGTACACGTAGCTGTAGGTGGCCTGTAGCCTTTTAAAATCAAGGCTGTGCTCTAAGAAAAATTTTTGGGAGCCCCTTTGACATTCAGGGTGCCCAGCTTAATAATTTTGGGTAAAAACTAAGATTTCCTTGTTGTCCAAAGGCAAAAGTAAGTTGCCAGGGGTTTCATTAGAAGCCGGCAACCGGCAAAAACCACCTTATACTTTGTCAGAATTTACCTATTACCGCCAGCTACTTTGTCTATATTTTCACTCAAATGATTAAAAAAATTTCAAAACTTATTGAAATCCCTGAGTTGCCAGGGGCCACTGGGCGCTGTAGAACACAGCCCTGTTTATTATTTTTAATTATTGAATGTTAACTTTCATTTACATCCTTTGAAACCATGAATTGAACATGCCGTATTGAGGAATAATGTAAAAGAAAGAAAACCCAACAAAATAAGAGTTGAATGTGTTGTATGTCTGTGATTTAAGAATTGTTTAGGGTTTAATGTGTTTGTAAAAATTGTTTCCACGTATTTTGAATGACTGTGTGGCTGGTTTTAATTAGATTACCCATGGTGGAAAAGCAGATGTTTCACAATCCATTGCCGTTGGGGATGAGATTTTGGCTATCAATGGTATTGACTGCATATCAAGAGCAGAGGCAATGGAGTTGGTGAGGTGCTCACGGCAGAAGCTCAAAATCAGTTTGCGAAGGTGAGCTGCGTAAGGGGGAGTTACACCTGAATGCCAGGTTCTCGCTTAGAATGAAATTCCAGTACATTGTAGATTGTAATTCAATTATCCTCTCCCTGTTAGGGCTTTTTCAGGGATAATGATACAAATACAAACTATGTGAGAAACAAATAATTCAAATAAACTCAACATGATAAGAATCCCAACTGGCCGGAGGCAAACCAGTTGGCTATTTACAAGGATGACCGAGGAGTTGAACCAGGGACTACCCAGAACAACACCAGCTAGTGGCTAGAGCGGGATTTGAACTTGGGGCAACCGCACTGAAATCCAGCGCCCTAACTGCTCGGCCATCCTGCCTCCTGTGTGGACCTTACAACATAGTTAAAAATCCACACTAATGTCTCTAATTTTGAGGCTGCATCCCCCAAAACCATATAAACTCTTAAAAATATTTTGTTGTTTTGTGACAACTGTAAAATCCCGTCATGCACCTACATGTGACCCTCCATGCGAAAACGTACTCTAATGACCTTCCGTTAAGCGGTTGATGAAAACTGTTAGTAATGTTACTCAGTCCATTAGCTCGTGACCCTTGCCCGTTAGAGCGTTAGTCATATTCGTTAGTGGCGTTAGTCAGACCGTTAGCACCTGATCCTTGCCTGTTAGAGCATTAGTCATATCCGTTGGTGGTGTTATTCGTTAGCATCTGATCCTTTGCTGTTAAAGCGTAGCCGTATCTGAAGAACACACGCTAGCTAAATTAAAACGATATTTGTGAAATGATGTGGATCATATTTCGAACAGCTGATTGATGTAATCTTTACGAACATGCAGCCTGACATACGGTACCGCCTGAAAGTATTGACCCATTGGGACGAGGCAATACCTCGTCTTTGCCGCGGGTTGTGGCTGTGCGTCCACTGCGGTATGCAAATGTTTTTCCCGCAGGAAAGCCAAGGTACAATTTTGCCATGGGAATGCCGCAGTAGAAAAGACGAGGCAATGCCGCGGGAACGAACAATAACGATTAATTGCAGTTGTCAAAAAAGTGGAAGGACTTTGAATTAAAGTTCTTAAGGTGTGAAGATTCATGGAGAAAAAAATTATGTTGTGCGCTATTTGACTCAATTTTTGAGCCAGCGTCCATACTGCGTCCATACTGTTTAGTTCTGTTTAATCCAACGCTAGAAGAAACGCTGCCTTGTTGTTTGAACTGTCGTACTGACAATTTTATGCCATCAAAACAAATTTAAGTCTGCCGGGCGAACGTGTTTGCATTTTTGGTTAATAATTAAAGTCATCGGTTTGGAAAAAACTCATCCGTTCGAACTCAAAGTTTATTTGTCTGGTACTAAAAAAAGCTTTTGATCACTACACTATTAGGTTAATCAATTTTGAAGTATCGAAAGGCGAGCAACTGGAAGTGATGTGAAAGGCAGTTGCAATTTATCTGATCATGATAATTAAGAATAGCGTATTGAGTCACCATATGAGAAATTCAGACAGCCGTTATAGGAATCCTCGTATGTGCATAGACTCTTCATAGTTTCCTTGTAAAAGTTTTCACTTTCATACAGTATGTCTGTTTATTACATACATACATACATACATACATACATACATACATACATACATACATACTTATCCTCTCCCCGTTGGGGCTTTTCAGGGATAGTTTACATCACTGGCCGGGGGACTTGACCAGACTACTAGTGCAGTTTACAATTAATGAAGTAATTAATGAGTGCCCCGTAATGTACATGTAGATATCTAGGACAGACGCTAGCGGTGGTCACAGCCAGAGTTTTGTTACGTCCCAAGTGGTTCTTTTACGTCCCACAGAATCAGATTAAGTGAAAGTACTGTGAGACAGGGCCTACGGTTTATCATCCTTATCCGAGAAGACTAGAAAGTCTAACCATTTGCAGATGTCATTACAAAGGCAGCACTTTCTCCTCAGTTATTTTTAAGACCCTGAGTGTTGGTCCGGCCGGGGTTTGAACCCACGACCTCCCGCATGGTAGTCCGGTGCTCTACCACTGAGCTAACCGGTCTATTAAAAGATCTTAAAAGTTTCGATGCATTTGAATGCAAAGGTAACAAATGATCGTGGACAGGTGTGATCGATCAAGCGTAACGAGGCAAAAAGAATGATAACCATCTCCTGTGATTTGTGCCTCCGACAATTTTCAAGGCTAAAAAAATTTGAATCTCCAACAGCCTCTGAAAAATATAGCTCATTTACATCGTCATCGTTCTGAACTGCTGCACTTCGAGAAAATGATTTGGAACAACTTCGAACTAAAAAAATGCGCGTTGCGTTACCATATGCAAATGAGTGGAAGTTCTGTTTCATGGTATGCAAATATTTGGCGTCTGCTGGCGCCTTTATCCAGACTTGTAAACAGATTGTGGTTTCACCATCCTTTAATAAAGTGATCTGTAGCCGTTTTAATATATATTAAACTTTTTACGTGCAATTGCTTATTTATTTTCTTGGAAATTCCAACAATTTTCCGTCCGTTACCATTTATCCGGTTATTTATGTATTCTCGACTGGTTAACCGCTTTTGTTTTGCCGCTCTGCCATTCGGAACTACATGTACAGTGTAGCAGTTCGAAAGTTCTTCCGTTGACTCTCCGTCCACCTATGATCTTCTATGCATGTATTAAAAAGCCGATTGATCTATGTGCAGCGACCATGCATGACTGTCCTTAATCCTGTTCAAGGTACGTAGTTTAAGATTTCCTCCCGAAACTTGTTTCAGTTATAACATTCTTCGGTGCGATTTCGAAACACAAAGAAAATAAAAGCCTATTCAAAGTCAACCGCGGTATTTCATTACCTGAGTTTTACCTCGGTTACTTTTACAGCGGCAACTTTGGGGCCTGACTGTAAAAATTCCTCGGTAAAAAAGCGGCCTGCCACGGGAATACTGAGGGAAAGTAGTGAGGAGGTCACGCAGCAACAACGCGGTAAAGAGGTCAATACTTTCAGGCGGTACTGTAAGCTTACTTAAATCAGGAAGTCCAAACCTTTTATTTCCAATGCTCCACAGTTTCTGATGAACAAAACTCGAAAGATGCTAAAGAAAGCTCGATGTTTTGTTTTTGTTCTGTCTGTTTGCCTCAGGAGAAAGCGCTATTAGTAAATGTTAACATTGCAGCAAAAAGGTAAAACAAAGTTTTCTTCCAAACTGGCAAACAAATCTTGAAACTAATAATCTGCCAAATTCAACTCAGTTCAATCATCACATTTGATCCGCCAAATGAAATATGATCACTCTCGTTGCCTAGCACCTGACATAAGCTTAAATCTGCCACTGATAAAATAATATTTTCCATCGCTTTCTGTGAGCCCTTCCGTTCCATAAATCAAGGCATCTGTTGAAGAACTCTACAAGAATTGTATTTGACTTTCAATGAAAATAAATAAGTTTATATTTTGTAAAATCCTTCCATCAGATGGAGCGAATAGTATTGTAACAATGTAGTTTATCTCTCTCTAGATCTTGCGTTATTGGCTGTAATCAGTCAATTGTTTGACCACTTTGGAATGGTCGGTGTTGGAGTTTCCAGTCAAATTTTGTTGTTCTCAGTCGAACAGCTTCGGGTATTATGTTAGCTAGCTTTTTTACAGAGTCGATAGCAATAGTGTGGGATACCACAGGTATCAGGTATTCCACGCATTTGAGCGTTCGTCTTTTTTGGGTCGTCATGCAACGCTTCTCACATATGCTCTTCATTCCCAGTGGATTGAATTTCAACAAAAATTTGCATAAGGTTGTTTATCAGAAGTTCTGAGAAATGTCAGTGAAGCGAGAGACTAATTTTAATTTTCCACCAAACTGAAAGGGTCCACTGATGTAATTTTTGAAACTAGCAGAGTATGGGATTGAGACAACTGCCAAACATCAACATAAGATGTCAGCTGCACAGTGAATTGAAGGCAATGTGGTTGTCTGGGGCATTTTCCATTTACCAAGAGATTTCGGAAATTCTGGTTGGGATGTAAATGGAACACATGTTTTTGGTTCGTTCCACTGGAAAATTTCCAGAAGAAACTGAACTACTGAAAAGGTAGTCCTGTTTTCCCATTGGAAACTTTCCGATGGAAAATGCGTGTTCCATTTACAAGTTTCACAAGGTTCCACCAGATCCAGGTCTTTCACAGCCATTTATGGCCATACCCTTGGTAAGATGGCGGCTCCTTGTTCGGTCACCTCGAATAGTTTATACGAATGTCCCGTGTGCCATGGACTAGCAACCGATCTTCATACGTTAATGAATCACAGTTGTGTGATGTATGCCAATGGTAAGCAGAATTTATTAAAGAGAACATTAAATTTTGCCCGAGGGTTCTTTGAGTAAGCTTATTCCAATTGTTTCCATCGTAAAACTTTGCATCTGAAATTAAACAAGGTCTTTCGTTATTCTCCTTTCACAGTAGGTGTTTTAAGTGCGGCCTTGCCATACAACCAATAAGAGTATTGCTGAGGAATCTTCCAGTGGCTTCATTTCCCTGCACTGCGCTTCAACAGGGGCTTCAAGGGTCCCTTGAGTCACCCTGAAGTGGCTTGTAAATATTCATTGATGAAATATTGTGGCAATGTATTTTTGAAAAACCTTTCGTTTCGGCGATGATCGCACCTGATATAAGTTGCAACCGCTGCAAGGATAGGAGTTTCATGATTGTCTTCTGAATTTACAAGACCTTCTTCTTACATAAACAACACTACAGTTTCATTTAAAACATCTTTGTTGCCATTTGGAAGTTTAACGGGAACGTAGGGAGCCTGGGAATGAATGGAACGTTTGTCAAATGGAACGCGTTCTTCACCGATGGTCATTTCCCATCGAAATTTCTGGAATTTTTTGGTAAATGGAAAACGCCCCTGGTGTCGTTTTGTTGCATGTTTAGGACTCCATCTCTCGCTTGAAAGCGAGAGAATTGTGACTGTCACAAACTATTGTGCTTTTTCGGAAAATTTCTGTTGGTTGTCTGTGTTTTGGGAGAAGATTCACAAATGATTTCGCAGTCGCTTCTACTCCTTGGAAGGCCTCATTGAATGCTCTCAGTTTTGGCCATTGCAAAAAGAATTTGGCAGCACCACGCTTCCTTCTTTCGATTGACCGCTTAACTAAAGACTTTGTTAAAAGGAAAGAGATAAGTAATACATGACTGCACAAGCATCTAAAAACGAACCATTAAATAGCAACTGCAATGATCATTCTTCGATTCATTTCATCTGCAATTCTGATATACATCACTTACAACTTATGATCCTTTAGAACTGGAGATCAGCCGCTAGAACTTTAGGACAAACCGTCAGTACGTTAACACAAACCATTGGAGCGTTAGCACAAACCGTTAGAACGTTAGAGCAAACCGTTAGAGCGTTAGGACAAATCGTTAGAAGGTCAGGGCCAAGCGTTAGAATGTTAGTACTAAGTGTTAGAAGGACTTCAAAGCCATGAGCAATCTGTTAACTAACCGTTAGTTTTCTAATGTTTAACGGATGATCGTTAGTGTTGGGTGTTAATATTATTTAGGGCCTTGCGCACGGTATTGGTTACCAACTCCGTTACAAAACATGTAACGCTAAATAATGAGCTAGAATTTAAGATTTCAGGACAACTGTAATAGTTTGAAAACAGGAATGGAAATGAAATTTCATGTGCATTTAGCTGGCAAAAAGAAAGCATAGAAATTCCTTTCCATTTTGAGTTAAGAACAAAATAAAAAACCGTACTCAAAAATTAGCGATAAAAACAAAAGTGAACGTGATTGTGATTTTTGAGACAATTTTTGCTTTTACGAAAAATTTGACCCCAAATCCACGAAAATTGAGATGCACATTAGTTGAACAATCCCCTCGAAAAAGTTCATAAACGGAAACTAAATAGTTTTAGAGTTTAAGTGATTTTTTCAGCGTTACATAGGTAATTTTCAAGCTAAATTTCGACGAAAGGGTCAAAATGCAAAGCGTGCGTTTCGCCTAGCGTTTGCATAGTTTGATCGATAGTTTGGTTCGTTTGGTTCGTTTGGTTCGTTTCGTTTGAAACGTTTCGATAGTTTATAAATAGCACTCGACTTGCTTCGTTTGAATCGTTCGAATAGAATGAATGGAAGCTTTCAAGCAAGTCATATATTTCTGATTGAGGCCCCAGCTGTTCATACGATGGGTCTTTATATTGTCCGTCTGAGTTTCAAACCTTTGCACGTCCCTGTCGGCGAATTCGTCAAGAGTCACTGATATCAATATTTCGGAGAATGTTTAACGTAAATGGATAGACTAAAGTTCTATTTTCGAATAACCATAAACTGAATAGACTTGTAATTGATCAGCTCGAAGGGCTGGAGGTTATCTGATCATGACACACTCGAATCGAAAATGAAAGGAGCGATAATTATTTTCTTTTGACCGGTGAGGTTATTTCTTGTATGAAGACGCCCATGTGAGAACGAAATGCCACGACAAGATTCAAGATTTTCCTTGCTGATTTTTTGCTTTGTTTTTTTAACCGAATACTTCAGAATTTTCTCACAAAGGTCAGATAAACATCACGGAATATGCAAATTCCTGTTCGGCTTTCAACCGGCTTTTCCAAGAACGTGAAATTTAGTCAAAAATTACTTTTTTTGTTTGGCTTTAAACAAGCGCTGTTAGTTAGTGTTTTCATCGTAGCAAATAGGTAAACAATGTCGGCAAAAATACTCGAAAAAATATCTTAGTGCCGTCAAATCCGCCGAATGATGAAATATGATCACCCCGGTTGCCTAGCACGTGACGTGTTTCGGAACTCGCATGTTGACCTCAGGAGTGTGACTTGTACTATAGCCGCCTGATTTCGCTTTCGCAAAGAATTTAAAAAACACTCTGCAAGAAAAGAATTTTTTACCGCAGAGTGGCAATTCAATCGGAGAAAAAGCATCGCTTTCCTGAAACACACAACAGTCTCACCACCGCACAAAACCATTTGAACGCTTGAAACGCTTCAGACGCTTGAAACCTTCTCCGGCTTTGAAACGTTTCAAACGCTTTCTTGTAATCGTTTCAAACGATAGATGCCGCGAACCAAACGAACGATAGCAAATTCTAAACGCTACAAACGCTGGAAACGAAACCGAAAGTGCATGGTTTCGGATGAAAATGTAACGCCCCCGACAAAAATTTTGATGAGTCCGCTAACTTTGCTGTGTTGTTACACGCAGACCAAGCAAGGGAAAAGCAAAACAAACATCAAAATAAATAGTTGACACAATAGAGAAACTTTTATTTTCTAGTTTTCTAGGCAATTCCTCCACAGCAAAAAAAAATAACGGCTAAAAGTCGAACATTGTCAGTAATTGGGGATTGGTAACCAATACCGTGCGCAAGGCCACAGGGGACCTAGAGTCCTATTGTATTATCACCTGCCCTTGGGCGAATCACAAAATAAATAAATCAAATAAATACGTTTTCCTGTGGAGGGTCACATATATTATTTGAAAGTAACTGAGGTAAAAAATCACTTTGTTTGCCAATTTTTTTATGAATATCACAGAAATCGAAGAAAATTGGCAATGTTGTATTAGAGTTCGACTAGATAAGGATTGAAAGACAGCCCTGTTAATGTTAACAGTTAACAATAATTACCATTGTCTCTCTTCTACAGAGAAGGGGTTGCTGGGCCTTTGAAACAGTCCAACGGACCAACTGTCAAGAAATCAATGGATATCGTACCAAATCTTTACAAGACAGCTGCTGAACATTTATCAAATTCAGATTTTTATTCCACATATAATGTTGACAGAAAGAAATATGCTCAAATAACGCAAAACCAAAACATTTATGCGTCCACTGACAATCTCAGTTCATCCCTTGATGACTTGCTAGAGAGCTGTCGCCAAGGCTCACAGAAACAACCAAACATGGCTAATTCTACTGTCATGGGGCAAGCCAATGACAGATTGTCAAGCTCAGCTATGGAGATTGCGAATGGCAGGAGAAGTCCCAGCCCTGAGTTTGATGGACTGAGGTATGATTGGTACATTTGTATACTTGTGCGATACATGTGCATTTTTGAAGGGTTGAAAATGACCACTTCAGTGTGATATTTTTATTTCATCTGCACCTGTTTCCCTTTTTTAATTTTAATCCTCCAAATAGAAAAGTGGGCAAGAGAAGTACTTTTGAAATACTTCCAGGGTAGCTAATTTGGTTAGAGCACTGAAATGCTGAGCAAAAGGTTTTAGGTTCAAATCTCAGACCAGACTACAAACCAGGGCTTAGTTGCTCGAAGCATGGTTAGCGCTAACCATTGGTGAAGACATACTAAAACCTATAGGTTGTCATGGTATTTAACCCGGGTAAGCACTAACCATGATTCAAGCAACTGGGCCAAGGGTTGTAAAATAATGGGAAAGGTCATTTTGGCTATGTCCTAAGCATCTGTCTCAGTTTAGACTGATTTGATTGCATCTCTGGGCAATGATGTTAAGCTGTTGGCCTTGTGTCCTTTACCAGCACATTTAAAACCTGAGGGAAACATAAACTTCTCAGAGGGTTGGGAGGGTAGTTCCTGGTGCTGCGGTTTGTCCTGTAGTACTTTGCAGGCTTGTGTGAAGGCTGGGTGACAGGCTAACCCACCTGTTCCCAGAAAAGCGTCAGTCACATGACTGTTGACCCTGAGGTCCTACTGAGGCCTTCTGAGGGGTGGTCTGGTGTCACTTTGTCGCTTTTTAATTCTCTGTCTGTTGTCTGTTTGGTCAGAGACAATTGTCATTGTTGCAAAGAAAACAGAAAGGAATGGATGAATTGTCCCTGCTGCAAACTGTCACACTTTTTTCTGCCAATTTCTGTTCGTTGTCTGTGTTTTGGCAGAAGATTGTCACCTGTTTTCATAGCAGTGTTCCAGATAAGAGGGGGGTCTCGGGTCAAAAACCCTACAAGGTCAGCTACATGACCCGACAAATTAATAGAAAATTTATAGTGGTTTGGTGGGAGCACTGGAAATTTGACCCGATGGAATTCCTTGTTGATACCCTGCCTTAAAATCTTATCTGGAACCCTGCATAGCCATGTTGCTTGTTGCTTCTGCTCCTTGGAAGGCCTCCCTACTGGAGCACAAACCCATGCACCCACAGTGTATTGAAGCTAAAAGAAAGCTGGACAAATTAAAGCTGCCTTTGTGTAGTTCAAAATTAGGAAGAGCTGCAATCAAAGACAAACCATTTAAAGCGTAGATCAATATTTGGGCATCACAGGGTTTGTAGTTTGAAAACAAGTAGTCATAAGTTGTCAGTCTTCTCATGTGGACATGACGTTTACCTGTGTGTCATGAAATTGCATTCTGATCAGTAAAATCTTATAATTATTCCATGTAACAAGGCTGTCAGAGAAATTAACCTTTAAAGATAAAGCTTAAATCAATAAATGCATTTTTGTATGAAAAATTGCTAAATAACTTGTAACATGTAGTTTTGCTAATCAATCTATACATAATTGAGTTAACCAACATAGGCACTGATTTACAAACTTAACCCTTAATTTAAGTTTGAAGATTAACTTTGAGAAAATAGAAGAAATAATACCAAAAAATGAATATTTAACCTTAGCAGTAACCGCTGGCCTTTGTGAGTAATGCAGTAAATGTTAATTTTTGTTTTATTATTTTTGCAGTGTAATTCGTATAAGTTCACCCAATTTAAACAATTCAAGGCTAGGTGAAGCAACGTTAAAATTAATGTCCCTTTGATGTAGATACTAAATGAACAGAGATGAATGCTCACAAAATATAAACATTATGAAATGTTGAGCCTTTTGGTAGCAGAGGAAATTCCGTAATAAGCAATTTCCTGCAAAGCTCTACATCACCGGTGTTAAAGGAGTCCAATTGAGGTGTAAATTCTCTGTTTATACTTGTTCAGGAACTTTTGTGATAGTGCTATCTAAGATGTATAGATACATATGGGTTATTGGCCAAGTGTGAGGTCAAGATGGCGGGATATTGGCCAAGTTCTTTTTTTTTTTTGCGTGTTTATGGACCGAGATGAAGTCAAGGTCCATAAACACGCAAAAAAAGAACGAGGCCAATATCCAGCCACCTTGACTGAACAAGCTTGGTCAATAAAGGCTTTATTATATGACTCATAGGACACTATTAAAAGACAGTAAAACGCGGGACGAACAGGCTATCCCAAGCGGTCAAGATGGCTCCATCTTGACCTTGTGAGTAGTCAATCACAGCAGGAGAATTGATTCATCTTGACCGCTGCAAGAGCCAGTCATATAATAAAGTGTATTATTTGATTGTTTTGCCAAATATACCAATGTCAGTTCAATGTCAATGTCAGTTCTGTCATATTGATATGATTTTCTGTGAAATGATGTTTTATCTCTATTTGGATGATCATCAGTTTGATGCAGAGTTACAGACACTAAATAATTATTTTACATGTACAAGGAAAAGGGGCATTTAAGTAATGTTTAATAAATGAGCAAGAGTGTTTTATGAAGTTTAAAACACAAGGCTCAACCGAGTGCTTTAGGACTTGATAAAACATGAATTGCGAATTCACTGAACGGCTTAAAAAGCTACACTGTACATCTATCCATTTTTACACTAAAATTTAGATTTTGGGTTTTGGCTAGAAAATCGGATGTAAAATTTAGCCGTGTCTTTACCAGATATAAAGATGCTCATTAAAAATTAAATTCTTTTGTATTTCCTTCATGAATTATTATTGAAGTTTTTAAGTGACATTCTAAGACAGTTTTACTCACAATCTTTAAGTCTTTTCAGCAACTTTATAGTAATAATTCTCAAATTCACACTTTGTCAATTATGCATAATAGGTTTGTTGATGTGGGTGAATGAAGTTATTTTTAAGTTGACTTCTTTGTTTCTTCCTTTGTCAATGGAGTTTTTTGATGTACAGGTTTGCAGTCGTATCACAGATTAATAATTGATGAAGTTTGTGATTTGTTAACCTGAACTGTTTCCTCTCAGGCGAATAAACTCGTTAAATAATATGACTGGTAAAAGGTTGCATGGTAACACAGGTCGAGTGGGAGCAGGACAGTTCCACCCACAGGGATCAGAAATTTATGGAAGAACTTCGTCATTAAAGCGGTAAATTTCCTTTAGTGTTGTTAATTAAATTTAAACTCCCCTGCTTCAACAGAGTACCGGTAAATGCATCAGCAACACACTTAAATATGAACTAATAATTGGCTTTATGTACTTCAGTTTTTAATATTGCTTTGTAAAGCTACAGCTGTACAGACTGAGGTAAATAATAACTGATAATATTTACAGCTAAGCATATAATTTTAATTGTTAACTTTCTGTTTAGTTTAACCAAACATATTGCTAAACGTGACAATAATTTAAACAACTACACTGTTATTCGTGAGTGACAATGACACTAATTATGCTTATAGACCTTTTTCATAATGGCGGACGATTTTAATTCTTTTGTATATGTGTTAATTAGCCCTACTAACCTCACTTTAATGAAAAAATTCTATTGAATTTTGCACATGCTGACGAGGCTAGTAGGGCTCATTATCATAAGAATAAAAGAATAATTTGTCGGGCGCCATTATGAAAAGAGTCTATGAGCTCTGCTGGTAGATAAGACAAAATAACTACTATTTGTGGTTGAGTTTGTTATTTTATGGCTTGGACTAACATGTTGTTGTTTATGTTGTGTTTTAATGCTGTTCCAAGATTTTAACATGTTTCCCTTTTTGGTTTTGTTGTTGTTTGTTTTGCTTTTGTTCTTGTTGTTTACTGTTGTTATTGTTCATTTTGTTTGTTTTGTTAATGCATTTGTGACCTGAGCACTGGTCTTCATATAAGAGCAACTGAACAGTTGTTCTTTTACCAGTTAATATGTTGTATCTTAAAACGGTGGCTTCCGAAATGCATGACGTATCCTCTGGCTCTGCCCCCTCCAAAATATCAAGTCTTTTTACTCAATCTTGGGAAATTCACACGTACCATACAAGATTTTCTAATGCTGGAAATTTCTTTGTCAACAAATCAAGGCTTAATCAACAACTCTCTTCTTTTTCAAGATTTGGCACCAAAGTATGGAACTATCTTCCAAATAGTATGCATTCCCTACCTAAAAAGTCTTTTAACAAAAAAAATTCATACACTTTTATTGAAATTACTTAACGATGAAGATGATTATCTTCCTAAGAAAATGATCGTTGCTAAAATGTCTGCTGGATTTATGGAACCAAAATAGCACCTTTAAATGTTAGCTCCTGTTATTGTAGATTATCATGTTACTGTAAATTATCTTATTTTCTTGTTCTTAGTCAAAAGATCCAGTTGTAATCTGTACTTGAATTATTTTAAATTAATTTTTGTAATTTGTGTTATTTTCCTTCTCTGTTTTTAACATCCTTTTGACCCACCAGACTTGACTAGCCTTTGCTACCTTCGGGTGGGTACTCTGTATGGTCTTGTATCTAATTTAATACCACAGCTTTGTAATGTGTGTTTGACTGTTAAATAATAACAATAAAAAAGTGTATGGTGTGTGTGTACATGTGTTTGTTATGGCTCGTGCTAAGCTGTTATTGTTCATTTTGTATGTTAAGTTAATGCATTTGTTTGTGGCCTCCAGACTAGTCCTCTTCATATTAGAACGACTGGACAGTACTCCTCTATGGTGTGTGTTACTTTGTTATGGCTTGGGCTAAGTCGTTGTTCTTGAATGTCTTGCACATCATGAATGTGTTTGTTGTGATATTTAAGATGTTGTTGTTCAATTTCTCATCGGTTGGGCTAACGTCCTGTTATTGTTGTTTTTGCTGCTGTTGTGTTTAAATGTCATTGTTGTGATATTTTAAGATACTCTCTTTTGAGTTCTGTTTTCTTATTGTTGTCATTGTTGTTGATGGAGTTTGTTTTGGTTTTATATTATTTGTTTTGTAGTTGTTGTTATTGTACTTGTTGTTTATGGCCTGAACAGGAGGTGTCCTCTATGCACTTTGTGAATTAAACAGCTCCATATGGAAACAACTTTAGTCACTGTGGCATTTCTCATTGAACATATAGCCTTTTGGCGTAAAACTAAAAAAAATCTTTAAATATTGCCTAGTTTACACTTTAATGCCAAATTGGCTTTCCAGAACCAATTTTTCTTTTATCTATTTATTGTAATTGTTAATTATCATCATCGTAAGTACAATTCATGATAAATAGTTACAAGTCATTTTGAAAGTTCTCAAAATTGCATGAGCTTTTAGGTTATTGCAAACTTTCAAAATAGCGTCCACCTATTAAGCATGAATTTTACCAGACAGTCATACGATTTTTTGTCCATTTATAAGTACATTTAATTAGACAAAATTATGAATTATTGTACAATTTTGCCAAGTGCTTTGGCTGGGTTTCTCTCAAGGTTATGACATTTTTTATAATGACCTCTTCAGCTCATGCTTTCATTGGAAACTGTTACGTGATTGTCGGTGATTATTTTTGTTGACGTTAAACTTTGCAATAGAAACATGTTAGGTATTCCTGTGGCATTCCTTCCTATAAACCAATCAGAGCTCAGTAATTTCATGGAATGTACTATAAAGTTTCGAATTTTACCTGTGATCGTTTAAGAAGTCTAGTCGAATTCTTAAGAGGTGAAAGAGTAAAAAGTTTCTGTTTTCTCTTATTAGTGGCATCAGTCTTCCAGAAGGTAACTGGCCGGTGATTCATCAGCGCACTTACACAAGTCCTGGCCGCATTCAAAAGGTGACGGTGAAAAGCACAAATATTTCTGTATCACCTCAGAAAGGATCTCCACCAGGGAGAGACACAGAAAGGTAAGAAAAAAATTTAGACTTGGAGTTGGTCCCTATTTTTTTGGGATTATAAAGTAAGCGAAACACTTCTTTCTCAAAAGAGCTGTGTTGCTTCTATCTTCAGTGTGATTCAACACCCACCTGGTGTAGAAGTTGTTACTTGCGAGGAGTTATCAGTTGAATTCATAGAAAATTCTCCTGACTACCCTTCAGGGGATTAGCAGCTTACCCTGGGGGAGGGGGGGAGGAGTACAACTACCGCCTGCTTAAAGGTTAAGAAACTACAACTAGACTGCTATTGCAGTCTGTGACTGCTGCATGGAGCAGAAATGACGTACCACATTGAATTTTACAATGAACTGGAAATCACCTGGCGTGGTGACCTTGTAATGCCATGTTAGTATCGCTTTCCTCCCACGACAATACACAAGGAAAGGAAAAAAATTCTGTAGTGTAATTGATGTGATGTTTTACATGTAATTTTCATGAAATATTTTTGTAGTTACATTGTTATTTACTTGTGCCTTCCTATTATTTTTTGTACGTTAAAGCCAACAAGCTCCAAGAGCTGGTGTGTCTCAAGATGATTGGGTGGGGCGATGGCTCCTGGAGGAACCAAAGCGAGTGACCCCTATCAATGCCGGTGCTGTTCATTACAGAGAGAAAAGCAAAGACCAGGACAAAGAGATCCCAGACAGAAGGATCAGCCTACATGAAAGACCAGAGGGCAGGAAGAGGTAACGAATGATTCTTCTCTGGGATCTCACTTTGGTTGTAACTAGTCAAAATACTGCTCAAAGTACCTTAGTTTGTTCGTTTTGAAGCTACTTTTCGAGCACCAAGAAGAAAATTAGAATTGATTTCTCGAAAGAAGAGCTATCCTAAGTCTGGTTTTTACGATTTTTCCGGTAACAATAGGAAGTACTTCGTAAAACTGGACAATTTTTTCCAGTTTCATCCTGGTCGTCTACAGCCAAAAGAAATAAATGGTGTTTTCTGCAGACACAACATATGCCATGACACTAACATACATGCACTAATACAACACTGCTACACGAAATCTAAGAGTTCCACCACTCGGTACTGAGATAAGACTTACCGGACGTACTTTTTGTTTAATGAATTTTATTGAGGGAAATAAAAAAAAAAAGATTAGTAGTAAACGTGGCTGTGTTTTAGTGGAAAATCTCATCAACTGAAACAGTCATTGAATAAACAAAAACCCATTTGTCAGGTCAGGTCAGGTCAGGTCAGGTCAGGTCAAGTCATCTTTATTTAGGCACTAGGCTGGTATCAATAGGTGCCCTGCGTAATTAATGACTGTTACAGGATAAAAAATATTACTACAGGACAAAAACAGGATAAAAAAAACTACTACAGGATAAAAACTACCACAGGATAAAAACGACTACAGGATAAAAAAAAAATTACTACGTGATAAAAACTACTACAGGATAATAAGACGTGACATAGTCAAATAGAATAAAAGAATAGATAAGAATAGTAAAATATACAATATCTCATCTCGTAATATGTTTAAGAAGGTTCTTAGGTGTTAAACTAAAGTGGGGAAGACAGCAAGGGGAAAACCTTTAAGCCATTAACCTGAGGCTATTAGCAGTAAACGTCGTTTCACTGTTTCGTTTTTACAGCCAATCACTTCCTCGAAGTAAGAGTTTTGGAGGTCCAACCTCCTACGGCGTGACGGTGAGGGCAACGGCGGTGAAACGGAATGAAGGCAGCAGCACGTTACCGCCTTCAAGTTCACCCAACCGCTACAGTTCCTCGGGTTTAATTCAAGAAAAAGCGGCTCGCCCCACCTCCAGCAGTGGTGCACGCCCCGGCGAAGCGCCTTCACGCCCAGTAGAGATGCAGTGGAACTCGCTCGTGTATGCAGCACCCGGTGACACAGTGGAAGTTCGCCTACCGCGGGAGACAGTGGCACCAAGAATGACCATCAGCGAGAGCACCTCGAGCCTCGATGGGACAATGGATTCCTCTACGGGTGGTGCACGCAGGCAGTGTCCTGTCCCTCCCCCTAGAAGTAGTGTGTCCTCGCTTCTTAGCTCATTCCGGAAGCAAGGACGCAGATTGGTTCCTGAGGAAATTCCACCTAGATTTGGTGCAGTTTCAAGAATATCCGAAAGCGCCAGTAATCAGCCGATTCACAGTCAATCAAGATCTTGGCCCACTGCGAATGTCGTAGAGAGCAAGCCGACCGGAAGTGAGGTCACCAGGCAGTCGTGGCATGCTGAGCCCGCAGTAATGACTGGTCAAAGCAGAAGAGAGGCCAACTCCTCCATATCCTCGACGTCTAGTGACATTACCCCGGAAAAAAAAGTTTCCAAGTCTTCCAGCATACGGGTGAAGTCTTCAGTCGTTATACGGAACATGCGCTCGTCGTCGTCCTCATCCGTGGACGAGAACGCCGGTCCTACAGTTTATCGGTCGGGGCAAGTTTCACCAGACGGGGAGAACAACCGGTCAAGAACACTTCCGCCACGGAAGAAAGTGAGTGCAGGAAACCCACCGGGGAAATCTATCGGAGATACCGGACTGTGGATGACCCAGAACAAACGTAATGCGGAAACAGAACCAAGAGGGATTGAAGACACGCAAATTTTGCAAAGGCTTTTAAGGGACAAAGCTAATGATGCGGAGCCGGCGACAAGTGTAAAGTCGAAGATTGCCAACTTTGAGGGAGGGATGAAACGGGAAGCATTTGGAGGACCACCATTCCAAGATCCGGGACGTCGAATCCAAAATCGCTCTTTCAGTCAAGGAAAAATTGAGGTCCAGCGATCACTGAAATCGTAAGTGCTTATTTTACGTCTTGAGGTCAATTCTCACATTCCTTTGAACCCCATTATCAGCATGTGTATTCTCCTAACTGTTGTTTATAGCGATAGCCTTAATACCGTAGTTACCATTCCAGAAAATCTTCCGCTTACTGACTCAGAGAAATCTGTTGTCAGAAAAGGCCTTAATTGCCAAACATGCTAACGAATTTTTAGTTAAGCAAGATATCGAAAAATTCCTTCGACGCATCATAGTGGACGCATTCAGTTAAAAGCTTGTTTTCATAACAAAGAAGATAATTCTAACACCTCGGACGAAGATATTTTTAAAACACTTCATGTTCGCAAATCAAAATGATTTCCCCCAGAGGGCCAGTTCGCCTCTTTAGATTTTTTCATCAAAAAATGCCATCATGACATTCAAAAACTAAAATTCAATTGTGACACTAAATTTTCCAACCTTTCTTCGGAAGAGTGGGTGGTGCTTGAAAATGTTAGCAAGCGGAACGATATAATTATCAAATCGGCCGACAAAGGCGGCGCGGTAGTTGTTTGGCGGTCCGACATTTACCAAGAAGAAGCTTTGCGGCAACTTTCTGACACCTCCTTTTATGCTAAAGTCGAGAAAGATCTCACTTCCACCAACCTAAACATTGTCATGGACACTATTCACAGTCAAGCAAGAGTTACCAGCTACTGCTACTAATCTCATCATCACTACTCCGAGACCCTCGTGTATTGACTTTTTACCCAAAATCCACAAACCTAACAACCTGGGTCGACCTATCGTTTCTGCTTGTAGTTGCCCTACCGAACTTACTTCTAGTTTTTTAGACAAGATTATGGCGCCCATCGTCAAATCTTTGCCGCACTTGAAATTTTCCGCGATTTCAATTTCGCCGACGAAGACAAGCTAATTTTCACTATGGATATTACATCGCCAATTTTTTTCGTTCAACGCACCGTCAAGGAATCAAGCTCGCAAGCGCTACTCCGCCAAGCTGAACCGGTTTTAACACTTAACTGTTTTTTATTAAATCAACTCGCGGTATGTGTTTTTACTGCTCCACAAACACTCGATGCAATTTCCAAACTAATGTTTACATAAAATATACCCTGGGGGCCGGAGGTTATTTTTTTCGCTTGAAGGAGGGAATTTACGCGTTTTTTTTTTCAACGGGCCTCTTGATCCGGGGTACATCAAATAGCGCGTCCCACGCATACGTCCCTCTGGCGTGTTTGTTAGATGAGCAAACGGCAAGGATATTTAAAATGGCTGTCATTTTCCTGGCATGGTTTCCTTTAATGTAAACAGAGCGCAACAGTAAACGTAAGTTTTTGATTCATGATATCGCGTTACTTAGGTATAGAGTTCTGTTGTGAAAAGTGTAGGTGTGTCAGGTGTGTTGATTCATAACCCTGTCTGTCATAACTTAATTTACCCCTGGGCTCACGTCGTGTCGTTCTGCATTTTGAGTTCGTGGATGAATCCTTCGGTTGGCTGGAAGCTGTTACGTCTGAAGTATTTTTCTGTGGTTTTGCTTCGATGCCAATATTTTACAAAACGAGATTTGGGATATTTTTTCCTTCGTGCTTCCCGCGGGTACTCTGTCGCTTGAATATTTGGTGCCTACATTCCTGCTACGAATCCAGCTGTGTTGTTTGTTTAGTGTTAATTCATGGATTGTACGCGTATTTTACGGATTTGTGTTTTAGCTCACATCGTTTTCGCACTCTTACTAACGGTCGTGCGCCAGCTATCCACTCTTCTTCATAATCCTTAATATCAAAATGTGTATTCTGCTCCCTGTCTTTGTATACATATTATGGTGCTAGATGGGAGAATTGGTGCACGCATCAAGAAATGTTAATTTTTTTATGATCACCTCCTATATTCTCAAGCCCTATATGTTTGAATGAGTGGTCATATTGTGAATGATGTATGAGTATTCTTCATTTGAGTAGTCATATTGTTGGGAGAAATTTGCTGCTGATCACTTTTGGGGGGCATTCAGGGTTGAAGTCCGGATTAGCATCTCAAGTCCTGCATTTTTTTTCCCTTCAGATACTCTTCCATGGATTCACTCCT
Source organism: Pachyseris speciosa (assembly GCA_016490735.1). Classification (NCBI taxonomy): domain Eukaryota; kingdom Metazoa; phylum Cnidaria; class Anthozoa; order Scleractinia; family Pachyseridae; genus Pachyseris; species Pachyseris speciosa. Next base: position 330,676 of record JAEMWC010000208.1, on the reverse strand, counting down.
GGAGACGCGTCGTTCCAAATTCAACGAAACATCAGCAGATAAAGAAGCACGGTCGCCGGAGAGGTATCCTGCGAGATTGAGTGAGACAACAGAGAAGCGAGGTGTAACACTGCCGGACACTCGTTCATCCAAGCAATTTAGCGAGACATCAACGGAGAAACGAGGTTCACTGATGGACGCTCGCACGCCAACGAACTTAAGAACGACACCAGCTGGCAACGATGATTCACAGCTAGATAGTCGCTCCTCAGTAAAAATTTACACAACTAAACAGGAGGGCGCAGTAGAGAGCGACAACACGCCACGGAAACAGTGGGAAAAAATTGATAATTTCAGTAGAAGCCGACCCGATTACATCTTGAAGGCACCATCGTCGAGTAGTTTTGGTGTGAAAAACGGCTCCGAAACGGAAGAACGGAAACCTGATTTGCGTCAAAACAGACAGCATGCAATCGAGAATCCCTTGAGGAAACACGAGACCACTGCTTCTCTCGAAAACAAGGTTAATTCAGAAATGGAAAGAACTGCCCCGCCAAACAACACATCGTCGTTATCAAGATTTCCCGAATCCGACTTCAAGCCTAAACCAGTAGAACCAGAGCTCCCGCCTTCTTCCAGTAATGACGACAACGAGGTATTTTGGGATGCTGACGATTCTCTCCCACCCCCGCCCCGTTGCAACTTCTTGACCCACTGGAAACTTCACAAGACAGCTTGCCCTTGCCTTCTCCCCCTCGGGAGGTGCTTGTTGAGTTCCCAACCTCGTACGAAGACTATAACTCGAGAAGTATCTCCGTTCAAAGGGAGTCTACTCTAGCTGATCAAGATATTGTTAAACCAGAGGAGGTTGCCGTGGTTGAGTCCTCTCCAGGGAATGTCGGCGAAGAACCAAGAGTTGAGTTCAACGGCCCAGGCAAATTCGACACCAGTGGTGTGTCTGAGCAACCGCTGGAGACAACTTCAAGTACGGAGTTTTCATTCCACGCCAACTTCTCGTCGGAGAACAAAAGGGATTCCCACAGGGCCCCACCGCCCTCTCCTCTCATAATCACCTCGACCCCGACCAAAGATGAAGGCGGTGAGATGGACACTCCTTTAGACAACTCTGCCAGCCCCTACAGTGTGTGTTCCACCTCGTCTACTCCATCGGGTAGTCGTCCCAACAGCATACTCAGCCCTAAACTCGAGGCTTTGGACAAAGAGAAGGTAAGAGAATACGCCAGGATTAACTCCCATGGAGGCAGTATTCAGGATCGTGTATTGACTTACTTCTCCATGGTTTGTTTGTTTCTTCAGTGAGATTGGTGTGCATTAGAATTTAAAATGTGTAGGGGATAAAAAAGGTTGGCTTGTGGTCACTGGAAACATGACGAGCTCTGAATTAATTTTATGTTGAGTTCACTCATCTTGCTTCCTTTTTTTGGGGGGTGGGGGTGGGGGTGGGGGTGGGAGGAGAGGGTTTCGGTAGCAGTTGCAGGGTCGAACACATGTTTATGGGACAGCGGTTGAATATTGTGGTACTTGGTGTACCGCTCATCACAATTTACGTGTGCTGTTAGATCCTCTGTGAACGCCTTCGATATAGAGCATTTTCACATGACGTCACGGCGGCCATGTTGGTGTTCCCAACTAAACCTCTGGGAATTGAACTCTATATTTACGCAAATACTTTCTTTTGTTTCAGTAAAGCAGTATGGCTGGTAGTCACGTGAATGAAAACGCTCTGTGGCTTCACCCATAAATAAACTTTCACTTGGAATCGAATTGGAATTTGGAAATATTGTAGTTTTAGCCAAGGTCAAAACCGGAGTACCCGAAAAAAACTTCTCTGCCAGGAAGAGAACCAACAACAAACTTGAAGAATTCACAGCTGATCTGGCTAATTCAATCTTCGTATTTGATCTTATTCTTGCGTAACTTCGAAACATAATTAAAAAGACTTCGTGCTATTGCAAAACCCTCGCGTGTTCGCGTGGAAACTCTACACGTGGTGGTCATTTGCGTGCATACGCGCGCGTTTTTTCTTGGTCGTGTGTCGCAGTGGGTATACTTCCCAAGTTCTTAGGTAGTTTTCTTATTTCTTTGCAGTCCGTCCTCGTGGAAAGCATGAAGCAAAAGATAATTGACCTAAGATCGCAGATGAAGGAGATCAAAGACGAAATCGACGGTAACGAGGAACTTGGCGAGAAGGTGACGAAAGTTGTGGAAAGAAAAGCGAGCCCAGCGGAATTCTCAAAGTATCAGCTCTTCACTGGAGAACTGAATAAGATTATTGGACTTTTGTTGATCCTGACGCAAAGAATGCACAGATATGAAATGATGTTGAATGACTTGGACATGTCTGAAGAAGCAGATCGACAGCAGAGGGTGAGCAGTCTTACTCAAACTTGTTTTGGGCTTCGTTTCTTTTCGTTCGTTCGTTCGTTTTGTCTGTCTGTGTGTCTGTCTGTCCGTCTGTCTTTCTTTTCCGTTCCACGTGCTTTAAGCAGCTTTTTATAGTTTGGTGGTTATGTTGACTATAAAAAGTCTCATCTAGTCCATAAGCAATGTCAAGTTTTTTCGGTGCGGTGCTGGGTGGCGGACACATTGTGTTCTGTATTCAGATAGAAACGAGCATACCCCTCCCATCGCCTCCCCCCACAAAAAAGGTGGTGATCGTGATAGTTTTCGTGTGTCGAGGCCTTCCTTTTAAATGGCGTAATTGTTACATTCTATTCTTTCTCAGGATATTTTGCTAAGCAAAATCGACAAGGTTACTCTTCAGCACGAGGAGGCTTGTAAAATCAAGGAGGTGAACGATAAACGAGGAGAGGCGGTTTCCAAAATTCTGGAAAACTGTCTGGAGGAGGAAGAATTCGCTGATTTTCAGTACTACATAGACATGAAAACTCAACTTGCATTGATGCACGCAGAGATCCGAGATAAAGTGAAAATGGGCGAAGAAAGGCTCAACACTTTAACCTCAACAAAGATTGACTGGAGCATTTTTAGTTTGACCTAAAGTGCACGGTAAGTTCGTCAGTTAACGAAGTGTCGCCGAGACATCACCGAAAATTTGCCGAAGTGAAAATGGGCGAGGAAAGGCTCAACACTTTAACTTCAACAAAGATTGACGGGAGCATTTTTAGTTTGAACTAAAGTGCGCGGTAAGTTCGTCAGTTAACGAAGTGTCACCGAGAGATCACCGAAAATTTACCGAAGTGTTGACAAAGATTTCCGAACAATCACGATGATTTGGCTTTTAGAGCTTTGTAAAGTAACAGTTCTATATATTTGTACTACTTAGGGACCAATTTTGAAGTTTTGCTTCTGAAACGGGAAATGTTGGCCATAGCTTTGTTTCTTGTTAGTTTTTTTTTTTCCAAATCTCTAAGTGAGTTAAAATGGACTCTTAAACCTGTAACATACTGATCAGCATTATTTTGATGTGAAAGGAAAATAGTTTAACAGATTATGGAAGTGATTTCTGGTGTTTGGACTTATCAAGATTTATGAAGTCGGAACAAAGATGGTTTACGTTTACATGTGTTAAGAGGGAACGTGAGTACCGAGGAATTTGTGAACGATCGTGCCATTTTACACCACAAATCTCTGTTTAGCATATCCTTGTAAAAAGAAATGTCCGGATTGTTGTCAACCAAATTGGAAGTTTGGTCTGTCCTTCCCTTTCGCGATTTTTCAATATAGTTGAGGTGTTCAAGTCACATGAGTTTGACAGCGAAGTTTCTTTTCTGTGATTTGAGGAAACAGGTGTAAAAGCCAACAATTCTCGTAGCTTGTAACGTATTATTAATTTAACAAACCAGTTGTTTGAAAGCCGATTAAAACTAGTCCAAGATTAAAAGTTAAGCGAGGTCTGCATCTTTCTCACCAAAAGTGTTTTTAAAAACAAAATTTTAAGGTCAAGAAAAGTTCAGCTCCAAACCAAAGGGCGAAAATCTGTGGGAAAGATCGTGCAGTGATGAATAGTAATCAGACCACATTCAAAGGTCAAATTAATCCGGGTTTAGCTTAATCGTGCTCTGAACAACTGCCCACCGGACGCGGTTTTTTTCCCGCTAATCCGGTGTAAGCTTTATAGCTTAAGCCACCAAATTTTGTACGTAAAATATTAAGGTTATAAGGGCCGTTTATGAAATGGGGAGATTTACGGCGTATAATTAAAATTACCCACAAGGGGTGAAAAATCATTTATTTATAGCTCAAGTGGTTGAATTTCATACCAAGATAACAATTTTTTGTTTCTTGTCTTGCACTGTAAGCCTTAGTGGCTCTGCCTTGTATCATAACTTCAAGTTATCCTAAAGGTGAAGCCTGTGACAATGAAGTAATTGCGAAGTCAAAGTACGAGGCACAAACTGACGCAAAGCGCGGGAAATCACGCGCAAGCCAACTCGGGTTGATTTTATTTTCGCTCCTGATTGGTTGACAAAAAAGCATGATCACGTGCTCTGGTTTGTTGTTATTTAAATTGCGATCAAAATGGGAAAAGCTATAATTGGTAAATCATCTGAAATAGGTTAAAAAATTTCATATCCTCATCATTACATGGGATACGAACATTGTAACATTGACTCAACGTCGTAAAGAAAAGATCAGGGTTGTTTTTATGATAATGTCACGCTGTCTTTCATGCTTGGTCATTAGCACACATCATTTTTTTTTCTCCAAAACGCCAAAAGAGTTGGCTTTACCAGGCCTTGCGTTAAGTGGTCGGCACGGCTTTTTTCTGCGATGTAGATCGGCCTGACGTAATCAGTGGAACTGGACCTAATCAGGAGTGAATTTACAGGGATCTGAAAGGGGTTAGACTGAGTTTTCTGCCTCGGATGTAGCATGTGCAGATATCTAAATCGCGCGGAATATCACGTGATACTTGGCCGACGAGGCCGTAGGCCGAGTGGGCTATAATCAGGCGATATTCCACAAGATTGAGCAGGACTAATGTTTTGTTATTCAACACATTGATACCAAGGCACAGTTTATTTAATTCATTGCAGAAAAGCTGGTTAAGCAGCTATTTTATCTCCGCTACACATGAAATTACATATATCGCCGGATATCTGTCGTGTACGTCCGAGGAAATTGCGTATATCGCTGGATATCTGTCGTGTACGTCCGAGGAGTGTCGAGTGTTCCATGACTGCATTTGGACGGCATTACAATATGTTGAATAATAACACCTATTAATCTTGTAATTGTTGTAGTTAGTTTTGGTAGTACGTTTTTTCTAGATTCATTTAATGAGTTATAGTATTAAAACAAGTGGAGACATATTTCGTATGGTTTGTCAAGGTAAAAAGAACGGTGAGAGATGGAAATAAATTGGAGCTTATGTAGTTACGTGTTCTTGGTTTTATTTGCTGTTTTTTTCGTTTGTAATTTTCATTTTGTTGTTGTTGTTGTTGTTGTACATTCTGCAGTATCGGACAGGTGAATTCTTGATTGTCGGACTGATTCACTGACCGACGTAACGAACGAACGGACGAAGGAACGAATGAACGAACGGACGAATGAACGAGAATTAATGTTTACTAAACCCGTCATTTTGTTTGTCAATCCCACTCAAATCAGTATCCATGGTTTCTAGGCCTTTCAGAAATTACTGAACAACGGAAGTCGAAAGTCGAATTCCGTTTTCGATGGTCAAAAGAGAAACGAAAGCAAAAACGGAAGTTCGATTTCCAGGGGCGTAGCAAGGATTTATCCACAGGTACGCACAAGTTTCGAAATCTCCCTCTCGAACCCCCCCTCCCCCTTCCTCCCCCCTCCCTCCCCCCTCCCTCCCCGACAAGTCTCCAATCTTTTCCACGTGCCTTCGTTAAATTTTCTTTTACCATCAGCTCGCCGAGGTTATGTTGTAAGCGTACGCGTTCTTAGCATGTCTTAGTTGCCTATGAAATATTACTTAAGTTGTGAAATTCTGTGTTGCTTTTTTGAGTTTATTGAAGTGCTTCGCTTGTACCACATTGCACATTGCTAGGATTGTTTTCCTTGTAAAAGCACCTACATATCCTTAATTGAACCCTAGTTGGGTTTCTTTTAAGTTAGCGCTTCTTAAAAATCTACAAAAAAAAAATCAATGTGCACATATGTATACATCTCCATGAACTACAGACCAAAATCCTGAGGCTATGTAAAATGTAACTGTCTATGTCTTTCGGGATCGGATCTAGGATTTATTTGAAGAGGTCCCATTATACGACCGCTGAAGGCGGGAGTTTCTAGGGGGGTGTCGGGGGCACTGCTTCCCAGGGAAATTTTGAAAAATTTGTCCTCGGAGATGCGATTTCCAGCTTTATCAGGGGCAAATAAAATTGATTAAATAGTTGTCAGTAAATTTTAGTCAACTCTTGCGTCAAAACGAAAGAAAATGCTAAAACGATCGACATTTATCGATGTACATTCGAATTTATGTTTAGAAATCTATGTTGAATTCAATTGATTTTACGTAAGTAATTGCGTTCAGGCTGAACAGGCTTGCTTTACGTTTCTATGCAACTTTGCTGAAGAAACAAGAAGCTAATCCTAGCAATAAGCACGCCAAAACTTATCTAAGCGCTGATGCATCAGGTATGTCGACATCGGTATGTTATTTTATTATTTTTTTTGACAGTAAGTTTTACTACACGTTACAATTGTTTACAACACAGTACGCACCATCGCTATCACTATCACTATCACTGCCACCAACTACAATGCAGTACTTGTCTTACATGAAAATTTGCAAAGTTTTTCATCAATCAAAATATATAACAAACTTTACGGCAAGAAAAAACACAGAGCAAAATATATTACAAAAATACATTAGAGAAAGCTATTCTTCATAGTTACGCAGTATGGGAAAAAACTTCATAACAGGTTGAAAAAAGAAGAAATAACAGACCATTTTGCTTTAAATTCTTTTTCACAACCAGAAGAAAAAAATATGTATTTTTCTATTTTAATTTTTTCATAAACGAGGGAAATAAGTTCATTAAAAACATATAACTTACTGTTAATGGCATTTACATATAGAAAATACTTTCCGATAATAACGAAGTGATTGAGGGCTAAACAGAGTGGCAAATCTTTATTTTATAATGCCAAGCAGGATTTCATTTTTTGAAAGGGAAAGTCTTAAATCAACAACGCTTGAGGACCAGTCAATGAATTCCTTCCAAAACGAAATGGCTTGTGTGCATTCAGTGAATAAATGAATAATAGTATGATCAGCTGGACAAAAAGGACAGTGTGGAGAGTCTTCTTTCTTCATTTTGAATAGTAAGCTCTTTGTACACAGAATGTTATGAATAATTTTATACTGAAATATTGATAGCTTCACTTCTTTCGTTGCTTTGAAGGGCAGAAGATACAACTTGCCTAAGTCACCTTCTCGGTAACCTTGAGTTAGCAGTCTTTTTTCACAAGTTGGTGGAGAGGAACGCTGAAGATACAACAGTTTGGTGTACAATTTTTGACATGTCATTTCTTCTATTTTGATTTGTGTTGTGAAACTTTGGTCACCAGGAGTACGAAGAAGCTTTTTCCAACTTTGCGGGATAGAGTTAGCTAGACCAAAGTATTGTAAACAATTGCAATTTACATTAAACTTATTCAGAAAAGCGTTAAAGGTCAAGAAACAATTTCGCTGGGTGTCGAAGATATCTTTAATCTTCAGAATTCCTGACTGATACCACTGCGGGAAGTATATTGCTTTCCTCTCCGAAGTAATAAACTTATTATTCCAAAGAATTTGTTCGAGGACTTCATCTCTACTCTTTGGATTGGAAGCTGTTAAATCTTGCCAGAATGTGATTATTTCGCGATAGAATTCAGGAAGTTGACTACTTAAATTGAGACGATCTACGTCATAGTTGCATGTGAAAAGCTTCAGCCCTCCAACGTTAGCAAGAAGCGACTTTGGGATGAGTTGCTAAGGAGCACCAGAGTCTGAGTAAAGTCGTTTGACCCAATTTAGCTTTAAAGCTTTATTAAACAAAGAAAGTCTTTCATCTCTAAGCCGCCTTCCTTTTTAGTTTTAATTAGTGTTGAGAATTTTATCTTAGGCAGTTTTTGGTTCCATATAAAATCTGAGGCTATTTTATTTACTTCGTCGGCAAAATGTTTAGACGTGTCTATTGTACTACAGAGAGAGATTTCACTAAGTTGATTTTGCCGTAAACAGAGATGTCCC
>JAEMWC010000208.1:312500-317500 GCA_016490735.1 Pachyseris speciosa | reverse complement strand
ATTCTTGTGATGGGTGAAAGCACGTCTCTTCGCCACCATTTCCCCTCGAAGAGGGATTTCTTCGCTATGAACTAACCGATTTCCATTGTTTAAGCTGTCGAGTGTTCCGTGGATCTTGTTATTTTGATTTACAGTTTTTTAAAAGCTGTCTTTTCCTTCTGAGAACGGCATACTCGTCTGCTAGCAGCCATTTTGATGTGAAAGCAGGAATGTTACCCGGCACAACCTTGCGCGCCTAGTTTCATCAAATCGGGAACGCTTCCCATACCACAAACACATTTCTTAAATTTTTGAAATTCCTTGTATATGTTTACGCGGGGACTCCTAGATATTAGAAATCGAGTTTTAGGCCATGAACCTAGTGGACGTAAAGTAGTTTTTCGGATCCGAAAAATTATCGGGAGTTTCGAGAAGAGCGCGCCTGTTAACTGAAAACAAACTCTACGAGTGACAGGGGTGTGGTTGGCAAGTTGGTTCTGCATATTGCCTCGTAGAAGTGTTAAGTTGATGATTCTAAAGACTTAACTACTGTTTCAATACTCTTTTATCACCCGGTAATTTTAAATTATTATCTAGGCTAGGTCATAAAAATCCAATTCCTTGCAACAAAGAGCACATTAAATAAGGAAACCTGTTAAAGTGTAGAGTCATGTTTAGCTCGTTTTCCATTGAAACGGCTGTAGAATTTTCAAAGCTGTGTCAGAGCAGGGACTCAACCAGGCGCTATGATAAGGAGAAACTGTTTGATAATCAGTTTTGTTTCTTGCAGAGTAAGCTGACCAGCAAAACCCTTCAAGTGAACATCATTGCTGTCACCACGTTCGTGGCGAAGGAGCTTTGGTGAGTTCATCTTGAAGTTCTTTCTTTCTATAACCTCAAAAAAATAAATAAAACTAAGTAAATAAATAACTTTTCTTTACCCTCGGTAGTAATTTATAGCACAGGCTAGTGGGGCTGAGCAAATACAGAAACAAATAATTCAAATAAACATAACATGCTAAACCTCAACCAGAGAACGAGGTTGCTCTCATCGTCATCGTCATCATCATCACCATCACCATCACACTTATCATTGTCGATAATTCTTACCGTGATGTTTTCCTTCGTCGACTGGTAATTCTTATTAAACTTGTTGTTAGTGTGGAGCACAAATCAGCCTTGCGGATTTCAGCATTCAAACTCCCGGGCGATTTTGTTGGTATAATCTTTTGAGTTGTGAGGTAAGTGAAAACTGAATTGACTGTCCAGTGACGTTCTTCTTTCTGACGTTCGTTCACCTTTATTTCCGTGTCAAATTCAAACTTGAATTCTGAGGATGTAACGTCTTTGACGTACTACAGTTCTCTCATCCTGTCTAAGTGGTATTTAAAGCTGGGTTTGGTTCTTCGAAAGCCTCTTGATTATCGCTGACCGCATGTGGCCAGTTCCAAGAACAAAATAATATATACTAATATATACTACAAATAACAACAACAGGAAGTACACAAGCAACTACCCACCCTCCCCCACACAAGCAACTACCCACCCTCCCTCACATAAGCAACTACCCACTCCCTATCCCCCAGGGCACGAATGAAAAACAGCGCAACAATGAAGTCAAGCCAGTTATTCGTGCATCACTTTAGTAATTCCATACAAGTTACACAGGACATAGCGCTCAGTCAGATAGCTTGCAACGAATGCAAAACGAGTTATCTCAACCGTTACTGTTATTTGGCTCGCAACGACTTTGTCTGTTATATGATAACTCACCCTGTGCATTGTCTCGACGCCATTTCAAAACAAGCTTCATGAGACATCCCAAGTCAGCCGAAGTGGGCAAAGGCAAAAGCCAGGTGCAGTTCAGCAGTCGGGGAAGTTCTTTTAAACAGCATGTAGTCAGGTGACCAGTCAATAACATTCTGCACTGGGATTTCAATTGCGAGATGTCTATTGTACAGATGCTTGTCTGGGATTTCAGACCAATGCTGTTTGTTTCGTGACCTGTAGCGCCCAATGTAGTGACAAGGAATTCAGCAATATCAGCAGCTAATACCTCATCTAGAGGAAGCTAAGGCAACAACAGAACAGCGATGGATCTTGAATTTCACCTTGAGGCCTCAAGAACCAAACAGACTAGAAACTGACTGAAAATTTGGTTTATCAACGGAGTTGATAATGTAAATTGACCACCGTACAGGGATTCGATTAGCTGACGTTTCGAGCGTTAGCCCTTCGTCGGAGCGAATCGAGGAATTGTGGGTTGTGTATGGTTGGTCCAAAGCTCGTCCAAAGCTCGAGGAGTATTTCCCTTTGCTACTTGTGTTAAATTCCTGGTAATGTTAGTGATAAGAATTTCAAGTTACATGAAGAACATAATATCGTGAGTGGTGATTTTCCTGTACGGAGAAATATTATGTGTTTAATTTTATAGCATTTTGTGATATTAATTTTTAGTTATATTTGGTAGCGATTATGCTCCCACAGAGCATTTGCAGTTCCGAAGTGCTTTGCATTTCCAAAGCATTCTGAGATTCCGTAGTGTTGAATGAAACCATTATTTTTATTATTGTTGTTGTTGTTGTTATTATTATTATTATTATTATTATTATTATTATTATTATAGTTCCAAGTCCATTGCCAAAATCACAGTCCTCAACTTTTTATGTGCGGTTTACATGTAAGGAATACAAGAGAAGCATTGATTTACTTGGCTTCAACGTAACAAGGAGCATCCCGCGATTCCAGCCCTAAAGCGGGATGGGGATGGAAAACTAACGGGCTCAGGATGGTGGGACAGAACATAGCGTGATGCATGATGCGGGATTCAGTAATTAACCATGTAATAAATCAAGACGTGATATGATAGTTTCACGTATCGCAGTTGGGACAACAGGTTTAAAACCAATGGATTACTTTTTCTTTTTCTTTTTTTTTAGTTGCAGGTGAACGATGAAATAAAAACGTTATCCCACCTGAAAAAGAGGATTGAGGAAGCTATCGACGGAGGATCGACTGACATTCCTAAGTGGCCTGAGGAAAGTGACGAGTTTCAAACTCTTCTGAGAGAGGTGGAGGTTAGTATATCAAAATGTCAATTGTTGAATACTACTCGGGCCTTTTGAGGTTAGGTGGGAGAATCTCTTAAAAGATCTGCAAGGTACAAAATTTCATGGATATTCTCCCATAGTTTCTTTTGGTTTAATTTAAGTAGTATGCATGGCTGCTATTGCGTTAAGTAGGTATTGCACTTTTCATTTGTTCCTTCGTGTACTTTTAGAACATAAAAAACCCTGTTCTGTATCATTCCCAGTGCTTTACAAGTTTGAACCTTCACAGTCTTCCCGGCAGAAGTCCTTATTCGAGAAGAAGCTACAAATTATTGAGGTAAGAAGTTTTTATTGGTTTGCTCTGACCAGTGGAAACCATTGCTGTGCATCTCGTTTTAACCAATCAGGAAAAAACGCGTCTTCACTCAGCCAATCAGGTGCCGGACCAGAGAAAATAGTGATGTGCCTAATGCGACATTTCCCGCGCTTTTCAAGTGATCTCTTTTGAACTTGTTACCAAAAGCAATCGTAAGTTTCTGTATCGCGTTTTATCCTATTTTGTGATTGATCTTCCTTTGTTAGTTTTGTCACTTTTGTTACGGTTATCAATAGCCTACCATGCAGTCGAGTTTAGGGGAGTAGTGTTGTGGTGAGAATTTGAAATACGACTCCCCTAAAAATGGCTGCGCGGGAGGCTACGTTATCAATGATTATCTATTCTGTTTTATACGAGCGTGAACTGAAAAGAATTTCAACTTACCTGGCCTCGAATCTCCTGTTAGCTTAGTAGTTAGAGTATTCCAAAGCATAATGTAAACCATCGGGGACTTAAAATGTTGTGTTACTTCCTTTGTTGCCACAAGCTGAAAACACGGAATTTGTGTGAAGTCATGGTAAAATGGCAAATTTTATCTGAAGTGATGCTGGAATGTATTTTGATAAATGGTTTAATTTTCTTCTTTAGGGAAAGACTCAGTGCACTTCCTCCCTCATCAGCACCAATGGCAGTGAACACTGGGTATAAAACAGTGAACAGATAAAAGACGCTCACAGAAGAAGTTGCTGAGTCTCAATACTCTTGAAACAGGGAATAAGAGAAAAACCAGACACAAATCATTTCCAAAACGCTCCCTTTGTCGCCATGTTGGCGACCATTTGGAGACACATTTGTTAGATATCTGTGGAATTTACTGTGTTGTGAATACTTTTAATTGACGTTTATTGTTGTACGGACATCCCAAGAACTTTCAAAAAGTGTAAATTAAGTTGTGTGTTAAGTCTGGCGAAAGATACCTACTCTATAAAAGTACAAGAACAATGCGCTGGTTGTTGTTGTTGTTGTTGTTGTTGTTGTGTTTTTCATTGTTTATAACCTTCAGTGTCTTTTGTACGTTTTTTTATGGATTGCCAGTCTGGCCTTTTCCACCTCACTTTTTTGGTAGGTAGTAAGCGGCTGATTTAAACATTGTTAAACATTCGACAGACGTTTGTAACGAATATAGAAACATTTCCCTATGATAGTCGTTTGGTAAAGATAAATGTCAATTCAGTTGTCCGCGTAAGGACGTCTACACTGGTAATTTTGTTTCAATATCGATTGCGATTTTGCTCGCCTTGGTACTTTCACTTTAAATCAGGTGTATAAAGGAAAGACGATTTTCATACAGTTTTGGGAACAAGAGTTAGTCCTCTTTGCGCTGTCTTACGTGACCAAAAAATAATTATAATGACAGACGAACAGAAATCCTAGTCTCACCACACTCTACCTCCAAACTGTAAGGCCAGGCTGGTTGTTCTGTGTTGGTTCTTTCCTACTCGATTAATCCAGCAGGTTGAAACTAATTAGGGGCCTGATACCCAGTTGGTATAACTCCTGAAATTGTGAAGTAATCTTCACTATTACGGGAAAGTGACTCAGACATGCACAGAATAAAGCTTGGCGGTCTCTAACTTGGCCTTAAAGTTATAAGA
>JAEMWC010000208.1:282500-307500 GCA_016490735.1 Pachyseris speciosa | reverse complement strand
GCCGAGAATTAGCGATTTGAATACCGACACGGGAGATTTTAAAATTCAGACAAGTGATACGGGCACTCCGCCCCACCCCCTACCTCGCCCCGGCAGGGTCTCATTGATGTTTTCTAACCCCGTCATTTCGTTTCTTACTCCCACCCAACTGCCAGTATCCGTGGTTTCTAGGCCTTCTCAGAAATTACTGAACAATGGAAGTCGAAAGTCGGATTCCGTTTTCCATGGTCAAACTGAAAACGGAAGTTCGATTTCCATATTCCGACGTACGTTGAAGGAAAACAGGAACCAGCTATTAGAAATGGAAGTCGAAGTCTATTTTTCCGGTGGCAAAGCAGATAACAAACAGGACGCGAAAAAAAAAAACAAAAACACAAAAAAAAACAAAAAAAACAAAAAAAAAAAAAAAAACCGGCAGAGCGAGGCAAAAAGCCAGAAGCGTTTGAGAATTTTCCAGCTCTGGTTGATAATTGTCAATCAAATGAAGAATGATCCTCGCGGTTGTCAATCAAGACCACAGACAATACAGAAGTGGTCAAGCCCCCAAGTAGGGGGTACAGGGGTAACTTTTGGGGAGAGGGGAGATGCTTATGATGGCCCTCGCTAAAAGTGACCACACATCAGCTATTGCTGACCACGTTAAAACCACTGGACACAACATCAAGTGGGATCATTTTGACATGTTAGCGTCGGGCAAAACCGATTATCGTTGCAAAATTAAGGAAACCTTATTTATCCAAGAACTTAAGCCAGCTTTTAATGTAAACATTAGTAGCGAGAAGCTGTTGCTTTATTAATAAGCTGCATCCTTTTACATATTTATTGTTAAGATAGTTTTTCTTAATCTCGGTTCCAGATCCCTGTATTAAAAGTATATAAACAGTTTTCAAAAATTGTAACGGTCACTTTTGAAAATGTATGTTGCCTAGCATACGAAACGTCAAGTCTATATAAAATGCGTTGGTTTACCATGTTTATCTCCGCTGTTTGTGTTTTATTTTTAATCAAGCTACGATGGCCTAACAACAAGAGTTTGTATGATAAAGTGTATGTATGTATGTATGTATCAGGGGCACCCAACGACAAGTTTCGGTAGATATCTGTTCGGTGGAGGGTAGTTCGCCTTGCGCTTTCGGTGTCGATTAAAGAGTGCACTCGGATTTTCGTAACTAAAACGTGGCCTAAAAGATTCGAAATTGGGAAATATTAGCCCCTGAGGTTTTCGGAAAGGTCATAATTGCTGTTTTTGGCAGTCAAAAACGTCAGCTAGCATTTTCGGAAAGAAAATAGTTCTCTAGGAAGTTTGTGGAAAGTTCATTTCAGCTTGCATTTTCTCAAAGGAAGATTTTGTTCCCTAACATTTTCGGGCAATTAAAATTTCAGCTAGGGAATCCGAACAGATGAACTTCTTCTAGCTTATGAAAACATTGCTTTAAACAGACTTCAAACACCATAAGGCGCTTAAAAATGCCTTTCTACAGCTTTTGGCTGATTTGGCTCGTTGGGTGCCCCTGATGTATGTATGTATGTATGTATGTATGTATGTATGTATGTATGTATGTATGTATGTATGTATGTATGTATGTACGTGTGTATGTATATATGTATGTATGTATGTATGTATGTATGTATGTATGTATGTATGTATGTATGTATGTATGGATGGATGGATGGATGGATGTATGGATGGATGGATTAATGGGTGGGTGGGTGGGTGGGTGGATGGATGGATGGATGGATGGATGTAACCCCTGTTGTTTACCATTTACCACAAATTCCTGGAAATTCCGGTTGGAATGTAAATGGTAAACGTTTTTTTGGTTCGTCCCACTGAAAAATTCCCGGGACAAACGGGAGTTTTGAGAACAGGCGGGGATCTAGGAAAAATGTTGACCGATTTACTGCAAAACGAGCGCCAAAGGAAACTACCTAAAGTGCCCTTTCCTGGCTTTTTGAGTCAGTCAGACAATATATTTGCCAGTTCCATTCTCCTTGGATGAAGTCTTGCAAATCTGCGAATTATTTCGTGAAAGTCAATATGTCCATGTTGTAATGAATGTGCAGCAAGGCAAGTCCTGTCAGTCTCGTCTGTGACACCGTGCTTCGTAAATATGTTTTCAGTCGCCTCAACCTTTCACACTCGCATGTGGTGACCGGTAAGGTGGAAAATATTTAGAGGCACTCTGTGATGTTAGGATACATCGTATGGTCAGTTGTTGATGCAGTTGTCGGAACGGTGTTGGGATCGTTCCCACGGTCGTTCCCACTTTCTTTGCCATAAAGTCATCTCGGCTTCAAGGCTCAAAGGTGAGGGCAACGAATCTTCATGGAACGTGGAAAACCGGCCAAAGGACGTCATCCATGTTTCTTTTGAAACTGCAGTAGTCAGTAATTTGTGACATCTTGACATTGTTATGTATTCCACATTCTTGTTGAAGTCGTTGTCCAAAGACGTTGAATGATCATACAGGCTAACCTAGTAGCAGAATTGCACAAATCGCCCGGGGAAATCTAATTTTGGTCTAGACGCCCGCGGCGATGATGTGATGGCATGACCGCCGTCGGGAGACTAGTGATTTCCCGGCTGTAAAATTTTGCCGCCAGAACGTGTCTATGACCCTTGTCTATCTCCGGTAACTGGCAAAAAAGAATAACTAAAAAATAAATGTCAAAACTATTTTCGAGATTCAACTTGCAGTTTACTTTTATTAAAAAATATATACATACTTATTTATTATTATTATTATTTTTTTTTCATGAAAATTCTGACCGATTTCCGTAAAACGGTGGAAACCGGTATGGATCCGCGCCTGGAGAAGGTAGTCCTGTTTTCCCGGTTGGGACGTTCCCGATGAAATTCGTTTACCATTTAGAAGTTTCTGTGTTTCGTACTAGTTTCAGTCCTCTTGGCTTTTGGCCGAGCGTAATCTATCCAATCAGCGAGCGCGACGTGACAATCCGGAAATTTTAGGCAAATGGTAAACAAAACACCGAAATTTCCGGAATTTTTTTCTTAACAACCCCGGTTAAGTGAGTGACTGGAGAGGCTCTTGAGATCGGGGAGAGTTGAAAACACTGATCCCCGCTTCGTGGACTACCCCACGGAGTACTCCACGGACTACCCACTGTATGGAGTACTCCGCGGACTACTCCTCTTATGGTAAAACAAAAATTATTTTTAGGCTTAAAAAAAGATACAAAAGACGTACTTGCGTCAGTCGCCATCTTGGTTACTGCCATTTTACTCAGCGGGTTTACCTAAAAGGCGGTATCCTGAATCCGGAATCTAGACTCAACTGGAAGGAACAAACCAAGTCCCAGACTAAAGACTCCACTCCTGTCACCTACCTCCCCCTGTAAGACATCTACCGTCTTCTTCGGATCTTTTATTCCTCTTATTAATTTCATGGATTATTTATTTTAGAGCTATTTCAAGTCTTTGTGCTCATGATGTTTTTAAAATTATTATTTCCATGCTCCGGAAATGACTCTCAGTTATCAAACTAACTGTTGATACTGAATACAGTGGCGAATGCTATTAAAATCATGCTTCGGGTGCACATTTTGTGTCGCTAAAAGTAGTTGGTTGAATAGTTGACAACCTGTCAATCGCATATGAGCAGAAACGAGTAAATTTACCTTAAAAAGCGAAACTAAGTATTCTTAATTGTTTTAATAACGAGCAACTTTTGAGAAACCTTTTGATCTTTGATCAACTTTTTGAAAACGACAAGCAATTTTCGAGCAACTTTTAGCAAAATCTCAAGCACCTTTTAGATCATTTACTGGCACTGAACTTGTAGATGACTGTTCCGGTGGTACTCGATGTCCAAGACAAATCTCCCCATGAAGCTTTGTGCCTGTCATCATCATCATCATCATCGTCCCCTTATTTCAATAATTTAAAAATTACAATTTAGAGAAATACACAACCCGCATGTAGCAAAGCTAATCGAGGTGGGTTGTATAACTTACGATCAAATTCGATCAAAACTCCACCACTCGTATACATCTGTCGCTTCCAGCGGGCTTCGACAGAACAATGATCCCCCGTTTACTGATCCCCACTGATCCCTTACTGATGCCCTTACTGATCCCCCTTCTGATCCCTTATAAAATTCACAACCAAATTTTTCCTTGAACTTTATTCAGCCTCAAATCCTTTTTTTTTTACTTTGTTGTTTTAGTTTCCAGTGAATTTTATAGGGGATCAGTAGGGGATCAGTTAGGGGATTAGTAGGGGATCAGTGGGGATCAGTAAACGGGGGGTCAGTGTTTTGTCGAAGCCCCGCTCCTAGCTTGTTAGAAGTACGAGGATCCTTACTCACAAGGCAATCAACTTGCGAATGTTACAGAGAAAATGAAAAGTAAAAATTATAAACATCTTACTCTTATTTACATTATTGTATAGCAGGTGTATAGCCAAACGACTTGCTTAGCAAGTTAATTACGTGTTTCATACAAGATGGTGCTAGCCGAGTTACCTACGGTATATACAAAACAGGAGCATTTTGATGTCAACTTAGGAGATAGGCGAAACACAGTAACGGTAGTAGAGTTTGATCATTTGCAGAAACATTTGGTTTCAAATATTGTCCTCAATCCGAGCTCTTTCTTATTTTCTAGATTCCGGAGTCCCGAGTCCGGATTCCGGATTCGGACTTTTAGGTAAACCCACTGAGTAAAATGGCGGTGACCATGATGGCGACTGACGCAAGTACGTCTCTTGTATCTTATTTTCAACGTAAAAGTGATTTTTGTTTTACCATAAGAGGGGTAGTCCGCGGAGTAGTCCAAAGGGTAGTCCGTGGAGTACTCCGTGTGGTAGTCCACGGAGTGGGGGTCAGTGGGTAGTCCGCGGAGCGGGGGTCAGTATTTTCAACTCTCCCCTTGAGATCGAGGCTCAACCTTCTTCCGCTTCCAGTTCACAGGTTTCGCTGTCAGATAATCGTGTGGTTCGTCGATCCATTTGTAAGTACAAATGTAGAAAAGCTCCCTCGAATTCTGTCTTGTGTAAGAGCAAACTTCTGATCATCCACTCTGTTCGGCTGCAAGATCACGTTTGCTACTGAAGAAGAACAGCTGAGAAGAAGGAGCGACTTCTACACTGGACTGTAGACGGTCTGCAGCAGTCTGCTAGCGAGGTATGAATATTAATTATCAATTGAAAGAACTTCGGAATGCATTCACTATTCAGGCTAAAAGTGAAGATCATAATCATTTGTTTAAGAGATAAAATTAATCCGGCGACAGTTGTTAATGATAGTGAAGTGAAGTTAAAGCAAGCCATTTTAACCAGACGTCGACTGCAACGTGCAACGTCCGCCATCATAACCAAATGGTCTCGTTGTTGCTCTCAGTAATTAACTTGAGTCTTAAGCTTACTGTTGATCGTTTTCATTTGGATTCGTGTTGATTCTTATGGGAGACTTATGAGTCAGACTGTTAAGATCAAGCGGTTGATTGCTTTTAGCCCACTTTCGAGGTTGTAATGACGGTTTAAGCTTATGAGCTAAATGCACACCGGTTAACGCAGTGGCTTTTCGTACGGCACCCGTACGAGGACATTGGTTTTCTATTCGTACGGGAGTCTTCAATTTTCGTACAATTTCTATGGAATTTTTGTGGCTTCTTTTGCTATAGCAACGTACAGTACCACATTGCTTTCACTTGCGTTGGTTAGTGTAAGTAATTCGGAAAGTGTTCGGAGATTAGGGGGTCGGCAGTAATCGGGTGGAATCTTGCCTTTTGCGCAGCGATAGTAGTACAGAACGGTTGTAGTTTGCTGCTTGTTTGCTGAGCCTTAAAATCAGCGATAGTTCTTTCCTCAGGACAAAATAGGAGTAGCATAAAGAATACAGCATAAAGAATACAGATTTGTCTGGTTAGGGAAATGTTACATGTATGTTGAAAAAACTCCTGGATAAACTCCACTGGAAGTTAGCCTGCGTCGCAGACGTAACAAAACCCCGGTTAGTAACGTCTGCGAAGCAGCGCCAAATTCCTTGTTCTGTACCAGAATTTGAGTATGCGTTATGATTGGCTCGTCAACAAAAGGCTTTTGTTAACGAGCCAATCATAACGCGTACTCAAATTCTGGTACAGAACAAGGAATTTGGCGCTGCTTCGCAGACGTTACTAACCGGGGTTTTGTTACGTCTGCGACGCAGGCTACTGGAAGTGTGAATTTGCAGTTAAGCTTATTTTTTATATTGATTCTCTACAACTCTTAGTTGTATTTCTTTGCATTAGACAACAGTTTAGTGTTGTACTAAATGTGCAAAGATTCCAGTAAAATTGCAGATGAGAATGCTGTGTTTGCAAAAAGCTTTTATAGGCCTTTATATGATACTAATAATTAATGGTCTTTATTAAAGGTTTAAAACAGACGTTAAAACTTCTATTAGCGCACGAAAACCAAGCTTTTTCGAATTCCAGCAAATGAGCCTGAAAATTGGATGATAAAGTGGCTGGATAAATTGCGAGCAGATGTCAAACATTTGCATACCACCAAAATGTCACACCTGCATAATTGCATACATGTATTGTGATGCAACACACATTTTGTGAGCTGAAGTTTGTTCAGAATTATTTTACCATAGTACGTTTGAACATTGTTTATACTGGCTCAAATAACTCAAGTTGATCTCTTATCAACACATTACAGGTAAATCTGAACGTTTATTTAACAGGAATAGCTCAAAATGGGGGAAGAAGACTGCATGTAAACCATGCAGTTGCAGAAGCATGAATTCATGGTTTACAGCCAATTGAGGAATTGAATGAAAAAGATCATGAATTACAGTCAAAATACTCAGCACGTGCTGCCTATTATTTGAGAATAGTTTTGATTAACTGCCAATGGACTGCATAATTCGTTTCAAATTTTCAAATTTAATTTGAATATTGTAATGATTCAACCGTAGCCCGAGTGTAACCTCATTTGAAATATCAGTTGTTGATTGGTCTATTTCTCATGTGGCTTGAACGCTTCATACAGTGTTCACGTGCAAAGTTTGGTGCCATTTTGAGTCTTCTTCACTTGTTCGTCATTTTCTCAATCATTTCACACGTTTTTCGTGGATTTGTTTTGATAAACACAAGCGTAAGCTCTTGTTGAAAGAGATAGTGCAATTCCATTGTTTCTCAATGCAAAGATTTTACCACTGAACTTTCTTTACTATGAACTACTGTGCCGGTTAAAAGTAAGTTGACAGTCTTGACTTGATCATCGCGAGAATCGAGTTTCGAGGATCGAGTCGATAATCTTGAAACTCAACTCAGTCCTCGTTACTCGATTCTCGCAGGAAGCACTCTCACTGTTGTTACATGTATTCATCGAGTACTTGATTCGACTTTCCGAGTTCTTGAGGAAAGAACGCAGTTTTTCTGTCAGGAGACTTATGTAGACACTACTACAATTTCCGTTCGAACAACGCAACGAATTCAAGCTAAAGGACAGCGCGGTGACAAATACTGTCAAAAGTCATTTTAGGTTTTGAGGACGCGGTGTACTTCTCGAGGAAATATCGCATACTGCATAAAAAAAAAAAAACCAAGGTCAAAAGACATTCAATTTCTTTTGAGGTAACAGGGTTGTGCTTTTCTACATAAAAATTCCGATGCTAAATTTTAAACCGTTCATATGGCCGCTCGTTTATAAGCGCAACGAATCAAGATCGCTGCGGTTCATCACGGACACTCATCAAAAGCGATCAAAATTTCGAGAAAGCGGGCCATTTGTCGACAAAAATGCACAGTGTACAAGTAGGCGAATAGTGTAGTCGCTAGCCAGTAGCCGCTTGGCAAGTGTAAGGAATTCAAGGCTGGCGTGATTGATCGAACAAGTTTCGACAAACCCGAGCGCGTCGACCATGAGGACGCAAACAAGACATGGTAGCTTATCGTATGTACAAGGCCAACTTTGAAAATCACTCATCGCCTTTGAAATAAATAAATTGATAAACGTTCGATGGAACATTAGTAAAACTCCGAGGAAACATCAGAAGTGAAATACCGGTACGTGTATAATTTGGATAGAAACGTCGCCGAGATGATCTTCACTCTTCGGCCAAAAATAGCACAAAGTAAACATTGAATAAAAATAGACTTGATAGACACCGCGCGTGAGAACAGAAAATTTGCGTACCATAACGAATTACACACATTTGTGTTTCAAATTTGGAGGAGTTACATTGTAAAATTTATTCCTAAGAACAGTCGAAGAAAATCCTGTTTCAACAAAATAAAGTTACGAACGAGCATCATTAGTGAACACATGTATTGACATGTACGCGTATCGAATTTCATCTTAAAATTACGCGTGTCTGTGACACAAACATGCAACGCTCAGTCCATCGAACATCTGTTACTTATTGGAAGATATTGTAGTGGTGTGGTCAGTCCTTGGCCATTCTGTTCTTTCTCAAGCGTTGATTTCTGCGAATCTGCCCAGCTGTCAAAGAGGTTGAATCACATTTAGAAACATATCGCGTACTGAACGACTACTCTTGCATCGTTTGCGTTCCTTCGAGTAGCTGAAGGTGCTTTTCAAGATGTCATCCCCAATTTGCTTGAGAGGGCTATCGAGTGATCAGCCAAGCGACAAGCTCATTATCTCTGATCTTGCGAGACGCGATCCTCGACTCAATTCTCGATGGCTGAGCCTCGATCCTCGATGCTCAAAATTCGCAGGAATCGAGTATGGAGAATCGAGTCGAGAATCGAGACTCGAAAGAGACTGTCAACTTACTTTTAACTGGTACTGCACTTTCAGAAACAATGCACGATATAAGTAATCATCTTTTACCCTAAAACATTCAAGACATGTTTCTTCCCACTTCTCGTGTTCATTCATACAATACTGGATCCTCAACATTCCATAATTTTTATATAAAAAAAATCAAATCTAGAGACTCAAAAATATGCGTTCTCGAGAATTGGTGTGAAATTGTGGAATGCGATACCAACTAATATTCGTAATTTGTCTAAAGATCAATTTAAAAAGAGAATTTGCGCATTCTTATTTGAAATTTTACAGTGTGATGATTTGTATAATGGTCTAGAAGAAATCATATGCAAGGTAAACAAATATGGTTCTTATCTATAATGTGCTGTTTCAATGCCTGTGGATGGTAACACAATAACGCCACAAGATGGTAGCGTGTCCCTTCGTCTTCGTTTGTTTCTTTAATCACAGGGGACCCAGACAATATGTTTGTGTGACCCTTTGTTATTTTATAGTAAATGTATGGGATTTACCGTATGTTTCATGCTCTACCGACGAATTGCTAAATATATGTATTGAACAACGCTAAATAAAAGTTAAATTGTCTTACCTGTGGTGTACTGTCGTCCTTTTGCCTCGATAGTGATATTTTAAGCGATTTTGTCGGGTTTTGTCTTCGCCGCCGACTGTGCCTCATAAGAAATGAAAAGGGTGGAAAGACCTTTGAACGGCTCCAACACCGAGCCAGCACCGAAATTTTCCCAATTTTCCCCAGAAAATTGCATCGCTCAGCTTCCAAACCACGCAACATAAAGGCTGAAACATTCACGCTTCTTCCCGTGCCTCTCGATCGAAAATCCGCCCAAGTGGTCCCGAGCTAGCCCTCGAATAAATTCAAAATCAAGTGATCAAAATGCATAGCAAGATCTTCATGTGCCAGCTGGAAACCGTCCTGCTGATTGCCTCTTTTCTGATTGGACACCGTTAAATAATAACTTATTAAACTTCCCCACCACCGTATGTATTTTGAATCGGTTATTGTTAAACGGTGTCCAATCAGAAACAGGCAGTCAGCAGGATGGTTTCTAACTGGCACATGAAGATCTTGCTACGCATTTTGATCGCTTGATTTTGATTTTCTTCGACGGCTAGCTCAGGACCGCTTGGGCGGATTTTCGATCGAGAGGCACGGGAAGAAGCGTGAATGTTTCAGCCTTTATGTTGCGTGGTTTGGAAGCTGAGCGATGCAATTTTCTGGGAAAATTGGGAAAATTTCGGTGCTGGCTCGGTGTTGGAGCCGTTCAAAGGTCTTTCCACCCTTTTCATTTCTTATGAGGCACAGTCGGCGGCGAAGACAAAACCCGACAAAATCGCTTAAAATATCACTATCGAGGCAAAAGGACGACAGTACACCACAGGTAAGACAATTTAACTTTTATTTAGCGTTGTTCAATACATATATTTAGCGATTCGTCGCTAGAGCATGAAACATACGGTAAATCCCATACATTTACTATAAAATAACAAAGGGTCACACAAACAGATTGTCTGGGTCCCCTGTGCTTTAGTCAGCTCTTTATTCGGATTTTTTATTCTCTCTTTTTTTCTTTTCTCAACGTTGTTCTTGTTTTTATTTCAACTTTATTTTCTTATCAACATATTCTTTTTAGCAGTCTTTCATCTTTCCTTATCTCCTGGCCCGCCTAGATTGGCTATGCTACCGGCGGGTCAGGTAATTCTGTATTTATTTAATAGCAAATCAATAAAATCAACTCAACTCAATGGTGAATTTTTGGAACGGAAGTATTCACGTTGCCGGGGAAAATCATCCAAGAAACGTCTCCAATGTGAAAGGTCAAACATCTATTGCATTATTTGATTAAGTGGCTTAATTTCAACGAATGCGCTCCCAAGAAAAATATATTCAGATCTGGCAAGCTGGAAATAGCCATCAAAAGGCCTTCTTTCAGCGGAGTGTGGTATGTTTTTATGTCACAAGACGTGAACACCGCATGAAGCATTCAAGTCACATGAGAAATAAACCGATCAACAATCGATATTTCAAATGAGGTTGCACTAGACTACGGTTGAATGATTACAATATTCAAATTAAATTTGAAAGTATGAAACGAAGTATGCAGTCTGTTGGCAGTTAATCAAAACTATTCTTAAATAATAGGGAGCATGCGTTGAGTATTTTGACTGTAATAAACAAGTCATGACTACATGTTCAAAGCGTTACCAGAAAGCAAATTAATAAAAGAAGTATGAAAGGTAAAAGAGAAAATAAATCACTTACCTTTTGGACTGTCGATCTTTATAAAGGATTGTAGGAGTTGTTGCTTTTCATCTCTCTCTCAAATTAAAAAAAAAATGCAGATAGTTGTGACACTGGCGTAAGTGAGGCAGTGTAAAGTTCAACTCCACAGAAAATGCCATAGACATACATGTAGCAACTAGACAGCTGCAATCAGATATGTCTGTCATGTTACTTTGGTTTACCGAGCAAAACCAAGCCAAATCACTGGGTTTATCTTGGTCAAACGTAGCAAAATTGGGGCTCGATTTTCTGCTTGTATGGGAGTCCTCAGTTTTTGTCCAAGTTTGCGGAATTTTTTTCTGCTAATCCAAACTATTATGCCGGTAAGTTTGTTTGGGTGCATTAAGTGATTTTAGCAAACACTGAAAATTTAATTCAAACTAATTTTCCCAATCTGTGCATAAGAACATCTCATTTTCGTGAGTGATAAACACCGATAAACAAATACTGAAGTGTCATGAAATGAGTCGTTTGCATAGTATGTTCAGAGTGGACAAATTAGTCAGAATCAAATTCACAGCTCTCATTAAAATTGCGTAATGCACCTAAAGAAATATAAAATAGTTTGGACCAGCAAAAATAAAAAATTCCATAGAAAGTGTGCGAAAATTGAGGACTCCTGTAAGAATAGAAAATCTAAATCCCCATATGGGTGCTGTATGAATAGCCACTGCATAAAGTCAAAGCGGAAAATGGTGTCCTTTCAGTTGTGTGATAAGCATTCCAAGCTGCTTATTTCTGTTACTCAGAATCGAAGATACATGACTCTATTTGTTTTGCTTGACAAAAATCATTACACGGCTTAGATGGGGCAACTGTGAGACATCTCACTGTGAAGCATTTGAACTGATTTGAAAACTCAACCACTTGGTTTGCTCGAACAATTTAAGCTTATACTAGCAGTTTCCATTGGAAAGTGAAGTTTGCCTCCAGCCAGTTGGGATTCTTTTCATTTGGATTATTTGTTTCTGTATTCTAGAGGCTGGGAAGTTCCAGATATTTTATCCGTCTGGAGGTAGCTGTGAGCCACAGACAGTGTAGGGAGATATTTTTGTCTGATTATTATCAGAAAAATGTTGAGGCTAAGTTCTGATTTAGGCATACCAGTTTATCAAAACAAGATCTACAACAGAACTTCGGAAGTTCATCTGTGCCTTCGACACAAATCTCACACAGTTTTTGAATAATTTTTTTCATCTCAAAGCTTTCCCGGCACGGAAAAAAATTTCCTTCCAGCTGTCTCACCTCACAAATGGTGTTTAAACTTGAAACTGTCACTTGCATTTTCGATACTGCCATGTTCAATATTTGCCACAAAAATAAAGCCACAAAAAGCCATACTAAAAGAGCCAATCAGAGCATAGATTAGATTGCAATAGCCTTTTATCCAGTAGCCAATGAGAAATGGCATACTTTTGAACTTTACCAGATCTCCCTTTTGCTTTGCCGTTGGAGATCTGGGTGCGAGAAATTTAGATTGAGGCAAAAGAGGTGATTTACATCCTGAAAATCTCAACTGCTTCTTCCTTCAGGAACAGGCAACATAGGCTGATCACGTGATAAGCTTACATCTTCTAATCGTTTAGTACAGTCAACTCTCTCGTAAGTGGACACCTTCTTGAATTGGAAAAAGTGTCCATTAGCAGAGCTCTCTGCTTACGAGAATTATTCCCATAAATGGACACCCAAGAAAAATATGGTGGATGTCCTCTTATGTGAGAGTTAATTAGAGGGTGTTAATTACAAGTTTTATTGGGTAGTCTTTATTGATGTCAAATGTGAAAACTTAAAAAAAAAAAAAAAGAATAAGAAAGAAAGAAAATACATATGCATTGTACATTGTTTTTTGGCTTCAGATTGTTATTTTTAGTAGATTTGACAAAACCGATTCCCACTGTTTTGTTGCTCCGTCAAAGGTCATACAGTATTTTTGTTGATTAATAAATTGCAAATTCAAGAAAAATTCCATCGCCAAATGTCAATTATTATACGTGGGATGTCTGCTTATGAGAGAGTGCAAACTAAATAATAATAATAATAATAATAATAATAATAATAATAATAATAATAATAATAATAATAATAATAACGATTTATTAGTAGTACTTCCACAAGGTGGCTCTTCGTCTACTAATTACAAATCTCAAATCAAATCAAATTAAAATGAAATGTTGGTTTTGAGGAGAGGGGAAAACCGGAGTACCCGGAGAAAAACCTCTCGGAGCAGAGTAGAGAACCAACAAACTCAGACCACATCTGACACCGAGTCCAGGAATCGAACCTGGGACACATTGGTGGAAGGCGAGTGCTCTCACCACTGCGCCAACCCTGCTCATTTCAAAACTGTCCACGTCCACTTATGAGAAATTAAGTGTCTGCTTACAGGAAGGTGGAAATACAGAGTTTGACTGGGAGGTAAAAAGGGTCCAATTGAAAAAAAGTGTCCATAAGTAGAGCTGTCCGCTTACGAGAGTGTTCGTTAGCAGAGAGTTCACTGTATTTCTATCTTACTTTAGTATAACTCTGCTAGCGTTCTATCATGAATGCTGTTCTCTGATTGGCTATGCTATTTATTATCAGTTCTGTGATAGACAGTGAGTAGCGGTTGTCAGCAAAATGGCAGCCGCTCCTTCGCATTTTCAAGTGTGGAGGATTTAGATAATTTACTTGTTTAGTTCTGAATGACTAGTGGATTCATACTAAAACAATTGGATTATTCGCTCTCAATTTCTATGTGTTAGGGTTAGGGTTAGGGTTAGAGTTAGAGCTAGGGTTAAGGTTAGAGCTAGGGTTAGGGTTAGAGCTAGGGTTAGGGTTAGAGCTAGGGTTAGAGCTAGGGATAGGGTTAGGCCTAGGGCATTGTAAACGTTAACGTTAACATTAAAGTAAGCGGCGCATTTTGAGTCTCAATCAGCTTAAAGGGTTCTTCCGAAATGAAAAGAGCGCACAAGTTTCTTGGTTGACTCTTAATTATTTTGGAAAGGCTTTGGCCAATATAAGTAAAGTGCTGAAGAGGGTGATTTGGTTGAAAACGGCATACAGCAGGATCAGACTTGATTCTAACTCAGTGCTCAAAAAGCTTGCTGTCGGCCGAGAAATAGAATAAAATATTAAAGACGGCTGTTTTTACTTGAAGATAGGTTTTGGCCAATACCAACAACTTCTGTTCGTGAGCAACACCGAAAATTTGAGTTAACGACGTTCAAGGGCAAAATATTGAGAGTTAAAAGAGTAAGCTGTTTCCTGTCGGTTTCCGCTTCGAAACAGAGCTTTGACTGGCATTTCGCATGCTTTGGTCATTTGAAACGATTTTGAAGGGTTCATTTTCGTCGTCAAATGGAACCAGTGGAATGAAAATCGTCTCACAAATCAATGACGAAAGTGAAAAAAATGGAAAATACTACACTAACCCTAACCCTAACCCTAACCATTGGTTCATTGGTTCATTTATTTCACACTATTTACATAAAATGAACATAGAAAGAAAAGTATAATTACAACAGATGATTACAAGATAAAATAAATACAGTACAAATTACAATATGTGTGTGGAGGTCAAAGTAGCAAAGGCTTTCTAGTTGACCACCACCTACTTTTGGATAAACAAAGAAATGGCACTGAGCTTTATTGGGATATAGGAGATGTTTGTAGAGCTTAGGATTGTTGTACAAGAGGGAATTACATGTATATGATTTAAGGTATGTTAGAGATATACTGAACCAAGCAAGGAATCTATACAGGACAAGCTTAATAAAAGAAAAACAAAAGGAAAAAAGAACAAAAAAGACAGAAAAAAAAGAAGAAAAAAAACACATACAAACAAACAACCAACAGCAACAACAGCAAGCAAAAAAACAGAAACAAAGGAATGGAAAAGAATAACACATCATCAGCAGCAACAACAGCAGCAGCGATAACAAGATCAAAATATAAGCGGACAATTATTATTATTATTATTATTAACTCTATTATTATTATAATTACTTACATATGGATAATTACATACTATATATTTGATCACTAAACAGATTATGTATTATTTGATTGACAAGAGATCAGGTGGGCCCTATAACTCTAGCCCTAATTTTAACCCTAACTCTAAACTTAACAATTACCCTAAATCTTTTGAGTGCTGTTTTCAAGTTGGACAAAATCTATGTGTGCTGGCTTAAGGTTAACCAAGGCTGCTTTGTGCTGTTTTTAAGTCAAGCCAGAATGTTGTGCACTGTTTTCCAGCTAAGGAAGCTTCTTGAGCAATATCAGTAAGCAAAACACTGGTAATAAGCGCTGCATTTAAAAAAGTTAACCATTTCCAAGTTGGATGGGCATCTTGTGTGCTGTTTATGAGTGCTGTTCTCTTAATTCAGTTACAAGCATTTGGCGCTTAGTTTTCAATAAAGAATACCTGTGGGCATTGCTTCATGAATGTTATTAAGGCAGACGCATACAAATGAGTGTAGCTGGATTGAAGGGCTGAGAGCATAACCGACCCAAATGACTTTTAGGGCTTTTTTCTTTTTTTGGTCCAAATCAGCTGAATGTTTGCATGTGGCCTTTGATTCAATAGAACAAAATTGCCCCGTAATATTTTTTGACCATTTTCCACTCTTTCTCAAGAAAAAGCGTATACAAAAAAAGGCCCTAAAAGTCATTTGGGTCGGTTATGCTCTCAGCCCTTCAATTTACATGGCCAATTGAAGATATGAAATTTCTGTTTGATGCACTCACTAGTGAAATGTTTTTTCAACACTCAATGAGAAGTTTCATATCTCTGCATGGCCATGTAATATCCTCTATAATTTGAATGATTCAGAGTTTCCTTGTTTTAGAGCCATTTGGTTCCCTAGCTAGCTAAGTGTGTTATTTCTTGCCAAATTGGGGTTGCGTGCAGTCAATAATTTACACATGCATATGAAGATATTTCTCATTATTAATTTTGTTTCCCAGCCTGCAAATAAACGATATAATACATTCTTGGATATTCCTATTATTAAGGATGTCATTCATAAAGTTAATTATGTTTTAACCCTTTGACCCCCAAAGACGCCCATAGAGGATTGCCTCTACCCACCAACTCAGCTTTATGATGCCAGGCAGGGGGCTTCTGAGGTGGAAAATGGCTCAAAAAACACACTTATAAATTAAATACCTACTGAACTGTCAGCTGCAGTTGATCGTTTAAAGTGAGTGACAGCTGGCGTGACAAGCGTGGCATGAAAGATAGAACCTTTGGTGTTGTGGACCAGTGAAATCTCTGTGGTAACCCCCGACATCATGGAATAGTGAGGTCGTCTTGACCTCTTACCCTCAGGAAATTGCCAAAAAAGACATGTAAAAAGTTGGCATTGAAGGGGTTAATAATTACCATGAGTGAACAATAAATTTTGCCTTTGGGTACAACTTTGTGGTCACGAAGTATGGCCAAATTCATTATCATCTACTTGTTCAGGCTATAATTATTACAGATGATAGAGTACATGTACATGCATCATGGTTAATTATAACCAGATTTTCACCCATACAGTCTATCTTTTGAATTGTTTGCCTTGATCCCATTGACTAATGACTTAATCCATTGACTACTGGCTGTTTTTATGTTTTTGGAGTGATTTTCCACCTATAAACGATGAATCGCAATTTGTGACTCTTTATTTGAAACTACCAGGGAAAAGTGGTGCTGTCCTAAGGCACTGGAGGATCAAGGTTTCTGAAAACGGCATTTTGATGTAGCTATTTTTTATCCGTGAAGCAACGACAATGGCCCAAGTTTGGTTTGCTTGCGATTTTTGCTAAGTTTACAGCCATTTTTCATCTTAAGTGGCTGCCTGATGAGCATCATTAAGCGTGACAGTAACTAAGAGTCCACTTTCTCAAAGAATCGAGCAAGGTGATGTACTTTGTTGTCGAATTTGGCTTGTTACTTGACGAACTGGGAATTTGGCCGGTCAGACACTTAGTACCTTTGGGACTCGACTACTGCTGAATTTCTCGACCTACTGCCACATATTTTGGAATTTGTGAGCACTGAAGATGACCACAAGCAGGAAATTTTGGCGGTAGGTCGGAGTGGCTGTAGACTTAGTTTATATGTGAAAGAATTGGGGGAAGGATCGGGTGCTGTCAAAAATTCTCGTTAGTTCCCATCATGCAAGGCGCTCGAGATGTTAAAAATGTTGGGAAGGCCCAAATGCACTGGAACAAAAGGCTGTATCTATGCTTGGGAGAAGAATATGAACAAAAAAAGTCATTTCTAAGCTAGAAAAAGGACTGAATTTTGTTATGATGGTTGAAGTTTGGTTTTTCGACGATGATTTCCTTAAAAAACATGCAATTTAATTTGGGCCTCTACTTATGTTACCAACCTGCAACGAATTTACCTACTACAGAAAACAGCAGTCCGGGCGATCTCCAAGGCTGACTATAAGGCTTCAAGTAAACCTCTTTTTGCAAATTTAAAAATTCTTGATGTCTTTAGTATCTACTTGCTCCAAGTAAGTTCTCTTATGTACTTATATCATCATGATGCTTTACCTAAGTTGTATGTACACTTTAAATTTAATATTAATTAGCCATTTATTATCTTTTCTATTCTACTTGTAATTTTTTCTATGTGGCGAGATAATAAAATAAAATAAAAATAAAATCCACATAGCGTTTCCAGATCTTAGGTGTACAGGGCGTCGATGTCAAAGCTTGCTCCTCAAAACCCTCCATGTAGAGGTTAGCTATCACTGCGGATACCGGGCTACCCATGGCTGCTCCTTCTTGCTGTTCGTAAATCAGTCCATCATACTGGAAGTATGTGGATCTAAGAACGAAACTCAAGAGGTCTGCAATCTGCGTAGTTGTTAAAGTCATGCGGTTGGCAAGGCACGGGTCAGCTTCTAGTTTTCGCAGTGCAGTCTGTACTGCTCCTTCGATTGGAATGTTCGTAAACAGAGGCACTACAGCAAAAGACACCATGACTCATTTTCTAGTACCCATTCACCGTTCACAATGGACACAAAATGAGCTGAGTTGTCAACTGTGTACTCTGAGTTCCCTGTTAGGGGAGATAGTAGGAAGACAGATCATAAGCAAAGGTGTTCACACAAGAGACTATAGGTCTCAGTGGTGTGTTGGCCTTGTGTATCTTGGGAAGGCCATAAATTGTCCTTGTCACAAACTATCCTGCTTTTTCTTTCAATTTCTGTTGGTTGTTGGCATTTTGAGAGAAGATTGTCACCAGTTTTCAGAGCCTTGTCACTTAGCACTTCTGCCCTTTGGAAGGCCTCAATGGCCTTGTGTCATGTTCCCACTTTTCACTATCACCAGGTCTCCATCTCTGCGGTTTGGCCTTGGCTTAAACCATTTCTGGCATTCGTGTGACAGTGGAACAGGGCTGTCACTATTTTTAAGTTTGAAGGGATTAATTTGCAAAAAGTAGCCAAGGAATCCAGCTCTTGTGGTTTAGGATAAATCTTCTAGCATTCTATCATGAATGCCACTCTCTGATTGCCTACGCTACTCACTATCTATTCCGTGATATGTAGTGAGTAGTGGTTGTCAACAAAATGGCGGCCACATCTTTGTGTTTCTGAAGTGTCAGCGAGCTGAGGAGGATTTAGATAATTTACTTGTTTAAATTTGAATGACTAGTAGATTTATTAATTATATTAAAACAATAAAACAGTTATATTTGCTCTCAATTTCTATTCATCAATTGATATGCTGTTTTTCTATCAAGGTGACTGGAGATCTTACGTAGAATTTCTGAGGAAAATTGCTGGCCATGTCCTTAACAATGACCTTGTTGTCCAGGTAGTCTTTGACCCAATGATGCCAGAACCCATAGGATAGTATGTGAATGCACCTCCACCTTGTCTGAGGCCCTGCCAGGGGGGTCCCGTGTTGCTTTTCTGGATTTTAAAATCTCCTGTGTCAGTGTTGAGATTGTCAATTCTCGGCCTTGATGTCACTGTTGGAATTTTGCCGGGAATGTAGCCTGCGAGCAAGCTCTTCTGGGGTAAAGGGTGGGGGAGGAGAGGAAAGATTGCACATGTGTCTCATAAAAATAAGATAAGATAAGATAACAATATTTAAAGAGGGTGGCGCCAAAAAGCTAACATGAAGTTAATTAGGGTGGCCCTCCTTATTATAATTTACAACAATTAATTAACAATAAATTTGAATTTCTGCGTCGAAAAATTGGACGCAAAATGCTGATTAGCTGTAATCTATCACTGAGGGTGGACAGCATGGTTTGAGAGACAAAAACAATATTGTTGGACGATGGTAGTGATTCTGTTCTACTTTTTCATTCCACCTGAAGTTTCTGTTAAGTTTAAGACCTGAACAACGTCAGGCGGGCAAAGCTTTGCTTCAGAGATGCCCTTGCTGTATTACTGACAGGTTATGGCAAACGTTTGATGTTTCAGCTATTTGCTGCTGCCACTGCTCAAAGTGACACAACAGCAAACAGTGTTTTCTTTTGTCCTTTACAAAGCACCATCAGCGACCAAATTGAAGAAGCTAGAGGAATGGGAATTTCTGCCGCTTCTGTATCAGACTTAACAGACAATGAATTGAGATCAGCCAAGTTCCAGCTGCTCTTATTTGCTCCAGCAGAGAAAGTGATAACAATCGGTTTCTTGATATGTTGAAAGCAGGGCTCGACACTAACACTCACCCACTTTCCACTGGAGAGTGAATTTATGTCTTGGAGAGTAAAAAAACGAAAATGAACCAGAATACTCACCCGATCTGGAAAGTAAACTTTGGGCTATGATGGAAAGCAGATTTTTCCTTTAAAAGGCTTTGGTCAAAATGTTTGCAAATGAAATGAGAAAACAACTCTCACACATTGATTTCTGGCATTCTTGATAAGGACAAATTTTACCATACATTCTTGTTTTTTCTGCCATAAGGATTGAAAAAACTCCCAAGGAGGTCTGGGTACAACAATAATTTACACGTGTATTTTGGTCCAGTTTTACATAGTCAATGAGTTGCAGCAGGAAAAACCTTGTGGTTAGCAACTATGATACTGTAATCAATTTTGGAAAGTAAAATTTTTAGGTGGAAAGTTAATTTTAAAATCTGCTTTCCAAAGTGGAAAGTGGTGTGAAAAGTTAGTGTTGAGCCCTGGAAAGCTTGTGAGCATTTTTCTAAACATCTGAACTCTACATGTACGATAGATTGAAGCCAGAATAGCATTTGTCAGTTGATAAGTTGCTTCAAAGCAAAGATGTTCTCTCTGTTTTGCCTACAGGATTTGACAAAAGTATCATTAATATTTTGTCAAGTTTTTGCTGCCGCTACTGTGATTGAAAGAAGTCTTCCTGAGACGGAGTCGGACAGTATTGCTTCCCCACTTTGGGTTTACCAGGTTTAATGTGGCCGCAATAAAGTTGAAACCTTCGCTGGTTTTTCTTATTTTTGTAGCACATGGTAGGCGTACTGCAGTTCTCAGAAAGTGAGGCATTGTTTTCGGCAACAAGTTTGGTCTTTTGAAATTGATGTGCCAAAGTTTTTCTTTCATGTCCCTTCTTGTTCGATGGAAGAAACAAATTTCCGGTTTTATGTGCTGATTGACCAAATTTTGACAGCTCAGGCAGCCAGAAGGCACAGGGATCATTAGAGGCGGAATTCAAATCCCAGAGAGATTGTTGCAACTTCTCTCTCCAGCGTCTGTCCAAAGTAGTTGTTAAGACGTTCTTTTTGTTTCTTAATAAACTTCAGGAAATCTTCAAGTTCAATTAATATTTGTTATTTGGACTGAGTTAATTTCCCTGCCATGTTTGTCCATTTCCTTTTAAGCTCTCTTCCAGTAGTTTTGTTATGAGCATAATATTGGTGTCTTCATTATCTAGACATGTACAACTCATTTACTGAAGACCCATAGTTGTAAAAACTTCTAAAATTCGGTGATACAGTATGTTTTGGTCTTTAAGTGTAAACCTTGCTTTTTTTTTTTAAGTAAGAAGTAGGAACCAAGTTAGGCTTACTTCAAAGGCCTGTCAAGATGAAGAGGAATGATACTAATTTCTGTTTAGTGATAGATGTATCTTCATTTGTTCAGGAAATGTTGAAGTTTTTATTACCCGTCGTGCATTTCATGCTTTTTGAAGATAGACTGACTTGGGGAGCAGAGTTGGCGCAGTAGTGAGAGCGCTTGCCTTCCACCAACATGTCCTGGATTCGATTCCCACACTCGGCGTCATAAGTGGGCTGAGTTTGTTGGCTCTCTACTCTGCTCTGAGAGGTTTTTCTCTGGGTACTCCGGTTTTCCCCTCTCCTCAAAACCAACATTTGATTTGATTTGATTTTTTTAGAGTTGATTTGATTTAGTTTCCCCAATTTAAAGTGATTATTATTATTATTAGTAGCTGCAGCAGCAGCAGCAGCATCCTAGTGTTAGTAGTAGTAGTAGTAGTAGTAGTAGTAGTAGTAGTAGTAGTAGTAGCAGTAGCACTAGCAGTAGCAGTAGCAGTAGCAGTAGCAGTGGCAGTGGCAGTGGCAGTAGTAGTAGTAGTAGTAGTAGTAGTAGTAATATCCTACTGCTTAGATTGTTTTCGGCTACTTTGTGATCAGTTGCAATCATTACACCATCATACCATTAACAAATCAAATGTGGTTTAGCATTGTCTGTACTCTTATCAACAATGGTACTTGTCATCACTGCTGGCAAAATGTTATGAGCCTATGAGGTACACCTGAGTGAGTCCAGAACAAATTTCTTCCACTGTGATGACAAATATCATTGTCAATAAGAGTACAGGTAACGTTAAAGCACACAATTTGTTTTTACCACAATATCAACATTAACCCATTGACTACCAGCCGTTTTTACATTTTCGGAGTGATTTTCCACCTATAAACAATCCATAGCATCTCATGACTCTTTATTTTAACTACTATGGAAAAGTGATGCTGTCCTAAGGCACTGGAGGCTCAAGGTTTCTGAAAACGTCATTGTGACATAGCTATTTTTCAACCATGGAGCTACAACGTTGTGGAGCTACTGCGTTATGATTGGCTCGTCAACAAAAGGTTTTTGTTAATGAGCCAATCATAACGCGTACTCAAATTCTGGTACAGAACAAGGAATTTGGTGCTGCTTCGCAGACGTTACTAACCGAGGTTTTGTTACGTCTGCGATGCAGGCTACAACGGCCCAAGTTCGGTGTGCTTGCAATTTTTGCTAAGTTTACAGCCATTTTTCATCTTTAGTGGCTGCCTGATGAGCATCATTAAGCGCGACAGTAGCTAAGAGTCCGCTTTGTCAAAGAATTGAGCAAGGTGATGTACTTTGTTGTCGAATTTGGCTAGTTACTCAATGAATTGGGAATTTGGCCGGTCGGACACTTAGTACCTTTGGGACTCAACTATTGATGAATTTCTCAACCTACCGCCGCATATTTTGGAATTTGTGAGCACTGAAGATGGCCACAAGCAGGAAATTTTGGTGGTAGGTCGGAGTGGCTGTAGACTTAGTTTACATGTGAAAAATTTGGGGTAAGGAAGGGGCGCTGTCAAAAATTATGTTTAATTCCCAGCATGCAATGCGGTCGAGATGTTGAAAATGGTGGTAAGGCCTGAATGCACTGGAACAAAAGGCTGTATCTACGCTCGGGAGAAGAATGTGAACAAAAAAGTCATTTCTAAGCTAGAACAAGGACTGAATTTTGTTATGATGGTTGAAGTTTGGTTTTTTTGATGATGATTTCTTTAAAAAACATGAAGGCAAAAAGGGGCATTTTCGTGGTTTCTCTTTGACGTTAAAAACGGTCAGTTTCATTCTTGTCCAAACTCAAAAGGCCATATTTGGTAAAACTCGTTACGTTTCTTGCATTTATTGGATATCCAAATTTAAAGGACATTCCATTTCGTGCTCACAACTAACAGTTAAGGCAATATTCATGCGATTGAGAAAGTTGCAATGATTTGAAGCATGGGAGTCTTGTGCAGCCGGTTTTGGCCGGCACAGGTGCCAGTGGGTTAAAGAAAATTAATGTTTATTTCAGAGCATGACCAAGATTGTGAAATGTTGATGTCAGCAGTGTTGTCTAGACTCTTGTGAGATTTTTAAAATTTAAGGCACTCCATGGTGTGACTCCAATGTACCTGAATGAGCTTATCAGTCCTTATGTTCCTACGCGAGCTCTTAGGTCTGCCGACCAACTTTTGTTGGAGAAACCAATGCATAAGCTCAAATCGACTGGCTTGAGGGCTTTCTCAGTTTGTGCACCTTACCTTTGGAATTCCCTCCCATCTGAGATTAAAAGCAGCGCATCTGTCCCTATTTTTAAAGCTAAGCTTAAGACCTAATATCTTTTTCGACAAGCCTATTTTTAGACTTTTTAGACTAATTTTTTTTGTATTTTTATGACTTTTAGACTTTTGCATTTTTTGTTTTTTAGCTTTTATATTGCTATATTTGTACATCTTACTTTATAGATTATAACTTATTTGACGTTGTAAAGTGCATTTGGGTGTTAGGAAAATGAGCTATAGAAATTTCTTAATTAATTAATTGCTAGCAGTTGTGTTAATGTAAAATAATATTTAACTCATGGTCACGAGAATAATGTTCTCCCCTCCCCATGACAACTTTTTGTTACCTTTAAGGTCATGCAGGACACTTGCCTATGAATAAATTCTTAGGGTAGGTGTTTCATTTTTAAGCTTCTGATCTCTGAATTGTGAGGGTCAGTTTCTCTGAAATTTGACAGGGATCTTGGTGGGTGTTGGAATGACATCATGGTTGTCGTTATATCTATAGGTGGATTGCGATTTACAGTCGTGATATTTCAGGCTGCTACAGTACTAGTTAGAACTGACAAAAGGCAATGTTTGTTTCAGAGTTTTCTAATTCAGAAGTGCAGTAAAGTAAAATTTTACTTAGTCATAAAGGATAACCTCTTCTGTGATGTGAAGCAGATGTCTCATTTTCAAGACTTGTTGAAAGTTATTGCCTTCTATAGGAGTAAAACTGATCTGATCTTCTTTGTAAAATGTTTGTTTTCTGCAACTTTGCTTAAGTCACATCACAGTATAGCATACTAATTTTATTTCCCTGGTGAATCATTCCTGAAGTGCTATATCTGTGACGA
Organism: Pachyseris speciosa; assembly: GCA_016490735.1. NCBI lineage: Eukaryota > Metazoa > Cnidaria > Anthozoa > Scleractinia > Pachyseridae > Pachyseris > Pachyseris speciosa. The sequence continues at coordinate 283,358 of JAEMWC010000208.1, read as the reverse complement.
AAACTCGGACACAAAATTGCAGTATTTTCCTTCTCTGAAGATTGAATGAGTCCGCTAATGTATTAAAAAAATGTGCAAGAAGTTCATACTTCGAGATTTCAATCACACATGCAATTAGCAATATGCTGAACACACAATGTATTGAATAAATTGAGAATAAATTTGGAATGTAAAACTCTTGTCATGAATATTCTGTGCATTAGTCGTTCGGTTCAGACCTCTCTTAAAATAATTACATGCGTAATGAGATTAAGTGTCCTGCATGGCCTTAATGAGATGGGTGTGGATAATTTGTGTAGCTGCAGAATTTTCCATATTTGTTGTATGCTTTTTAACAATTATTATTGACTTGTGTTTTTATCTTCTTTTCAGCAGCTAGTTAACAAGTATGTCAAAACCTGCAAAGAACATTGTGACTGCTTCAGATGAATTACCACCAGAGCTGAGAGACAATATACCACTCCCCAAAGATGTTAAGATAACAACAAAACGTTGCTGTGATGCCCCTCTGCCTGTTGATATTGTGTTGCTAACGGTCAAGCAGTGTGAGTTCCTTGCTTGTTATATGCAGTTGAGCAACCCTTACAGATGTTGGTTTGACAAGCTTGGGTATGTTTATTTTGACGACGTGAAAGAGGAAGGGGATCAAGAGGAGAAAGTGAAAGTGGCACTGTTGATGTGCTATGAGGGTTCTAGTGGTCCTGGTGGTTCTATCATTTCTGTTGCAAATGCTGTTTCAGTTTTGAGGCCCAAAGCCGTTATTTCAGTTGGAGCATGCAGTGGTCTTAAACCAGAAGAAACAAAGTTAGGAGATGTTGTTGTGTGTGCGAAGTTGAGTGGTCAGTCAACCGGTTTGAG
>JAEMWC010000208.1:255000-277500 GCA_016490735.1 Pachyseris speciosa | reverse complement strand
AAAATTCAACTAAATTCAGCACTAGTGGGAGTAACGAATTATGCTTATCATTCGCAATTGATCATTTGTTGGTTTTTTTGTTTACAAGTTTTCGATTTGTAATGAACTTAATGATGCTATATTTATTTGCACAGAAGTGAACTACACATATGAACGACTCAAATTCGGCAGAACAATAGCTGCATTTGGAAAGTGTTACGCTAATTTAATTGGTGTCACGTTGTAAAATCATCCAAAATTTATGCCAAAAATTTCTGCTTTAGTGACTCTCGATCGCGTAGCGCAGGAAACGCGACGCGACTGGTAACTTATTTTTGAGCGGTACTGTAAACTCCTACTATAAACAATTAACATTCTACATTAAAACATTACTAAAAACAATTAAACTATAATAGTTATCAAAACTAAGATGCAAACGTTAATACTAAGTTAAAACTGACTATTTACCTATAAATAAAAATAACCTACTCATTTTAGATAGATTCAAAAAAAATTTAAGAGGTGTAAAAATTAAATATTAACATTTAATAATGCAAAAAGTTGATATCCTTATTAAGATTTACTGTAGTCCCTTTATTAAATGTTATTTTGTTGAGGCTGGTTTTGTTACGGTTCAGTGCTACTTCCAAAGCATCTAGCTTTTCCAAGTTCCTTGTCGTTCTGTCCAGTGAATTCCATACAACAGTCCCTCTATAAATTATGAGAAGCTATTTCTTCCTAGCTCTGTTTTTTTCCATTTCACCTCAAGTAATACACCTCTGCACTTAGATTCAGTAAAAGTAAAGAATGGTAATAACCTATGGTTTAAGCCATGCTTAACTTTAAAGTGCTACTACGATCAGGAAATCACTTGTCTTTTTTCTTCAAATTTCGAAAGTGCGTTTGCTTAACACCCGACTCGCAAAATTTCAAGCTTTAATTTCAAGCAGAAGACTGTTTACTTTGAGTGCAACTTTTTAATTTAACAGTCCGCCATTACTCACGTTTGTAACTGACCCATTAGGCCTTGGAGAGCTGGATCCAAGATAAAATGACGTCAAATGCGCGCTGGTTTAAAATTGCAGTGTGTGAATGCAGGTTATTAAGTATGCAAAACACGAGTTTGAGAGTCTGAAAGCTCAAAATTCCCGTGCTGCATACTAAATCAGCTGTGTTTACACACACTGCATTCTTACTCATGGGCTTTTTATGTCATTTCGTCCTCTATCCAGTTCTCTTAAGATTTTGAAGTTAGTAATGGCAGACCGTTAAATTAAAAAGTTGCACTCAAAGTAAACAGTCTTCTGCTTGAAATTAAAGCTTGAAATTTCGCGAGTCGGGTGTTAAGCAAACACACTTTCGAAATTTGAAGAAAAAAGACAAGTGATTTTCTGATCGTAGTAGCACTTTAAAAACTTCAATAGCAAGCCTACCTTTGTAAAGGTATCCTAGATCTTGCCACTTGATATAGCTAAGTACTTCACTTTCCAAAATATTCTGAGGAACTCTGTGGATAAATCTACCTACTTTAATATGTAAGTTCTCAATTTCATATACTGTAGCTTAGCCACGAACAGTTGCCCCAGACAGATGTGCAATATGTTATTTGTGGAATTACTGTCCTAAAGTAAAATGCCTCTAGTAGTTTGGGTGATAGGTATCGCATTTTCTTTAGCACATGATACTGACTGCTTAGTGATTTATGTGTCTTCTCTAACTGATCTGTCCATGTCAGTTTGTTGTTGATGACCACACCCACTAATTTTGTTTTCATTGTGTAGTCGATTTGTGTATCCCCGTGCGTCACAGGCAACAGTGGGCCCACAAACTGATCACGTTGGATAATTATTGCATCAGACTTTCCAGAGTGCAAAGTCAGCTTATTTAGTCTGCAAAAAGCACAGATCTCTTTAAGGAGACAATTTGATTTAGTTATAATATCATCAGGATTATCTCCAATTACAAAGGTAGTGGTGTCGTCTGCATACAGATGTAGCTCGCCTTGTGTTATGTAATCGGGGAAATCATTTACATAGATCGAGAACAGCCTAGGCCCAAGTAATGAACCTTGTGGGATGCCATATTTAACTTCTGATACAGGTGATTTCACTCCATTTAGTTCAACAAATTGGTGTCGATTAGATAAATAGCTATTCAGCCATTGGAAAAGATTGCTGCTAATTCCACAGGCCTGCAATTTGTGAGACAAGATTACTGGACAGACCGAGTCAAAGGCTTTACGAAAGTCTATGAATATAGCACCGATAACTTTTCCTTGATTGATATGATGAATCCAGGTTTCAGTAAGGTACAGTAGGAGAGACTCTGATGATATACCGTTCCTGTAGCCCCACTGGTTGTCATGCAGCACCTCATTCAGATGCGGATCAATGGTATCACAGCAGACTGATTCTACTACTTTACTTGGTATACTCAACATAGTCAGTGGCCTATCATTCCCACAATCAGCACGGTCTCCACCTTTGTATGGTACTTTAACTTTACCGATCTTCCACTGACTTGGATATTTGCCTTGCTGGTAGCTCATTTTGCTTAAATTTGAGATGCCATAAGCAATTTCCTTTGAAACAATTCTCATTTCTTTGGATGTTATGCCATCACTCCCATGGGATTTTGGAATGTTAAGTTTTGCAAGTTTACTGCAAAAAACCTCATGACCAAACGATATATCCAAAATTGTTGGTGTAATTCTTGACATAAGTGATAGACCATCCACAGTGGTGGTTGGAATGTTAGAGGCTAATTTTCACCCACTGTTGCAAAAAAGGAATTCATGGTGGCTGATTTTTATGATCATCATACACTAAGACATCATTGCTGTTTCTGACTGGGCCAATTCTCTTGCTGCTTTTTCCTCTTCTTGTTAATTGGTTCATAGCCTTCCAAAAGTCCCTTGATCCTTTACTGGTGGTGCTTAGCAGATTTGTCCAGTACTCAGCCTCAGCACTTCTGAGAGCTTTATTTACCTTGTTCCTCAGTTCTTTGTACTTTAGCCTATCCTCCAGGCTTCCTGTCCTTTGTGCTTTCAAAAGTTGTTGATACCTTTGGTTCATGAGTTTTCTTACACTGCCATTCATCCAGGGTAGAGACTTGGAGCGGACCTTTTCCTTTCTTTCAGGTAAAAATTCTAATTTAATGTCCTGATACAGAGCATTTGCCATCCAGTAGTTGTCATCGATGTCATCGAAAACATTACAGGCATGCCATGGAATAATTAAAGGCCACTTGTTGTCTGAAGATGTCTTGACTGCAGTTTTTCCAGTCAATCGCCAACCTGATTACCGGCGGAAGTCTTGTTTTAGATAATTTCAATACTGTGTATATCAATCTGTGGTCTGCAATGCAAGTGTAAATAAAAAGCAGGTGGTGTCATTTATGTATTTTACGGAGGGAATATCACAAATTTGCATAAGCTTGTGTAATCTGAAATCTTCACTACCTGACTCAAGTGAGTGGTCAAGGTTATAGACTCCACTTCAAAAGACCTAAATACATTTTCCTGCAGGTATCTTTGTGAAGGTTTGAAGATTTTAATCTAGTAGAGTTTGTCTGTGTAAAAAGTTTACAACATTTCCACAATGTTGGAAGCCTCACATGTGCTGTATTGTCAGTTGATCGATCGAAACTTCGATATACCACAAGAAGGCCTTGACAGCTCTATATTTAGAGCATTTTAAATGAAGAGAATAATGAATACTACCACAAATCTATTTGCATTTGCTCATACTTAGATCACCCTCGATGGCAAGTCTCAAACCAGTTTTATATGCTTTGCTCGATGATCTTTATGAAAAATTGTGTGAACTCAAACACAAACCATTTTAAATGTTCAAACAGATAGTTTTTGAGAATCAGAAAGCATGCTCATAGAGCATTTGGTTTGTTTTAAGTTGCAAGGAGGTGGTCATTGTGGTTTAATTTGCAGGTTGCCATCGTTTTTGTATCCAAGGAAACTAGCAGTGTTACTCAATCATGTTAATTTGAACTGCAGGTGTGTTAACAGCAGCATTTGATGATCAGATTGAATGGCTCATTGTGAAAGGGATAGCTGATTTTGCAGATGGTGCTGAGTCAATCACAGAGAGTTGGAGTCCATTTGCAAGTGTCATGGCAGCTTCTGTAGTGTCGCATATTTTGAGCAATCCAGTCGTTTTCCACTCCTGGCCTTGTTGTGGAGGTAAGGATCAGTGGTTGTGCATAATGTCATTTTTTTTTGCCGTGGCTAGAAACAGAAAAGCAAACAAAAACAACAACAAGAACAAAAGTATTTAAAGGTGTAAATGTCTTTTAATTTAAAAGTAAAATACAAAGACTTGGCTTCAAAATAGAATGAATGTTATGTCTAGTCACATGAACAGCTGAGAAATTTTTCTGGTACTGCACAGGATGGGCAGGAGGCAGGGCAATCACATTGAGGTTATTTTGGAGTTTACTTGTCACTGCATTTACGTAATAATAAAATGTACAAAAACTGCCAGAAATGTCATTTCATGTGGTTCCTGTAACTGTGATCAGCATCTTATTTCATGTTACAATGTTAGCACTTGATTGAACAGAAAGGTGATAAGGATAAAGCAAGTGGTCACTGAGGATGAAGTGTCTTGATATTTACACAAATTCTCTCTACTGGTGGTACAAGAAATATGGATTGAGCAGTGGAGAGAATATGTATGGTGATATGGGGGCTTACAGGGTTGATAATATTACTCTGAAATAAAAATATTTGTTTTCAATGTAGATTCATCAGAGAGCACATCAAAGAGGGAGTCATCATCTCCCAGTGTTCAGGAGCCAAAGCGCATCAAACTTGGAGGTACCTGATTGATTTATTAGGTTTTTCAATAAATTATTGCTTGATAAAGCAAATGGAACCATAATTTAAGTAGATAATTAATTAGTGATCACTGATACTCACCTAGTTAATAATTTCTCCTAAAGGTTGAAGATTTGTGTGAAGGTGTAAAAAAGCATAAACAAACTGTTTAAATTGTTGGTAATTATTTTATTTTTAGTTATTAAAATAGCTGCTTGCAAAGACCTTTGCATGCATTTGCTGAGGTGAAAAAAGCTCTTGTGTCCTCTCATAATGTATCCCTACAATTGAAGACTTCCAAAGTGAAAATGTTACCCTGAACAACAAGAAATGTCTCTTCCTCCTCCTACAAAGCAGTTAGGTCATAGCTTAATAATATTGCCAAATGCAATTATCTCTGGAAATTTGTATCACCTCAGTTAAACTGCAGTGTATTCAACTTCTTTTCCACAATCACAAAAATTGGAGTTCTCTTAAGAACCTGAAGATGTTCAAATAACATATTCAGAGTTACGTTTGTCACTCATTGGCCTTTGATCAGTACTGCATCTGTAATACATCAGTTCTTGTATAACATGGCTGGAGTTGATATGAAGTTTAGTCATTTATTAAGCTTGCCTGTAAGTGGTCTTGTTTGACTCAGTTTTGAGAAGTGAAGGCTTGAGTTATAACCTGGCAAGTGAAACATCCCATCGACAGCTCAGCTTTGTGTCTTGCAACCAAGTCAAACATGACTGCCCTCTCTTGGGTTCAGTTATTTAGGAACAACTGCTAAACTGCATCAAACTCAGTGAAGATCTTCATATTACAGCGTGGCAGCAGCACTTGTCACTGCATTTACGTAATAATAAAATGTACAAAAACTGCCAGAAATGTCATTTCATGTGGTTCCTGTAACTGTGATCAGCATCTTATTTCATGTTACAATGTTAGCACTTGATTGAACAGAAAGGTGATAAGGATAAAGCAAGTGGTCACTGAGAATGAAGTGTCTTGATATTTACACAAATTCTCTCTACTGGTGGTACAAAAAATATGGATTGAACAGTGGAGAGAATATGTATGGTGATATGGGGGCTTACAGGGTTGATAATATTACTCTGAAATAAAAATATTTGTTTTCATTGTAGATTCATCAGAGAGCACATCAAAGAGGGAGTCATCATCTCCCAGTGCCCAGGACCAGAGTGCATCAAACTTGGAGGTACCTGATTGATTTATTAGGTTTTGTAATAAATTATTGCTTGATAAAGCAAATGGAACCATAATTTAAGTAGATAATTAATTAATTAATTAGTGATCAATGATACTCACCTAGTTAATAATTTCTCCAAAAGGTTGAAGATTTGTGTGAAAATGTAAAAAAGCATAAACAAACTGTTTAAATTGTTGGTAATTACTTTATTTTTAGTTATTAAAATAGCTGCTTGTAAAGATCTTTGCATGCATTTGCTGAGGTGAAAAAAGCTCTTGTGTCCTCTCATAATGTATCCCTACAATTGAAGACTTCCAAAGTGAAAATGTTACCCTGAACAACAAGAAATGTCTCTTCCTCCTCCTACAAGGCAGTTAGGTCATAAGCTTAATAATATTGCCAAATACAATTATCTCTGCAAATTTGTATCACCTCAGTTAAACTGCAGTGTATACAACTTCTTTTCCACAATCACAAAAATTGGAGTTCTCTTAAGAACCTGAAGATGTTCAAATAACAGATTTAGAGTTATGTTTGTCACTCCTTGGCCTTTGGTCAGTACTGCATCTGTAATACATCAGTTCTTGTATAACATGGCTGGGGTTGATATGAAGTTTAGTCATTTAAAGCTTGCCTGTAAGTGGTCTTGTTTGACTCAGTTTTGAGCAGTGAAGGCTTGAGTTATGACCTGGCAAGTGAAACATACCATCGACAGCTCAGCTTTGTGTCTTGCAACCAAGTCAAACATGACTGCCCTCTCATAGGTTCAGTTATTTAGCAACATTTGCTAAACTGCATCAAACTCAGTGAAGATCTTCATATTATGGCTGTAAGCAGTTGAGCAATTGTAAAGTAATCAAATTTTAGTTTTGCTTGATTTAAAAACAACCGTATTATTGATATTGTTCATGAAAAACTATCACACCCCCTCCCCCTTCTCTAAGGTGTTGTGAGACAGATAGGGTATTAAAAGGTAACACAGGGATTTTTTCTTACTAACAGATTCCAGTGGTGAATTTTTGAAATGGTGTCAGGATCAGCTGTGTTCATTTTATAACACGTCATCAAGTCAGGTGATGATCAGTCCTTGGGACCCAGACAACACTGTGGACATTGATGATGTGTATGTGGAATTATCGTTTGTGAGAGATGACAAGAAACCTGCCGAAACAACAAAGCAACCGCTTGAAGATTACTGCCAGATATTTGAGGGCAGAGGACACCATCTGACGCCTAATCGTATTCTAGTGTACGGAAGGCCTGGCATTGGAAAGTCCACCTTTGCAAAGAAAGTTGCTGTGGATTGGTCAAGAGGCAAGAAAGAAATCCTCAAGCGTTTTGATCTTTTACTGCTGTTGAAGCTGCGAGACGTGTGCAAGATTCAAGATCTCTGCTCCGTGTTGAAGAATGCTGAACTGTTGTCTGCCGATGACCCCACAGTATTTGGTCAATTATATGATTATATTCTTCAAAACCAGCGGAAGATCCTGCTTGTGTTAGATGGCTTTGACGAGTACAGCGCTGAAAACTCCTCAGAAGTTCATCAGATTTGGAGAGGTAGTCAACTTAGAGATTGTAGTGTCCTGGTGACAACAAGACTGACCAAAGAAGCTGAGCTAAGACCGAAGAGCAATGCCAAGTTTGAGATCAACGGGTTCAGTGCAGAGAGAATTAAAGAATTTGCACTCAGGTTTTTAATGAAGCAGGAAGGTGTGACTGAGTTTATGGAATTCCTAAGCCAACATAACCTCTGGGGTATGGCTGAAGTACCTCTTTTGCTACTGATGCTCTGTCTCACCTGGAAGGAGAAAAATCAGCAAGAGCTACCAACCTCTCGTGCCAACTTATATGAAAGTTTTCTTGAGACCCTGTTTAATCACGCAACGGCCAAGTTCCCCTATGAGGGATTTACTACCTTAGGTGATTACAAGAAAGACCTCTCAAGACTTGGAAAGGTAGCGTTTGATGCTCTGTTGGAGGACTGGCTTTACATCAGGCTGAGCCAAATTCCTGATGAAATTCTCAATTCTCTTATTCCGCAATTAATGAAAGTTGGTTTCTTTCAAATTTCAAAGCTTTCAAGCTCCCCTCATCCTGAGCAGGTTGTTTGCTTTCTTCATAAAAGTATCCAGGAATATCTTTCCGCCTGTTACATCAAACAGGAACTGACAAATGCAAATGAAGGATCTCCAACTTGTCTTTCAAAAGTGGATTCATTTAGGAAAATTCAAAAGATGGTTGAAGTTCTGAAATTTGCTTGTGGGCTGTCATTAAAAGCTGCCAAAGCGATTCTTAGTCACCTTCAGATCATAGGAGAGAAGGAAGGCCTGACAGATTACAGGTTCTCTGAGACACCACATTTGGAAGATCTGTCTCAAGATCAATGGAACTTTTGTGTAATCAGCTTAGATTGTGTGCTGTCCCATCCGGCATCAGAGAGACAAGCTCTCTGCCCTTTATACTTCCATGCTGTTAACAATGTTCTAGTGATAGGGGATGAGTTGAGTGTGGTTGCGAGAGATCACTTATTGAAATTTTCCGATTTGCCTGAATCAAGTTATTTATTTTTTGGTTTGCTAATTGTTGACAAAGAAGTGCAAGATGCCGTCACTATATTAAATGATTTGGAATCCATCATCATAACCTGCTATGGGGATACCATGGGTGTTTCAAACAAGCATTTTTCTCTACAAAAAGAAGAAGAAAACTTCTCTTTTTTTCTCCAGAAAGAAGGTCAGAATATGATCCTCTATTTTAGTTGCATCGATGATTATGAACTGCTGCGTGCACTCACATCAGCACCAGAGCCTCCTCCTGTGAAGCTTGTTGATCAGCTGCCACAGAACGAGGATAGCAGTAAAGCTTTACACTTGACAGAGAACACATTTGTACCAACTGTAAAACATTCTCTGTCATTTCTCAGAAAGATTCGATTGGAGGACCTAGCAGAAGGGGAGGTCATGATTGTAAGTAACATGTTAAGCCTAGAATAATAAACAATAAACATCTGGGCCCAGTAGTTTTAAAGCCAATTAACCTTGATCCAAGATTAAAAATTAACGAAGGAGTTTATTTCTCTTTTTACAAACGTTGTTCAAAGCTGATATTCTGCAAAATTTTAGATTACAGGACGTCAAATGGAAAAGCAGGAAAAGAAACTTTCATCCAAAAAGATAAAAACTGCAACCAAAGTTTACGCTAACCCTGAATTAAGTTAATTGGCTTTCGAACAACCGGGCCCTGGAGACCTGAATCAATTGATGATAAGCTGATAGGAAGTTTGATCTCCTGGATTCCGTTTACTAAGAATCTCTATGAATTAAATCTTGATCGGGTTGGTTTGACTGGCAAGTGTGCTGCTACTGTAACATTGCCAGGTCACTTCATTAGGCCTGTAACACATAGCCTGGACTTGTGAAGTGACCTTTTGCCTTAAGGCTGGAATGATTTTGCTGGGAACCTTCATCATTTATACAACCTCTATACAACCTTCTTTAGATCGCTGCCACAAGTACTGCCTTGTTTCTTCTCCCATTTCTATTAAGGATCTTTTATATAAACAGGACTGCAAGATTTTAAAATTACCTCTGCAGATAACCATCCGCCAGCCTCGAATTTTCCACCAACAAAGGAGAATAAATATAATCTGCGTAAAAAACAGTGTGCCCCCCCCATGGTTAATACCGAACGATTTATGACTTCTTATGTGAATAGACTGATTTTTAAACACAAGATAATGTAGTTTCTATGTAGTATTTGTATCATCCGTTTGTAGTTTTAATAGTTTAGTCTGCAAGGTAGATCTTTTATTGAGTGTATTGGTGACTAGAATGTAACAAAAGATATCTACCTTTATCTTTTGGCAATAAAGGCCATCATCATCCTTCATCATCATCATCATCATTTAAAACAGCTCACTGAACTCGAACTGAATGATGTTGGTTTGAAATCTGAAGAGGCACAGCTACTTGCCACAGTTATGAGCCATCTTTGTCAGTTGCAAGAACTAGATTTATCATTTAACCCCCTGGGTAAGGGGATCATTGCGCTGGCCAATCAGCTGCCCGGTCTGCCTAATCTGACTAAGCTGGCCCTAAAGGATACACAGATGGGTAAAGAGGAAGTCATCGCTTTAGCACATAGTTTGCCAAGTATTGCAGAGTTGAAGATACTTAATTTGTCATCCAACCCGCTGTGTCAGGGTATTATTGAGCTGGCCAAATACCTGCCCAGCATCCCTCATCTGGCTGATTTGTCCCTGAGCGAAACACAGATGGGTGAAGAGGAAGTCAGAGCTGTTGCCCGTGTACTGAAGGATATTAGTGAGTTACAGTGCTTAGACCTAACGGATAATCCACTGGGCCGAGGAGTGAGTGAACTGACCCAGCATCTCAGCAGTATTCCTCAGCTGAAATTGCTGTCCCTGTTGGATGTTGAGATGACAAAGAAAGAAGCCACTGAGCTGTATACAGCAGTACAGGGAACGGAGATTGAGTTGTTGACTAATTACCATGTAAGTTTTCTACTTTGTATTGAATTTTATATTCTAAGTTGGTGTAATTTAGTATTAAGTCAGTATTAATTTATTTATTTTACCACACATTAATTATTATGGTGCCTGGGATATTGTTCCGACATAAGAGAACATACGCCGCCGGCAACAAGAACCATTGCGGTATCTATACCGCCTGCAAGCGTACGAAGTTGAAGTAGAATTGAGTTCAACTTCGCAGGCATGCCGGAAGTTCTTCCAGGACGGCCATGATAAAAATATTTTATGCAAACATACTGTAGTCAGCAATCGTCGGCGATGTACCAGCGGCAAATATATTTCACAATTTCATTACATTAGCTCATTACAAGGAACAAAACTAGCAAAAACTGGCAGTGAATTACCAGTGTTCTATCCATGTTTATTGAAGGATAGTTAGCTTGCCAAGGAAGAGCACAAAACGATACCGATTTGGCGCGCTTTTTTTTTTAAGTTCACCGGGGACACGTCACAGGTACACCTGGGGTACCACTGCAATGTAATTGGGAAGAAAAATCAATTCAACTGCGACTGGCTGTGACTCATCACAGGTCGGCAGCAGACCCATAAACTGCCGCTTATAAGCCCCTCCCCCCCCCCCCCCCCCACTTATAAGCCCCTTCGGTAATAGTCCCATCTACGTGTAAAAAGCCCTCCCGTGTATACAAGCCCTCCCGGATATAAGCCCCCATCCAGCTTTTCTTGTTTTGAAAGATGTTAAGCACTTTCTAGGAACTCTGTACTACTTCAAACAGAAAATGTTAAAAATTATTGCGGAACAATAAGTAAATTACTTCTTTTTAATTATCAACTCAGTCTTTATATGAATCAAACTTTATTGTAAAATAAATACCATTAATTAACTTTTAAATGCTCTACTGTAGTATTGCTATACAACACTGAGTTAAGAGGCTTCAACTTAACGCATACAATGAACTTAAGGGTTTGTTTGTGTACTGTTCGGAAAGGTGCAATGGGTTTTAGGTCGCTGTAAGGATGTCAGGCTCAAATTCTATCAAACTCAACAACGTTTAATCCACTTCTGTTCGTCAAAACTACTTTCTGCAAGCACATGTCTTCCAATCCCATGATGCCTAGAAAAACTTTCAAACAGGCACGTAAGGCGTGCATACAGTTATCGCGACATTCCTAACATCCTCCCCCCTGTTGACCAGTAAAGGAAATACTAAACCTGTGAAAAAACTGGTCAACACAAATCCCTACAAAACCTTAAGTAACTTGGAAAACATGATCAGAAAATGTCCAGTGTTCACTTGATCAAACAAATTAAACAAGTTCTTCAATCCACGCTCTTCTCCTTCTCTCTGACTCTACTGCAGCTGCTCTCCTGGGGTTTCTCCTTGGCTGAATTGGCTGTTGAAAGTCCTCAGCGGCATGGTTTACTGCAGGACCTCCATGATCGTCCGAGGCAACAGATTCATCTTCACTCCGTATTTCCAGTGGATACAACAACTGAATTGGACGTCTCAAGGTAGAGGATCTGCGGTTTTTGGACTTCACTCTAATAGTCGCGCCTCTGACAAGACCATCTGCTCCAGTTATCAAATCTTGAACTCTGGCCAGTCTCCAGAATCCACGAGGTCGCTCCTCATCATGTACGACAACAATATCTCCAACAGCTATTGGTGTCGAGTTAGAACTCTTGCCAGAATGTCGATGTGAGTCACGGAGATCTATCAAGTATTCATTCTTCCACCTGTGCCAGAAATGATAATAATAATAATAATAATAATAATAATAATAATAATAATAATAATAATAATAAACGATTTATTAGTAGTACTTCCACAAAGTGGCTCTTCGCCTACTAATTACAAATCTCAAATCAAATCAAATCAAATTAAATCAAATGTTGGTTTTTGAGGAGAGGGGAAAACCGGAGTACCCGGAGAAAAACCTCTCGGAGCAGAGTAGAGAACCAACAAACTCAGCCCACTTGTGACACCGAGTCCGGGAATCGAACCCGGGACACATTGGTGGAAGGCGAGTGCTCTCACCACTGCGCCAACCCTGCTCCCACATTGCTGAGATGGTTTGCTCTCTTGCTTAGGTAAGTGGGTGAAAGTTCAACATCAGGATCTGATAAGTCTCCAGTAGTCCTATGATCAGGTAGGCTCAGTAACCTTCGTCCATGAAGCAGGTGTGATGGTGTAAGTGGTTCATCTACTTCTTGAGAGGACACATAAGAAAGTAGTCTTGAATTGAGAATCATTTCCACCTCAACAGTGACGGTCATCAGTTCTTCATATGTGAGTTTCGCCCCTCCAATGGTTTTCTTCAGGCACCGCTTCATGGACCTTACCATTCTCTCGAAGAGGCCTCCCCACCATGGGGCTCTTTCCAGATTGAAGATCCATTTAACTCTTTTCTCTGCTAAGTACTGTTTTACTCCTGGACTTCTCATCAGCTCTGTTATCTGTTTAGATGCAGATTTAAACGTCGTCCCATTGTCTGAAACAATACTGGAAGGTAAGCCTCGTCTTGCTGTAAATCTGCGAAAACTCCTAAGAAATGCTCCTGGAGTCAAGTCCGGCACTATGTCAAGGTGAACTGCTCTCGTCACACAGCACGTATATAGGCAAATCCAGACCTTCTTCTCCGTTTTCCTCTTAGCTTCCTTCACATACAATAGGCCAGCATAGTCCAAACCAGTAAACGTAAAGGCAGGTGCTGTTTTTACCCTAAAATCGGGCAAAGGGGGTGGTGGAGGTGCTTTATAAGCCTTTCCTTCATATCTCCGACATGTCACACAGTCATGCAGAAGCTTCTTGACAGTCTGTCTTCCCTTTACTAACCAGAACTTGGAGCGCAATTCTGTGAGTGTATCTTTGACACCATTGTGCATCACTCTTTTGTGGCAATCCTCAATAACTAGAGTGGTGAACCTGTGGCTACTATCAAGTAGGATGGGATGCTTGGTTGTGTACGGAAGTTCAGCATTAGACAGCCTTCCTCTGCACCTAAGAAGGCCATCAGAATCAGTGAAGAGACCAAACTCCCGACTCCAACTTTCAAATTTCTTATTCAGATGCAGAGTCCTTTGTACATCCAGAATCCAACGTTGTTCTGCCTCTTTCAGGTCTGTTGCGCTTATATCCGGTTCAAATACTCGCTGACCTCCTTTCAGTCTTTCTTTGAGGTTCCTGACAAATCGCAATACGTAGGCTGTAACTCGTAGCAGGCGTTGAAGATCACTGAAGTGGTCTAAATCAATAAGATTACTGATGCTGCGGCTTTCAGAACTCGTAACAAAGGTCTGGGTTTTGAGTTGTTCTCGATTCTTCACGGTCATTTCTGCCAAGCACTCGTCAGGTATGTGTCCAGCATGACTGCCCTCAACTGGTTCATCCTTGCAATTGCTTAACCACTCTGGACCACTGTGCCAAAGCACACTTGACGCTAGCTGAGGAGCATTCATTCCTCTTGATGGAATGTCTGCAGGGTTGGTATCGGTAGGACAATGTCTCCAGCAATCAACAGGGAGAAGTCTTCTGATCTGGGTGACTCGGTGTTGTACAAACTGTTTCCATTCTTTGTCAGTGTTCTTGATCCAACAGAGTGCAATCTCAGAGTCACTCCAACAGGTAATCTTCTTAATAGGCACCTCACATTCCAGGGCTGCCTTAACAGCGGAGATGAGTCTAGCAAGTATGAATGCTGCAAGAAGTTCCAGTCTGGGAATCGTTTGCTTGCTGAGTGGGGCCACTCTTGTCTTAGAAGCTACGAATTTAGTGTAGGCTTGAGAGGTCGTTTTGATTTCAAGGTAGACAACTGCACTGTATGCCTTTAAGGAAGCATCACAGAACCCATGAAGGTTGCAATGAAAAACTGCATCTCGTGGCTCCTTAAAATAGCATCTCTCTAACCAGAACGGTTGGACGTCTTGTAGGCTTGAAACTAGCTTGATCCACTTGGTGAGAAGGTCCCCTTCCAATTTGTCATCCCAGTTGGTTTTGCTTTCGCAAAGTTCTTGAAACAAGAGTTTGAACTGTACAACAACCGGGGACAGAAAACCAATGGGATCATAGAATTTTGCAGCAATTGAGGCAATGTTTCTTTTAGTGGGAACGCTCTCCAAGGCTTGCTTAGCTATAGCACTGAGGTCAAAATTTAACTGGTCTTCAACAAAGTCCCACTGAACTCCTAGAATCTTCTGTACAGGCTTATCATTAACTTGTGTGTGTCCAAGTGCAATCTTGGCGTAAGATTGTTCGTCCTCAAAGACCAACCTCCGAGTGTCATCATTAACTGCAGTTACTTCAAGGTTCCCTTCATCAGATGTATCCTCTTTGCTGGTAGATGGGGTAGGGTGGGCACTGCGCAATCTGGTTTCGTTCTCTTCGATGCGGTTCCTCAAGTCAGTGGAATTTGTCACAAATTTTCTCAGATTGAAGCCGCCCTCTGCGAGCCTTAGCTTGGATTTGATGTACATCTGGTATGCTTCCTCCTCTGTGTCTCCCCCGTACTCAAATCATCAACGTAGATTGACCTTAGGAAAGTCTTGACGAATTCCGGGTCGTCCTCTTCATATCTCTCCATGTGGTGTTTGACCTTCGCATTGAGCAGGAAGGGACTAGATGACACACCAAATACAACTCTGGCAAACCTCAACACAACAACTTAAGGACTTTCCTTCTGGACATCGTCAACCCAGAGAAATCTTAAAACAGCTCTATCTTCTTCTGCAACTGATATATTAAGGAATGCCTTCTCAATGTCTCCAACAAAGGCCTTTCTGTTTGTTCGGAACCTGAGGATGATGTCCATAATCTTCTGAGAAAGAGCCGGCCCAGTGTACAAACAGTCATTTAAGGAGGTGCCATTTGACTTACAGGACGCATCGTAAACGATTCTCAGCTTTGTTGTCTCCTTGTCCCTCCTAATGACCGCATGGTGTGGAAGGTAACGGACTCTTCCTACTTCTCCATATTCCGGCTTACTGACTTCTTCCACAATTCCACTCTTAATCTGCTCCTTGATAACAGCATCATACTCAAGAAGCACGCTTGGATCTTCTTTAAGGCGATTTAACAGATTCTTTAATCGCTTGAGGCTTGTCTCAAAGTTGTCAGGTAGGATTTGATGAGTGTCCTTCCAGGGCAGGTGTACCTCGTATCTCCCACGCCGAAAGGTGATAGTGTCGGTGAACTGGCTGTAGACTGACTGTTCACAGCTTGATATCCCCAATGACTCCAAGTCCCAGAATCTTTTCAGCTCCCCAATTAGGTCATCGTTCTCAGGATGAAAAGGTTCAGATGCACACCTAAGGACATGCGTACTAGACACCAGGTTCACCGATGGGTCACTGTCACTGGTTGAGCCTTCTACTGGTCCAGATAGCACCCAACCTAGTCTCGTGTGTACAGCCATTGGACCGCTGTCTCCTCTTCTCACTTCCCCTGTAACTATCTGCCAGTACTGATCAGATCCGATTAAGATATCTACTTCAGCAGGTCCAGCTCCTGTGGAATAGTCAGCTAGGTGTAGGTCACTGAGATAGTCATACATGTTCTTTGCCAAGTCTACTGTCTGGCCAGTGAGAGGTTCACAAATCAGGGGTACTGAATTGGCTGCCATCTGCATATCCTTCCCGTCCAGAAGTTTGATGTTGAAATGGACAACATCACATTTCTGTGACTTCTCTTCCTTAGACCCAAAGGTTTTGATTAGCATTGTTTCCTGGTGGTCAACTTGTAGGTTAAGCTCTTTCTTCAGACGGTTCGTGATGTACGATCTTTGACTTCCACTGTCAAGAATGATTCTTATCCTTCTGCCTCTCCCTGCAGACCCTGTCTTCTTAATAATGGCTTGGGCTGTTTGTAAGAGGATGGGAGTCTTCGAACTAATGAACATGACTGCAGGTGCGGATTTAGGTGAGGACTTGTCTCCTTGGTTTGTATCTTCCTTTGACTGAGGTTTGTCACTGGGTGGGGCAGAGGGGTGTGGCTGGTACAGATGCTGATATGATGCCGGCCGTTACACTTAAAGCATTTGTTTTGTGATGGGCAATCTCGGCTCAGGTGATGTTTCTTCAAACAAACATAACATCTTCCAGCCCTTCTCAAGATTTCTCTTCTAGCTTGCACATCGGTCACTGTCTTGCATTTGTTGGAAGCATGAGCCTGTTTACAATAGGTGCATGTTGGAGAGGAACGTGAGGTGAAGGTAAGAGCTGACGCTGTAGGAGGATCATTCCCATACTGATCTCTTCTACGGGATGGCAAGTTCATGGTTGCACCCATAGCTCTTTCACGTGCCTCAAGTTCTTGGTGCAATGCTTCCATTAAGGAGTCTAGTTCCCAGTCTCCTCCCTTGATCTCCCTGCTTACAATTAGACGTAGTTCTTGGGGTATCTTGTTCATCAGTACTGACGAAAGTAGGTTACCATACGATTCAGATGATACACCAAGTGCTTTGAGACCCCTAACATGCACTTCTACCGAATCATAAATTCTTCTTAGGGCCTTTAAATCATGATTGAAAGTGACGGGTGCCATGTTAAGAAGTCCCTCCATATATTTGTTGATAAACATCTGCTTATTTCCGAATCTCCCCTTCAAAATAGCAATTGCTTCCTCATAATTGGCGGTTGTTACAGATAAACCTGCAATGGCTTCACTGGCAGCTTTTCCAAAAAGGAAATCAGATAGTTGAACTTGTCAATCGTAGCTATGCTAGTGTTGTTGTGAATGGAAGCCTCATACGTGTCCCAGAAAGTACACCATTTTGTAACATCCCCATCAAACCTTTTCAACTCTAACTTAGGAAGTTTAACTCGGGGGCTTGCCGCTTGCGGTTGAGGGGAAGTTGAGATATGGACTGAAACAATCTCAGAGCTTACCGTTTCGGTTTGTCCGCCTTCAGAGGTCGGCTCGTCTGACGTAGGTGAGATAGGTTCCATCTTAGGCGTAGAAATGGCGGGAAACACTGCATCCAATCGAGCGATCACAAATTTCACTCTATTTTGAAAGAGGTCGGCTGTTTCAATCTCCTCCACGATGTCTTCTTCTACCGATAACTCGAGGATTCCCAGGTTAAGTTCTTGCAAGAGTTCAACTTTCTCACTCAGAGTCGTTCGATGGTGAAGGATTGCTGTACGCTGCTGAGACTCACTAGACGGGTTCTCCAGAACGGACTGTAGAATTTCATTCGCTGTATCCATCAAGCGCTCAGTGGATCTCCTGTGTGCTGTTCGAATTTGTCGTTTCCTTCTAATTTCCGTCTCAGACACCACTTGGTTTTCGCTTCCCCCAGCTTCAGAGGGCACAGAAATGGCTGTAGGCTTTCCTTTCTTCCCCATGTTTACGAAGGCTTTGTCTTTGGCTCGAAGATTCAATCAGAATGTGTTCCAGAATTTCTCAGAATAATAGGCTTTCTTCGAAGATTTTCTCGATGTATCCGGCTCGAAGGACCATGTTCGGAAAGGTTCAATGGGTTTTAGGTCGCTGTAAGGATGTCAGGCACAAATTCTATCAAACTCAACAACGTTTAATCCACTTCTGTTCGTCAAAACTACTTTCTGCAAGCACATGTCTTCCAATCCCATGATGCCTAGAAAAACTTTCAAACAGGCACGTAAGGCGTGCATACAGTTATCGCGACATTCCTAACAGTGTACAGTACGTATTAGGGAAAGTTTATGGTATGAGAACCAGGCTTTGCAGTCTTGTTACTTTCTACTTAAAAAACACTTGAAGTTGTTTCCTTTTCTTATTAAGGCATCCCCTTTTTTTTCTCTGTTTAGCGTCGTCCGACCGAGTCAGATTTTTGCGTTTTCAAAACAAAAAAAAAAAAGTTACGCAGAAGGCCATGTAGGTATTTGTTCCCCACGCTTTTTAAAACCTACTCGGCATATAGCCGTGATATTTGAAATATCGGGGACTATTCTTTCCAGCAGCTGTTGAAAAGTCATGGATGTTGGCAGATCAGTGTGCAGTTGTGGTGGTTCATCCTTTTTTCCCTGTTCTCGTTTGATTTTAACAACGACGTCGATTTTTCCTTCCTCTATTGCCGCCATGTTGACTTTGTAACCACACCTTGTTGTTTCCAGGCTCCACGGATATTATGCTGAGATACCGGGCCTCCTAGCTCCAGACTCCTTTTCCAATTTTATTTTTGTTTGAAGGGGGATGGCCTTAAGAGATCAGAGTAATAGAATTGGAACCAACTATATCAGAGTCCAGAGAATTGTAAAACTTAAGTTCTTGGGAGTACACAAATTCCTAGTGTCAGTTTACACAGAGGAACGTGGAAAGCGTTTGAGTTTCGGGTATTGTAATAATTAAAACTAATAATTCAAAGGCTTACGTTCCAGTAACTTATTTCAAGTATATAATACTGCATGGGGAAAATGCGTTTACAGTGTTGATTGTTTTTGAGGAGACTTTATGATATTCGCTTGAAAATATGTTGTAAATTTTATATTTCGGAAATTCCAAGGGAAGGATCTACTAGGAGGAGTTTTCTTAAATTCAGTTTCTTTTAAGAAAACCGGTAGCGGTTAATCACACAAGGTAAAGTTAATTCTTAGTTTGAAACAGTAAGAAGGAATCGTGACCAAGTTCGCTGAAAATGGCTTTTTGTAATTCACTGAAAAATACCAGTTGAAATAGTCGAAGCGAAATGGGTTTCTCAACTTCTACAGCTACAACCTGGTCTTGATTGCTAACTGCTTTATTTGGCTGATTATTTGAAATTATCATCCTTTTCATTGACCCAGAGCCTACCACGTGACCTACAAATAACTGCCTACAAATAATGGTCTGCTCGTGCGCGTTACCGTCCAACTGTTAATGATAATGAAAAACAAGCTCGGTCATCGAATGATAAAACTATTATTGAACTCGATTTTCGCAAAATATCGTGATTTGCCAGTGTCTCACAGATGAATTATAACTGATCTGCTCGCCACTGACAAATCACGATATTGTACTCAACCTCGTCCAATAAATGTTCATTATTTGGGAACATGTAAATCTCTAATCCATGGTATGAAAAAGTAGTACATATTGTCATAATATTTTCTTTGTGGTTGGTGTTTCAACGCAAGAAAACACTTAAAAGTTAGAAAACCACCATAAGTACAGTAAACGATCTACGTTTTAAAGAAAGGTCGATTTGGATATTTTTTCAATGGGTCTTAATTGCGCCATCCCACTATCTGACAGGGAACCTTATTAGCAAATCCTGAACTGTTAACTATGAAATTATAGGCAAGGAAAGGCGACTCCGCTGCGCGTTTGCATTGTAATGGTTCCAGTTTAGATTATTTTGTAAACAACGCCAGAGGAATAAATGCAGCATCCTTGGACCTAAAACTAAAAGCTTTTCAATTCTTTTGTCTGTGGCTTTCTAAGATAAGGCTATGAAACGTCAGGAAAAAGTTTATAGGGATGCAGTTGTAAATACCCTGTTAAGTCTGTTTATAAGTCATACAGTTTTCAACTCAACAATCGTTTGCCAGTTAAAACAGAAATAAACTTTATAAAGCCTGATTGCAGATTTTATAACACCCATTTTGAAGTCACTGGTGATCCTAGCAATCTGATTGGCTCTCAACAGTACAATTTATTCACGAATCGCACTATTTTTTGTTCTTAATCGTATCCTTTTTTAACCCAGTGGTTTCAATAAGCACCGACGTCCGACGAAAAGCATCGGCTACTTCTATCAGAGACGTCGGCTCCTTTTTCCCTAAATTGAAGTAATTATAGAACGATTCTTTATTTTTTTCTTGATACCGTCGCCTACTCTACTCCATCTCGCTGCTTACTTCAAATTTTATTGAAACCCCTGTTAACCCATCAAAATTTTAAAAACCAAGTTTAGTGAAGTGGACAAATAAATATTAATATTCCCCCAAAAAAAACCTTTTGTGATTTCAAAATGGGTGTAATTAAGTGGTAATTGAACTTCGAGTCGTGCAATTTTGTCTGAAATCATACTTGAGATTTTAAATCTAATTCGCGCAGCGCGCTCGTTCGATTACGATTATAAATCTCGCACTCATCATAGAATCAAATGTGAGTCAAGTTGAACACGTCAACAACTTGTGAACTCAAATCGAAAGTTGCGCTGCGCCGTCGTTCGAGTTTGAAATCACGCGTATGATTTCAGACCAAATTGCTCTCCACTCAGTTCATTATGAAACTGTAGATTTCTAATTTACTGTAAGACCTGGCAAGTTAATCATGCCCCTAACTTCGTTATGTTTTCATTTTCTTTGTCAGGACAGTCATTTTAACTATGACCTTACTCTGGAAACGCGATTACGCACAGCGACTGAATTAGAAGAGCGTGGGTTGGCTTTTGCTGAAGAGCAAGAGTCCACACTACATTGATGACAGTGAAGAAGCTGGAGGGGAGACCTTGCACTAGCTGGATCCTCAGGGTAGGACCCTAGGAGCCATTACCATTTGTATGGGACATGCGGTTGTTTTGGTGGAAATTCTAATTGAAACGATCTTTTCCACTGGAATTTTTTCGGAAAGTACGAAATTCAGGAATTCCTCATTTTCGTTTTGGCAGGAATTATCAGATCCTGAACCATCTGCTTCACCAACTGTAGCTATTGTTTTTACAAGTTGTTTGTACCCACGTTTACACAATAAGAACATTTGTCAAATGGTACATTCTTGTCCAGATATATTTTGTTTGTGGAAAAATTGTACTGTACAATTTAGCAGAAAATTCCAAGCGATTTTTACATACAAATAGAAAGTGCGTAATTTGCATGTCTCCTTGAGTTGTGAGAGACAAAGAAAGAAAGAAAAAAGAAACCGACAAGTTGTAGAGGTTGTAAATAATTTCAGATAGTTTGCATTTTTCAATGTTTTTTTTTCTTTTGTTGACTGATAATTATTTAACTTGTTGTAAGGTGGAGCACAAATCAGCCTTGCAGATTCCAATCCATCAATTGGTTCAACCTTTTAAGGGTTGTGTGGTTGGAAAAAAAAAATGTCCGTAATGTGAGTGGTCTGGTTGATGAAGTCCCTTTCTCTCATCCTGTGTGTTATGGTTTAAAACATGGGCTTGTTGAAGTATCAACATCAGAGCAGCACCACAACACCTTCGATTGGTTCCGTGTCACTGGAGTTTTGTGTTCCAAAACGAGGCAATTTACGTCCCAGCTCATGAGTAAGTTTCGCTTGATGGTCATTACAATTACTGACCGAAAACTTGTCATTTTTTAACGATTGCTTTCCACACAGTAACTTTTCACCTGTCCAAAACACCACACACACTAGGAAGTATGACAGGTAGTAGTAGTAGTAGTAGTAAAACTTTATATATACACAGTATCAATTCATTTACATGCTTTTCCATCGAGCCGTGTTTTAATAACAATTAATTAATCACTTAACCAATTAAATTATCTAACTAAATTTATTGTCTGTACAAGGTACATAGACTATAGCTATTACAAGGCTATAAATACTCTTTATTACTTATGGCTTCTTATCAATATTACTTAATTGCATGGCTTAAAGGAACTAATAGTTGGCTGAATCTTAGCGCTCAAAGGCAAGCTGTTCCAGAGAACAGAGCCACGATATTGAAAACTTCGTTTCCCTGCTTCAGTACTCGGTCTAGGAACGAAAGGTTGTGTTTTGAATTTCTTAGATTATGAGAGTGAACACTGGATGTAGTTTTTAAAAGACTGTTTGAACGAATCGGAGTAAGATTATGGAGAATCTTAAACAAAATGATTGCGAGTTGCTTAGAACGCCTTCGCTCCAGGGAATCCCAACCGCGGTCACTGAGTAAAATGGACGATTTAATATTTAAGTCAGAGAAAGTGATTAAGCGTGCAGCCCTATTTTGTAGTTTTTGGAGTCTCTCAGATTGACACACACCTATGCTGCCCCATACAGAGCTACAGTAATCAAAGTAAGGTTGGATGAGAGCTTTATAAATCATAATAAGAGTCTCACGGGGAAC
>JAEMWC010000208.1:162500-245000 GCA_016490735.1 Pachyseris speciosa | reverse complement strand
TAAAATCACCGTCTTTACAGCGAAAAAACAGTGGCGAGTCCAAAATATTTTCTTTGTGATGCTGGTTGGGCCTAAAAGCCGGTTGGGTCGTAGTGTACTTCCACTTTTTATGTGCGGTTTACTTTTTTTTTGGGGGGGGGGGGGAGGGGGGGATGTCCGGAATGCAAGAGACGCATTGATTTACTTGGCTTCAACGTAACAAAAAGCATCCCGCGATTCCAGCCCTAAAGCGTGATGGGGATGGAAAACTAACGGGCTCGGGATGGTGGGAGGGGACATAGCGTGATGCATGATGCGGGATTCAATAATTAACCATGTAATAAATCAAGACGTGATATGTTAGTTTCACGTATCGCTGTTGGGACAACAGGTTTAAACCCAATGGATTATTTTCTTCTTGTTTGTCGTAAGTTGCAGGTGAACCATGAAATAAAAAGGTTATCCCAGCTGGAGTAGAGGATTGAGGAAACTATCGACGAAGGTTCGACTGAGATTCCTAAGTGGCCTGAGGAAAGTGACGAGAGGTTAGTATATCAAACTGTCAATTCTCCTTGTTGAGTACTACTGGGGTCTTTTGAGGTTAGGTTGGAGAATCTCTTAAAAGATCTGCAAGGTACAAAATTTCATGGATATTCTCCCTTTGTGTTAAGTGGTGTTGAACTTTTCACTTGTTCCTTCGTGTACTTTTAGAAAAAAAGCCCTGTTCTGTATCATTCCCAGGGCTTTACAAGATTGAATCTTCACAGTCACCGCGGTAGAAGTCCTTATTAAGAAAAAGCTACAAATTATTGAGGTAAGAAGTTTTTATTGGTTTGCTCTGACCAGTGGAAACCACTGCTGTGCATCTCGTTTTAACCAATCAGGAAAAAAACGCTTCTTCACTCAGCCAATCAGGTGCCGGACCAGAGAAAATAGTGATGTGCCTCACGCGACATTTCCCGCGCTTTTCCAGTGGCCTCTTTTGAACTTGTTACCAAAAGCAATCGTAATTTTCAGTATCGCGTTTTGTCCTATTTTGTGATTGATCTTCCTTTGTTGGTTTTGTCACTTTTGTTACCGTTATCAATAGCATGCCACGCAGTCGAGTTTAGGGGAGTCGTATTGTGTGGAGAATTTGAAACACGACTGCGCGGGAGGCTACGTTATCAATGATTATCTATTCTGTTTTATACAAGCGTGAACTTGAAAGAATGTCAACTTACCTGGCGTGGAATCTCCTGTTAGCTTAGTAGTTAGAGTATTCCAAAGTATAATGCAAACCATCAGGGACTTAAAATGTTGTGTTGCATCCTTCGTTACCACAAGCTGAAAACACGAAATTTGTCTGAAATCATGGTAAATGGCAAATTTTACCTGAAGTGATTTTGGAATAAATTCTGATAAATGGTTTTATTTTCTTCTTCAGGGAAAGACTCAGTGTACTTCTTCCCTCATCAGCACCAATGGCAGTGAACACTGGGTATAAAACAGTGAACAGATAAAAGACGCTCACGGAATAAGCTTCTGAGTCTCAATACTCTTGAAACAGGGAATAAGAGAAAAACCACACACAAATCATTTCCAAAACGTTCCCTTTGGCGCCATATTGGCGACCATTTGGAGACACATTTGTTAGATACCTGTGGAATTTACTGTGTTATTGCTGTTGCTGTTGTGAATACTTTTAATTGACGTTTATTGTTGTACGGACATCCCAAGAACTTTCAAAAAGTGTAAATTAAGTTGTGTGTTCATTCTGGCGAAAGATACCTACTCTATAAAAGTACAAGAACAATGCGCTGGTTGTTGTTGTTGTAGTTGTTGTGTTTTTCATTGTTTATAACCTTCAGTGTCTTGTACGTTTTTTTTATGGATTGCCAGTCTGGCCTTTTCCACCTCACGTTTTTGGTAAGTAGTAAGCGGCTGATTTAAACATTGTTAAACATTTGACACAAGTTTGTAACGAATATAGAAACATTTCCTTATGATAGTCGTTTGGTAAAGATAAATGTCAGTTCAGTTGTCCGCGTAAGGACGTCTACACTGGTAATTTTGTTTCAATATCGATTGCGATTTTGCTCGCCTTGGCACTTGCACTTTAAATCAGGTGTATAAAGGAAAGACGATTTTCATACAGTTTTGGGAACAAGAGTTAGTCCTCTTTGGGCTGTCTTACGCGACCAAAAAATAATTATAATGACAGACGAACAGAAATCCCAGTCTCACCACACTCTACCTCCAAACTGTAAGGCCAGGCTGGTTGTTCTGTGTTGGTACTTTCCTACTCGATTAATCCAGCAGGTTTAAACTAATTAGGGACCTGATACCCAGTTGGTGTACCTCCTGAAATTGTGAAGTAATCTTCACTATTACGGGAGAGTGACATGCACAGAATAAAGCTTGGCGGTCTCTAACTTGGCCTTAAAGTTATAAGAATAAACGGGGTTAGTTTCTAAAGAAACTGGTGCTGCGCCTCTTCCTCTGATGAAAACCAAAGTTTTCAAAAGAAATGTCGTTGCTTGCGTGGTTGACAAAGCGCACTGTGAGGAAATATGGTAAGGTGTTACTTTGGCCGGCGACTCCTTTGTTCAACTTTTTTTCTTGAAAATTTTTGTAGAGTTCAGCAATGTCTCAACTGCCCAGGCACATAACAATAACATAACAATTCCCGCCCGACCTCCACTCGGCGGAAAAAACCCTGGGAACGAGGTTGGGAAAACCCGGTAATTCCGCGAAGAATTCAAATGAAATGGTTCATCCCAGTGGAATGTTTTCGGATAAAAGGTAATACCTTTCGAGGTATTGGTTATTTACCATTTACCAAAAAATCCGAAAATTTCTGTTGGAATGTAAATGGAAGCCTATTTTGGTCTTCCCAAACGGAAAATGTCCGTAGAAAACAGGATTTGGTAGTCTAAAATTCCCAAACAAAATTCCCAAACGGAAATGTGCGTTCCATTTACACATTTCTACCACTTCCAGGCCTTTCGGCTTCGATCGCTCTGTAAACCCGACCTTTTGGAATGTTTCTGGAAATGGAACACGCGCGTCCCATGGAAATTTTTATTTGGGTGTTCGATGCGTCCCATTTACTGCAACCGTCGACCAACCGGTTTTTCCGATTAAATGGTAAACAACCATAACCTTTTTCTCGCTTTTACCGGAATTCCCGGAAATTTCTGTACCATTTGTCCACAATTACCAGTGCCAGGTTCCTAACGGTGAAACTCCTTTGTTTTTTTGTTGATACCCAGACCCCGGCCCACTGGCACCCGAAACTTCGGATCAAATGATACGGTTCAATCCGTTCCGTTTCCTTGGTGCGAAATTAGTCCAGTTCCATTTGTCCAAAAAAGTCCACCGAAAATTCCATTCAAATGGTAAGCGCGCCCTGTTTTGCTTTCAGACCAATTGCAAAAAACCGCAAAACCGCTGGATATGTAACGTGAAACCTTCCACTCAACATGACTGATAAATTCACTCGTTAATCATTACACGCTTGAGAAGCCGTGGAAAAACCGTAAGCAGAACGGGATTTATTTCATTTCCTTCTCTTTTGCATGCCTATCAAAAAAGGCGCAGTCCTCGTGTAAACAAAATGAGACTATTATTGGAAAAGTTTTTATTTGGCTAACATGAGAAATTTACATAACTTCAAAACAACTGGCACATGATGTAATGCTTTCCGGCGACCTTTAGACAACGTGATTTACCTTAACCAATGAAAACACTGCCACGTTTCTTTTATTGTGCATTGACCAAATGCTCTATAGCCTCTTCCATTAATAAACGGTCACTTGGAATCGAATTGGAATATGGAAATATTGTAGTTTTAGCCGAGGAAAAAACCGAAGTACCGGAGTGAAAATGGGCGAGGAAAGGCTCAACACTTTAACTTCAACAAGAGGCTACAATTAGCCTAAACTCGGGCTTGCAAAAAACAGTATTGTATCCCTAACTTAGCGCTAAACAAAAGAATAGAGGGAAGTCTGTCTTTCTTACATCGGACGCATTGTGTTTAGCTTGTGTTGGAGTCTATTTCTTTAGACCCCTATCAACATATATTCCTCTAAAATACAGCTCAACCATTGAGAACAATAATTATAACACTTGTAAAAAATATTTCTCAAAGAACAAGAAAAAGAGAAACAGAAAAAATAAAGCCCGT
Organism: Pachyseris speciosa; assembly: GCA_016490735.1. Taxonomy (NCBI): domain Eukaryota; kingdom Metazoa; phylum Cnidaria; class Anthozoa; order Scleractinia; family Pachyseridae; genus Pachyseris; species Pachyseris speciosa. The sequence continues at coordinate 240,853 of JAEMWC010000208.1, read as the reverse complement.
GATATATACCACTAAAAGACATTGAACCCGGGTTAGCTGCGTCAAGGGCAGGAACAATGACCTATAGGCCACAGAGGTTTATCGTTATGCAAGGTGATAAAAATAGTGTATTGATTCCAAGAAAAACCTAAGCACACTTGTTTTCGCTTCGATGGATAATTGTTTGAGAAAGGAAACGCTTATCGAACGATGTAGGATTTTTTCGCATAAACGTTAATGGAGTCTCGGTGAAATGTGAGTAGAAAATTAATTAGCAGAGTGAAACTGTTTACAAATACGTCAATCCAGGGTCATTTGAAACACAAGAAAGGAACGTTTCTGGACAGTTTCAAGTGACGCTAGTACATTTGTAAAAACTAATCGCTTATCATTCAAAAATTAAAGTCCAGAATTTGAGATATTGTGGGAAAATAGTAAATAAACTGCCTGTCAAAGTCTCAGGGGTGTGTGATATCCCGTACTTGAGTTATTCAACAAAATGTACATCTCAATGGAGCGGATACGGGGAACACGGCAGTCCATCTGGAGTTAAATTTTGGTCATGTTAAAACTTTCTTCTCGCTGTTGAACTCGCAAACATTCGTATAGACACTTCTCTTAACATATTAGTTGTTCAGACTTCAAAGACACAAGGTGAATCGACGTTTTCCGATACGTGACAACAGGCATCATTCTTGCTGTTGATATGAGATTTACACTTCCGAATCACTCGGCCGTGAAAGGTCAAACTCCCTTTGTCTGTAGTCTCTAATTTTTGGCGCTCCCCTCGCGTCGCGTCTCCTTGCAACTTCGCGCGCGCACGTGTCTTTCGCCCGCCCCACAATCCATCCCCAAAATTAGAGACTACTCGCAGTCTACTGAAGCAGACACGAGGAAGCACGGCAGTCCGTCTGGAGTTAAGTTTACTCATGTTAAAAGCTTTCTTCTCGCCGTTGAACTTGCAAACATTCGCATAGACACTTCTCTTAACATATTGTTTGTTCAGACTTCAAAAGACACAAGGTGAATCGACATTTTCCGATACGTGACAACAGGCATCACTCTGTTAAAAATAGTTAGCGCTTGCGCAGAAACGGCGGAAGTGAGCTTTGTGGATGATACTCGACGACGAAAGAGAAGAACCGTCGGTAATCTTAGACCCGGGCGCCGCGCGAGACGCGGGCAGCCCGAGTAACTATGTCAACATAAGGTTCCTAGTCACAGTCTTTCTCGGTCATGTCATACCGAGCTGATTTCATTAGCAGACTGAAGCCCACGCAGAGGAGCCAATATATTGGCTTCTCGGTGGAAAAGAGTTAAAAGGTTGCGATACAAATTGAATTGATGATATTGTGAGAAAAGCGATAAAGAAATCTATCATTTGAAACCACAACGCAGAACATCTTTCATGATATTGAAAAACAAAAAGAAAAGCTTTTGCAATTTACGCGCACAATGTGGGATTCCTCCCCCACCCCTACCCCCTTCTTTCCTCTCACCTCTGGTTAAATCCCAACCAGCGGGTGTGGTCGGAAACAAGACAGAACTTTCACAAGAATGAAACTGTAAGGGTACCATAATTTTGTGCATTGTTCATGGCTATAGTTTCAATTATTCCGGCAATATATGAGTTTGGACTTCCGAACACCGAGAGAGTGGACGTGAGATGGCATAAATTACGGGACATCCCATGTGGCATACATGGAGCATTACCGAAAGGCGGGAAGGCGTCCGGGAACGTCGAAAGATCCAATATGGCAGACCACAATAAAGAGTTTCCGAAGTGCTCTACGCTTTTCTTGACGGAAGATGGGTCACCGATGCTCTTTTATATGACGCCATCAGCTCTGAAGACCAAGCTACGGCCATTAATTCAAGTAAGTGACTCGTAAATTTCTAGTCACGCATACGATGAGAAATGTAGAGTTGTACCATGGCTTGTTTTGCGATCCATAATGCCCCGGCGATATCAGTCAATAAAAATCAATCATTGATTGCAATCAATATAATCAATAATAATCCATTGATTATTATTGATTGGTTCAACCAATCAATAAAAATCGATACTCACTCACCAAATCGTTTTAATTGCTATTGATTATTATCAGAAGCATATAGGTTATATGCTTCTGTTATTATTGATTTTTATGGATAATCAATAACTGATTACGCAATTTTATGGCGCGTGGTAGCTTGGACGTGCGTCATAAATCAGGTCCAGGGTAATTCGATTGCACTCGTTTTTCCCGTGTTTTGATAACTCTTTGCATTCCCACAGAATTGTCACAAAACACTTGTTTCCAAACCTCACTTGTTGGTGTTTCTTGTTGGCGTTTGAGATAGCGAAGCAAGTGGAACTATCTATACGCTGCTTAGTTAAAAGCTACCATGAATGTCCCTTTAAAGTGAATATTGGGGAAACATTTTACGCATTCAACAAGAGAGGAGAATGTGGGAATGTGGGAAAGTTACCAATGATCAGGGGCAGCTTGGCCACCTTCAACAGTTGTGGAAATGCTACAAATTTCAAACAGTCAATTTGTAATAACATAAAGCATAGCAAATAAAGTTTAGTGAAGGGTTTGTTAATTCATATGGTGCATTTTATTGAAAATAAATAACAAATTTCATAATCAATAATAATCAATGATAATCAATAAAAATCGATATTCACTCAAGTTTTAGACATTGATTTTTACCAATCAATTAACTGTTATTGATTATTATTGATTTTATTGGTTATTGATTATCATTGATTGATATCGTTGGGATAATGCACATGTCATCAGCTTCCCCGTGGGGTTGACCCCCGGGCCTACCAGGGAGATATGTGTACCAGGGAGATATGTAGGGAAATACAAGGAGATGGATGGGATTATTTGCCCGAGGGTAGGGGAAAATCTTGACATTGTTTTACGATCGAAGACGTCTTTGGGCTTGTCACGCGTTCCTTCCCCATGAATGTCTGCTGAACTGAGCTGCCACTTCTGTTCGCCGGCGGTTAGCCTTTGTTTTGAAGAAACCAATAACGAGCTGCGTAAGAATGGAAATCGACATCGGATTCATGTGCATCGTCTATGAAAATAATTCTGGGGTCGAAGTCCTACTTTCCATAAATTGGAAAACGAACTATGATTGGCTAACTGCTGCAAACAGAGGTGGTAGTTCAGTTCAGCAGACGTTCGTGGGGAAGCAACGTGTGACGAGCCCAAAGACGTCTGCGAAGGAGGCTAACAATCCCCCTGGTCAACCCGGGGGTCGACCTCATGGGGATGCCAATGACATGTGCATAAGACTTACCTAAAACAACATATCTGACATATTATTATTTAGCTCAATGTTGCTTTGATAGCTTTAATCTCGAGTGATCATGCCACATAGTCTCTGTCAATTAAAAACTGTTTTATGTCCCCCACCAAAAAACAGCCATGAATTGGCCTCCTGAAATATGGTGTACACTACATACATTACTGTATATGATCATGAATCAAAGTAAACTTTCATGTAACTCCAATGTGATATTATACAACAATCTCTGTGATGTCTTGAAATTTTGTTACCTAATTTAAATATGCCAAACCAACTTGATTTTTAATCGATTTTTGACTTTAAAATGCTGCACCACTGTGGAGCCACTTGTGTTCCATATATTTTGCATGTGATGTGTGAAGTGAAGGATATGAAGAGGGCCTGACTGTTTTTATTTCTCCTTGGTAGCACGGTGGAGGTGAACTGTCCAGCAAGGTACTGACAGAATCAATAAAGTGAGTGAACAGTGTGTGACCAGTGTCTTTGGAAAGATTTGTGCACAGCCACAAACATCAGTTACAAGTGCATCACTGTTATACTAAGGGATGGACCATTAGAAAAGTTTTTGAGGGTGGGGGATTCTCGAGCCGCATGCATTTGTTTGTTAACCTTTCCTTTGCATGAATTTTTTCCCAAAATGCTTGAATTTTTTTCTGGGCTACTGGGCATGCATGAATTTTTTTTCACTTACATCTGTAATTTCCTTTGCATGAATATTTTTTTTGTACTTCGCCCGCCACTCCCCATAACTTTTCTAATGGTCCGTCCCTAACACTGTTCCAGAAATGGCAGTCATGAATATTTTTGAGTCTCCAAATGAATAGATAATGCTTGGAAATCTTGCCATATCTTTAATAAACTGTAATAATTGAAGAGGATACCTCACAAATTAATGTGAATTGGTAAGCTGAAGCCACTCTAATGGGCACTAAGGCCACATGGTAGTGGGCATTACCCCTTAAATCTACCAAAGCAAAGATTGAGCTCAAGCATTAGCAGCCATGGACAGCTGTTTTGGCCTTGTTAGGCCTCATCAGCATGGCATAGCTAATGCTCAGGTTCAAGTACCCACATATCAATAAAACAAGCAGTAAAAACCTAAAGTGTGTGGCCTTAGTGCCCATTAGAGTGGCTTCAGCTTACCAAATCACATTAATTTGTGAGGTGTCCTTGTCACTCCAGCCACATCCCACAAGCTTTATGTTTTCACTGCTTGTAATAATTGAAGAGCTGAGATCATAACCATCTTATGTCAATTTTTTGGTGGATTTTTGTTGTCTAAAAAAGCTGTGACCAAACTCCATGGAAAAAGGTGAACTGGTGTAGGTCATATAATTATACCAGAAAATAAAAACAATTTGCATTAAGGTTGTTTTTGCATTTCCTCTCTATTTTGTTGGTTGAAGGTCTGTTGGTCTATTGTGAGTAAAATTAGTTGGCAACAGTTTAGTGGTGTATGTTTTAAGTTAGCAATCCAGCTTTTCAGGGCAACATGTGGTTCCAGAAAATATCCATACTCCCACCACAGAGGGAAGTTTGCTTAGGACCCCCCACCCATCTGGAATTTCCATAATCATTTGAAACACCTGCCAACTTCTCTGGAAACAAGAAACACTGTTGAAGTGTTGTGGACATGGATACCAAGGCCACATTCTCTGTTTCATGTTTAAACAAAGATAAAATAGTTGTAGCTGGGAGGAGCTGTTTGTGTCTACCTTGGAGAGGTGTACACCTTGTTGCAACATCCACTTTGTGAGGGTTGACTATTCAGTTTTCTGTCTTTAGGCTGGTGGATCCATCTACATGTAGTGGTGGTAACATGACTGGTTATCTATCTACTGACTACATATTTGATAGCATAAAACATAATAAACTACAAAACATGGAAAATTATAGGTAAGTTGCATGATTTGTAGTCATCTACAGTGTGGAATGCCATACAGTTACTGAAGTTTGTCATACTCAATTCCAGTTATTTCTATCTCCTTGTGCTTGCAGAGTTCTTTTATGCATATTACACAATAGGGCCATTTATACGGGAGGAAACAAGACGCGTCTTATCTAAGACGCGACTTAAATAGGACGCGAACTGTACCGTTTATACCTTCGCGTCCTACCTAAGACGCGAAGATCTCGTATAAATGGTTCGCGTCTTATTTTTGATACAGCCTTGCTTACCCGCCAAGATGGAGCGCTGTAGCAAGAAACAAAAGCGTGCTGTCCTGTTATTTTAAGAAGAGACTTTCTCAGAGATTTTTTTTCTTATGAAGACCACGCCGTAGCATACAAAGAAATCAACAGATATCCGAGAAGAGTTGGAAGAAAGCGATATACGGATTGGTGCGACTGATGGCAGGTTAAAGAAGGAAGGTGCTGAATTCACTTTTGGCTCTCCCGGCCATCTTTTGCAAAGCTTTGCAACCAATTACGCTATGTAATCATAAGATAAGCGCATGTTGCTGTTGTTTTTATGCAAGCGCACTTGCAGTTCACGTCTTATTTAGGACGCGAAACCATTTATACGAGGAAGTTCACGTCTTAATTAAGACGCGGACAAAATAAGAACAGCTGAAAACCCTGTTCTAAGATAAGACGCGTCTTATGTAAGACGCGACTTAAATAAGACGCGAACGCTTATTTTGTACCATTTATACGATCAGTTCGCGTCTTATTTAAGTCGCGTCTTACATAAGACGCGTCTTATTTTCTCCCGTATAAATGGCCCTAATAATTATAGAGTTACAGTTGGTTTTAAGAAAAACTTTATAAGCGCTTGCCTTGATTAAGCACCCTCCTTCGAATAAACGCTCCCTCTTTTGGGCAAAATTTTCCATAAGCGCCTGGGTGCTTATTTGAGGAAATACAGTATGAGAACTCCACTCTATAGTATTTTGTATTGGGTGTGCTAACATTAAGGCTGACTGCTGCATACATGCACCATTGCTGTTCACCTAAGATACACTGTAGTGGTTTACTTTGTTGAATTTCCTTTAAACTCACTAGATGTTGAACAATTTGTCATTGGTGTTTCTGTAGAAGGAAGCTTGTTCTTTAGACCTTTTAACAAAGTTTAAATGTTTCATAACAGTCAGTTCTGTGTTTCTGTATTTTGCAGACTTAAGCCTTCCCCATGTAACACCATTAAAAGTTTAAATACACAGAAAAAGGGCACCCCATCAAAAGTGGAAGTGTCAGGGTAAGTTGTAATAAAGTTGTGCTGCCCAATTTAATGAAAAAACAAAAAAACATGTTCAGTACAACTGTTAGGAAAGTTGAGTTCATTCTGAGTAGAAAACACGGTAAATTATTATCACAATGGGTACTTGGATTGCTTCATGTCCACTTTACCTGAACACCTAGAGTACATTGTACATATGCTTTACATAATACAAATTTCTTATGAGTTTTAATTTGATGAGCTGCAGTAGGAGGGATGAATAATTAGAACTTACAGTACATTATGTAATACAATCAGGAAGGTCCATCTTATTGTGTGGCCAACCTTTTTTTAATTTCCTGACTTGAAACCAGCTCACAACTGGCATGTTTATTGAAATATTCAGGTGATAAAAAAATGCATGAGAATCTGTTCTTATTTTGTCAGAAGTGTTAAGTAAAAACTGTTTGATATTTCTTATTATCAAAATTACGCATGTATCAATGTGTAATGGTAATGATATACATGTACATGAAAACTCTCACATCAATTATTTTTCTGTACCTTGGTCTTTCATGGGTACCCTGCGAGCAGTTGGTTTCTCTACGCTTCCCGAGAGAGAAACCACTGTGAGCAACCGTTCGTTTGTTTGAGTGAGCCGCCATCCAGCGCCAAGGACGAATAAATTAAATTTGAACCGGTAAAACGAGTTAGTAAACTTGTTTTGGTTGTTGCGCATGTATTCTGCTACACAACTGCTGCGTTTGAGCGAGCCTACTGTGTAGTGATAAAAATGGCAAGATATTTTACAGCCTCGGCGAATTCACCATTCAAAACCTTCTCTTTGGGTTCGGAGGGATACTTTAAATACTGACCTAAACACCAATAGAGAAATACTACCATTTTAGAACTACCGTGAACGGCCAACTTTTTTCCGCATTGTTCCATGCTTTAATAAAAATTCAAGTTTGTCCAGACAAATTGACACATTTTTTTTTATTAATTTAGAGCGTGAACATGTCAAGTTTTGACAGCTCCGCCTCAATTGTGGCGGAACTGTCAAAACTTGACATGTTCACGCTCTAAATTTATCAAAAAGCGTGACAATTTGTCTGGACAAACTTGAACTTTATAAGTGTGGAACAATGCGGAAAAAAAGTTGGCCGCTCATGGTAGCTTGAAAAAGGTAGTAAAATAATTTAAAATTGGCATATTTTGCAATGTTCACATCACAATAATAATTATTAAAACTCTTCTCTTCTCCCTGCTTTTGTTGGAGTTTTTGGCAATAAATTTGCATTTGCATTAACATGTTTTGCAGAGCCCACCTGAGTTGTACAAATCCTCATGCTTTCAGCCGAGCACGCATTAAAAATTTTTCCCGTGAAATAAGAGGATGTGAATTTGTCAATGCATCACGTGTGGTGTGATGTACTTTGTGCATGCTCGATGGAAAATCAAGCGGTTGCTTGCAGTGGTTTCTCTCTTGGGAAGCGTAGGAGAAACCAACTGCTCGCAGGGTATTTCATGGGTGACGTAGACATCCTTTGGACATGAAAGATTCACTTAAACATACACGTACAAAGTCTGCTGCAATAATATGCCCTGTTGAGTGTTAAAGTTTTGTGCTTTCCTTTACAAGTAATTTGTTCTGTTTTAGTTCTACTGGTGGTGGAAGAAATTTCTATACCCATCAGGAAGATTTTGCTCTGTTGTCATTTGTGAAAGAATATAGAGCTTTTCATTCTATTAAAGGGAACAGTTTATACAAAGAGGCAGCAAAAGCGAAGGTAAAGTATACAGTGTATACAGAATAGTAGAATGGCAGGATAGTGGAATAGTACAATGGTGATAATAATAATAAAATACAGAATTGTGGCACCCACATTGTAACACCATAATTAATCCTAATTAGGTTTAATTGGACCTAGCAAGTGATAGTTGATTAAGGTTAACCAAGCCTAACCAAGGCCATGATTCCACATATCATGATATGGGGCGTACTCCATCACTCAGTGTCTCTGCCTCTCTGCCATTTCACCATTCAGCAAAATAGTGTGGATCCTATTTTTTCACAGTTTTGTGTTGGTCGTCATTGTCCAGATGTAACTAATCGATTATCAATGACATCAATGAGTAATTGATGGGTAATCAACAAGGAATCAACTGATTAGTCATTGATTTTTGGCGATGATCAATGGGCAATCGATGACTAACTGATGACCAAAAATTTTGTGGCCTTTCGATTATTTATCGAGTAGTCATCAATGTCATTGATTATTCATTGATTATATTGATTATTCAGCGATTACCTATTGTTACCCATCTATTACTCATTGATTACACACATTATTAGTATGCTGGACATGTATTATGCAAGGGGTACTTGAACAATATTTTCAGGATAAAATAACTATGGCAGGAGAACCATCAAGAACAACAAGCACTGGTGTGTTACTAGCCTCCCATGCAGTTGTTTTTAGGGGACTCATATTTCACCTCCTCCCCACAAATGCTAGTCTGCTACGCAGCCATTCTTTGTCTCGTCACGCAATGCTCCTCGCCACTAATGGCTGCTGAAAACTGAACCACATTCCTTTCCCAACTATTAGCCAACCAGGATCAGCCTTCCATTTTCTGGAAAGTTTACGCGCCAATTCCTCAGTTCGGCGTCCATCCAATCACAGCCTAGTTTATATCGGTGTCCAGCGTGTGCTAACAATGGACTACAGTGGAGAGATAGGAAACGGTTAGCGTTTTGTTTACGTTTTTACTACGATTCTAGATCTTTACCAGTAATTGCACTTGACTTTGTTTCCGAGTAGACGAGTTAATCGTGGACGAAATGAATGTGACAATCTTTTTCGGGACTTGTCATATTTTCATTTGGTAATACACTCAACACGAGATTGTAGGCCGCGTGCCTTTGAATCTGAGATAGGAAGCCAGGAACGTAAGTCATAGGCGCCCTAGTCCCTTTTAGGAGTCAATAGGAGAAGAAATACGAGTGCTAGCTTTGCCTTTGCCAAATTGCAGGGATTTAGATGCTTTCGCTCGGTCAGTCACGGAAACGTTTTCGCGGAGTCTCTCCATTGGGAATATTTCGTATCTCTTCTGTAGCTTGTAGGAATCGCTTTGCTCTTGGAGGTTCCCTTTTACTGAAGACTTCATCGCTTTCTCGTTGAATTTCTTTTTACGAAGCCTGTTGGAACTGTCAACCGCTTGTAGCAAACATTTCTGGGCCAGATTACAGAATCCCCGGCCACATCATTTACAGATAGCGTCCACTGCAAATGAACAATTTGCTGCTGTTTGAAAAACACCTCACACCACAACGATTGAATGATTTGTTGACAATTGAGTGAACTTTTGCCTGTATCAGTATTTATCGTAACTTGCATTGCCGACGACTATGGACAATCTTATTAGGAATTGTTTCATTCGTGACCAGAGTCCGAGAAATCGCTGACAGAATGAAAAGCATGCTGTTTCCTCTGACGTCATTGTCATTTTTGTGATACATGTACCTGATTGGTTAATTCATTAGACTGTAAACACAAAGGGGAAAGGAATGTGGCTCGGTTTTCAGCAGCCGTTAGTGGTGAGGAGTGTTGCGTGACGAGACAAAGAACGGCTGCGTAGGAGACTACACAAATGCCTGCTTACCTGGTGCTGAATTCCTTCCCCATTGTTTGGCTCATAGGCTTCCTGGCCAATCACGATGGAGCAACTGTCTGACGATGACAAGTAAAATTTAAATCCTAATGTGTGTTTCTTTCTCTCGTGAATTTGTAAACTTATCAAAGCACTGAAGCTGATTTGTGTTTGAGTAATATGATGGGTTACAAGAGACTTTTAAAATTAGACAAAGCAAAGAAGAATTTAAACTCAGCTAAGTTAAAAATCTGAAGCATTTATCAGTCGATCAAATGTAGAGTAAACCAATTTGAAATTATCACACATTGCACAACAATGAAGCCAGGGTTCGACATCTCCACTAGCCCAGTAGCCTGAGGCTAGTAAAAATGGAGTCGAGCTAGTAAAAATCACATGTTCAGTGGTCCATGGGCTAGTAGAATTCGAGAAATATTGAATTATATTTAATTTGACTATCTTCACTTGACAACCAGTACATAATTAATGTACTCGCCAGCCCTCTCTCCCTCTATGCTTTGCACCGCCTTGCAATTAAAGACATTCAGAGAAACTTCAATCTCAGATGGAGAGATTTCTGTTGAACTATAAACTGTCGACCACTCAAAAAGGCTAAAGCAATTGGAAGTGAATTTGAAAGAAACAAAGAAAATATTAAAATGATTAACATAAAAGAATATTCAATTCACGTGAAAAGTAATGTTCGGGTGGCTTAAAATAATATCATGTCATGAATGACGAGGGAAAATGTTCTGTTCAGTATTTGCACAGGGTTCATACGGGTCCTGGAAAACCTGGAAAGTCATGGAATTATATAATTTCATTTTCCAGGCCTGGAAAGTCCTGAAACTTATGTTTGGGTCCTGGAAATTTATGGAAACTCATGGAAAATCAGCAGGCTTTCTATAAGTGGAAAGCAATGTAGATCCAAAGTTCCAAAAATTAACCAACAAGTCCAAATATATGATTCATTTCAGTAAAAATAAACATAGCTTGTGTTGCAAGATTATGCTTGTGAACATTTTTGTCGTTGCTTTGACATTGCTGCCTCAGAACAGCTAGTTGCTTAACTTAGGTCATTTTCACAGCTCAAAAGTGTACAAACCCTGTTGCAGAAGGTATGAACAAGGTAAGGTGGAATGAAGAGAGATCCTGGGAAGGAGCTTGGGTTACTGATAACTGCTGTGGGCTAGTGGATTTATAAAGGTCATGAGCCCAGTGGCTAGTGATTCCGCTGAACAGATGTCTAACCCTGCGAAGCTCTATGTCTTTCATGGTCCTGCATTAAATCAGAGGTCATGCATTTGATGAAGAGACAGTTTTGGTCCCAGTCTGGATTTTATACCCAGTCTGCGGTCTACAATCTGCATTTTACACCTACAGTGTGGTCTGCATTTTATACCCAGTCTGCAGTCTGCAATCTGCATTCTGTTGGCTTTGGGTAAGCAGGCGTTTGTGGGGAGGAGGTGAAATATGAGTCCCCTAAAATGACTGCATGGGAGGCTAATGTGCTACTGAAGTGAATGAATCTGATGCTTAAGATGACATCATTATGAGTTAAATAAAGTTTGCATTGTGACATGTACAGTACCTTGAAGAAGTTGTTTTTATTTCTTTATTTTCATCCAATTTTGTATGGTTTGTGTAGCCATGACTATTCATTGTGACAGTCATGGATGACTAATCAATGAAATCAATGACTACATGTCTGACTGATGGCTGAAAATATTGTGGCCTATCGATGATACATTGATTACTCATTGATCATTGGCCTCTGTGTCCATTTGCCTGCCCCCTCATCATGCCTTCTTCATCTTGTTTTTGTTATTGAGTCAATGTACGCATGACGGAAGCTTCCAAATAAAAAAAAAATAATAATAATAAATAAATTACCTCATTGATTTTATTGATGTCAGGGATGTCCTTGAATAGTGTCATTGATGTCCCACATGTAGAATAGTGACCTTTTTATTAAATCAGTAGTTTATCTTAATCGTTGTTAATTTTTGTTATTACAGTTGAACCTTGATTATCTGGACCTTGGTTATCCAGATTTTTCGATTATCTGGACTTGCTTAGCTGGTCCCAGTTTTTCGTGAATATTAACCCATTGGCACCCGTGCCGGCCAAAACCGGCCGTAAAAAACTCCCATGCTTCAAAACATTGCAACTTTCTTAATCGCACGAATATTGCCTTAACTGTTAGTTGTGAGCACGAAATGGAATGCCCTTTAAATTTGGATATCCAATAAATGCAAGAAACGTAGCGATTTTGACCAAATATGGCCTTTTGAGTTTGGACAAGAACGAAACTGGCCGTTTTTAACGTCAAAGAGAAACAATAAAAATGCCCCTTTTTGCCTTCATGTTTTTTAGGGAAATCATCGTCCAAAAACCAAAATTCAACCATCATAACAAAATTCAGTCCTTTTTCTAGCTTAGAAATGACTTTTTTTGTTCATATTCTTCTCCCGAGCGTAGATACAGCCTTTTGTTCCAGTGCATTCGGGCCTTCCCGACATTTTCAACATCTTGAGCGCATTGCATGCTGGGAACTAGCGAGAATTTTTGACAGTGCCCGTTCCTTCCCCCAATTCTTTCACATATAAACTAAGTCTACAGCCACTCCGACCTACCGCCAAAATTTCCTGCTCGTAGTCATCTTCAGTACACAGAAATTCCAAAATATGTGGCGGTAGGTCGAGAAATTCATCAATAGTCGAGTCCCAAAGGTACTAAGTGTTCGACCGGCCAAATTCCCAGTTCGTCGAGTAACAAGCCAAATTCAACAACAAAGTACATCACCTTGCTCGATTCTTTGAGAAAGTGGACTCTTAGCTACTGTCACGCTTAATGATGCTCATCAGGCAGCCGCTAAAGATGAGAAATGGCTGTAAATTTAGCAGAAATCGCAAGCAAACCCAACTTGGGCCATTGTTGTCGCTTCACGGATAAAAAATAGCTACGTCAAAATGACGTTTTCAGAAACCTTGAGCCTCCAGTGGCTTAGGACAGCACCACTTTTCCCTGGTAGTTCAAATAAAGAGTCACGAATTGCTATTCATCGTTTATAGGTGGAAAATCACTCCGAAAATGTAAAAACCTGCGGTAGTCAATGGGCTAATTAGCCATATTTAAGACCAGCAGCAAAACTTTTTCCCTTCAAATTAAGTAAAGAAACTCTGGTTCAAACTGAATTTGTTTCACTTCAAAACACAAATCTGTACACGTTTTGAGCTCCCACACTCTGTACTACTGCAATGCATTTCACTGAGCTCTGATTTGCTCAGATGTTCTTTGTTTCTAAGTGAAATTTCACGCTCCACTTGTTCAGTAATTCAGTTTTAGTTTTGGCTCATTAATATTCACATTTTCGATTATCCGGACTCTTGATTATCCGGACTGTTCAGCTCAGTCCCTGTGAGTCTGGATAATAATTATTGAGGTTTGACTGTATATTGTTCTTAAATTTCTTAGGTTTAGGCAGTTGGTGATCTGTCTTGTATGGGGTGTTCCAACCCTTTTACAGAATGATCATCCTATGGCTGGCCATTAAATTGCAATAAAGAAATGTCAGTGATTAGTTACAGCTGTATGTCTGGCACTGTACATTGTGTCATGTCAACGCAAAAAGTGTTTGGAGCATCCACCAGTCTACAACAAGGAAAAAGTGTTCTCACATTGTCATGCATTATTTTGTTTTCTGGATAGTTTTCCCATCAGCAGTTCATAGTATACTTTCAGACAAATGACTTTAAATACATTGTAGAAGTTTGCAATTGAAGGGCCTTGTGCCTTAGGGGCACAGATTGCAATTTTGCCTTAAAATCCATATCCCTGTAAATCTGTTGTGATTCAATTGTATCCTTGGTTTTTATATTTTTCTCCATTTGTTTTTGGGTATGGTAATGCATGGTAATGTATGATAATTACAGTAGTTTAAAACAAAGGGAGAAAAATTTTAAATCAAGGATAAAATTGAATTACAACAAATCCACTCTACTTTGGCATACAGACTGGTTATCTTGTCAGAAATCTAGTTCTTCATTTATTTTGTGATGCTTCAAAATCTAGGTTTTGCAGTTTTACTCCTATGGAAGCCAATAACTTTTAACAAGTCTTGAAACAGAGATGCAAAGTAACAAAACCACTTACTTTACTGTGCTTCTCAATCAGAAAACTCAGACATAAACATTGATTTTCCCAGTTCTAACTTTAGCAGCCTACAATATCACCATAATTCGTGATCGGCCTGTAAAACAACAATCACTATGTAATTCTACCATCCACCAAGATCCCTGTCAAATTTCTGCAGGATCAACCCTCAAAATTCAGCGATAATTGAAGCTTGAAAATGAAATACCTATCCCAAAAATTTCGCTCTTGAATATATTCATAGGCAAGTGTCCTGGGCGACCTTAACTTACCCACTAATGTCAAGATGTGAGTCATCATAAATGTGGACATTCATACATTGGTATTTTATTTTCTTGGTCTTGTGTTTTTGACATTTGGCATTTCTATTTGTAGGTTACCACTCACACATGGCAGTCAATGAGAGATCATTATTTAAAAGTTTTGCATAACCGTAAAAGTACAAGTGATTTGAAGAAACTGCTATTTAAACCTCAAAAGGAAACTAGATCAGCAGTGGTTCTGAAGGGGATGATGTTCAGTAACCAGGCTGGTGAGTCAGGCACATTATAAATCAGTTATGTATCACTCAAACTTATAATCCATCTGTAATTTTTGTTGCCTTGAGGAGCAGGGTCGGTGCAGTGGTGAGAGTGCTCGCCTCCCATCAGTGTGGCCCCAGGTTTGATTCCCGCACTTGGTGTCATAAGTGGACTGAGGTTGTTGGTTCTCTTCTCTGCTCTGAGAGGTTTTTCAGGAGGTACTCTGGTTTTCCCCTCTCCTCAAAAACCAACATTTCTCCCACATGGCTCCACAAGCTTGCAGCTTTAAATTGTAACAGTGTGTAAATAAAGTTTCTTTACTGTTAAAAATTGTTACTTTCTTTGATGGAACAGGCATGGCTCAGAAGTGATAACATAGATATAATTATGTGGCTTGGGTCTAGTCTCCAGGTGTGGCTTTATGTGGGTTTAGGTTCATGATGTTCTCGCATTGATCCATTAGGTTTGAGTTGTCTCTGCTCATTCTGTTTTTGCATTCTCCTCAGAAAGCAACATCACCATTCTCCAAAAGTGAAGCAGTCTGTGGTATACATGTAATATTATGCTTTATACCATGCCATAGAAAATACAGACTATCAGAATGGTTCTGCTTTACAGTGTACATGTACTTTAAGTTAAAATTCACTGGGGGATTCCTTTGTCTTGATTTGACGGGGGAGGCTATTAAATTCTGTTGCTCCGGTAAAATAAAAAAGATCTCTTTGTGACTTCTAGGTTATCTTTCGGAAAAAACCAAAACTAAAGTAATTACAATGGCCAATCACAACAAAAGAGAAATCAACCAATCAGAAGTTGTTACGAAAGCAACCAACTCAAATTATGCGTGGGGTTGGGGGACCTGTGAGAGGGTCATGACTGGATTGAGTTTCACTTCTGATTGGCTGAGAGAGAAGCATGAGTTTTTCTTAGCCAATCACTGAGCAAAGCAAACAAAGCAAACTCAATTTGTAAAGTGCTCTATTGTTGTGATCAACAGGCCTCTCAAGGAGGACAAGGTCACAGACAGCTAGTCCCAAGAAACAACTGAATAGTGATGACAAAGATTCAGAAGAACAGGATGTGATTACTGGTAGGAGACACATGGCAGGCTTTTGTTGTGATTAAAAAGGTTTAGCTTCAAAATCATTTTAAAACGATGTCAATACTCGAAGTAAACCAAATGTTTGGAATGACAAGAGCATTTACTTTTACAATAGAAGGGTGAGAATTGTTTACCAAATCAAATTATAGACGTATTTCTCATTAGATTATCCATTGCACAACAATATTATCTTGTTAAGCCTGGTTTCCATATGATTGCAGAGATCGTTGTGCTGGGATCCTTGCAATCATATGGAAATCAGCCTTAAAGCTCCTTTTAGTCAGTATGAGATACTATAATAGTGGTCAACGTTTACCTATTAAGAGCCACCCCTCCCCGGAAATACTCTTTAAAAACCTCAGAGGGACAGATGCGTGGTCAAAACTAAATATGTGTGGCCCCAAAGGGTATGATGTTCACGCATTGATCAATTAGGTTTGAGTTGTCTCTGTTCATTCCAGTTTTGCATTCTCCGCAGCAAGTAACGTTACCATTCTTCAACAGTGAAGCACTCTGTGGTGTACTTGTAATATTATGCTTAATACTTAACAATAAGATTATGAGCTTGAGACTTCTATCATGCATAGAAATCAAGAGTGAATAATCTAATTGTTTTAGTATAAATCTACTAGTCGTTCAAAACTAAACAAGTAAATTATCTAATTCCTCCTCGCAGACACTTCGAAAATCCGATGAAGCAGCCAACATTTCGTGGACAACTGCTACTCACTATCTATCACAGAATAGATAGCGAGTAGCATAGCCAATCAGAGAATGGTATTTGTGATAGAACACTAGTAGATTTGTACTAACATGCCATAGAAAATACAGACTATCAGAATGGCTCTCCTTTACTTTACTTGTGCCACTTTCTCAACCTATGATAAGCAAAACCAAAACCATGTGTTTGCTTGCATTTTCCAGGGCTTGCCACCAGCTATGTGGAATTGTTTTGAATTGTGATTGGTCCATTACCGTAAAAGCTCTGTTAACCCTCCACGGGACTTATTTAATTTCACGCCTCATTAACAGGAGGCTTATTAGAGAGGGGGGCTTAATAGAGAGGGGGGGGGGGGGGTTATTTCAAATGTTAAACATGCCCTTTTTGTCTTAAAATAGTTTTTGTACAAAACTCAAACAAATGTAGTGAAACTTTAATATTTAATACAGAGCAGCGAACACTATTATGTGTTTGAGTGTACATTTGTTTCAAAATAAACCAACTGGGCCGTATGAAGTGGATTTTATGGAATAGGAGGGACTAATTACAAAATCTCATGTCGCAAAAAGGGGGGGGGGGGGGCTTAATAGAGCTTTTACAGTATGCTGTTTACACTTATGATTGGCCAGTCTTAAAACCAAAACTAAAGTAAGTGGCCAATCACAACAAAAGAGAAATCAACCAATCAGAAGTTGTTACAAAAGCAACCAACTCAAATTATGCGTGGGGTTGGGGGACCTGTGAGAGGGTCATGACTGGATTAGGTTTCACTTCTGATTGGCTGAGAGAGAAGCATGAGTTTTTCTTAGCCAATCACTGAGCAAAGCAAACAAAGCAAACTCAATTTTTAAAGTGCTCTATTGTTGTGATCAACAGGCCTCTCAAGTAGGACAAGGTCACAGACAGCTAGTCCCAAGAAACAACTGAATAGTGATGACAAAGATTCAGAAGAACAGGATGTGATTACTGGTAGGAGACACATGGCAGGCTTTTGTTGTGATTAAAAAGGTTTAGCTTCAAAATCATTTTAAAACGATGTCAATACTTGAAGTAAACCAAATGTTTGGAATGACAAGAGCATTTACTTTTACAATAGAAGGGTGAGAATTGTTTACCAAATCAAATTATAGACGCATTTCTCATTAGATTATCCATTGCACAACAATATTATCTTGTTAAGCCTGGTTTCCATATGATTGCAGAGATCGTTGTGCTGGGATCCTTGCAATCATATGGAAATCAGCCTTAAAGCTCCTTTTAGTCAGTATGAGATACTATAATAGTGGTCAATGTTTACCTATTAAGAGCCACCCCTCCCCTTAAATGCTCTTTAAAAACCTTAGAGGGACAGATGCGTGGTCAAAGCTAAATATGTGTGGCCCCAAAGGGTATGATGTTCACGCATTGATCAATTAGGTTTGAGTTGTCTCAGTTCATTCCAGTTTTGCATTCTCCGCAGCAAGTAACATTACCATTCTCCAACAGTGAAGCAATCTGTGGTGTACCTGTAATATTATGCTTAATACTTAACAATAAGATTATGAGCTTGAGACTTCTATCATGCAAAGAAATCAAGAGTGAATAATCTAATTGTTTTAGTATAAATCTACTAGTCGTTCAAAACTAAACAAGTAAATTATCTAATTCCTCCTCGCAGACACTTCGAAAATCCGATGAAGCAGCCAACATTTCGTGGACAACTGCTACTCACTATCTATCACAGAATAGATAGCGAGTAGCATAGCCAATCAGAGAATGGTATTTGTGATAGAACACTAGTAGATTTGTACTAACATGCCATAGAAAATACAGACTATCAGAATGGCTCTCCTTTACTTTACTTGTGCCACTTTCTCAACCTATGATAAGCAAAACCAAAACCATGTGTTTGCTTGCATTTTCCAGGGCTTGCCACCAGCTATGTGGAATTGTTTTGAATTGTGATTGGTCCATTACCGTAAAAGCTCTGTTAACCCTCCACGGGACTTATTTAATTTCACGCCTCATTAACAGGAGGCTTATTAGAGAGGGGGGCTTAATAGAGAGGGGGGGGGGTTATTTCAAATGTTAAACATGCCCTTTTTGTCTTAAAATAGTTTTTGTACAAAACTCAAACAACTGTAGTGAAACTTTAATATTTAATACAGAGCAGCGAACAGTATTATGTGTTTGAGTGTATATTTGTTTAAAAATAAACCAACTGGGCCGTATGAAGTGGATTTTATGGAATAGGAGGGACTAATTGAAGGCCTCGGAGCATAACCATCCTATGTCGAATTTTGGGTTGTTTTTCGATTTTGCCTGGATTTGCCCGAATTGTTGCATGTAAACTGCAATTTGATTGAAAGAAGATGTAATGCAACTTGCAAACCACTCCCATGGAAGGTTGGTTTCTTGGTGTACGTAAGAAAAAATGCATTTCTGGATTCTGGATGAATCAGTCAAAAAATACCATACAATGTTTTTCCATTGAATTGCAGTTCACATGCAGAAATTCAGACAAATCCAAGCAAAATCGAAAAACGACTCAAAATTCGACATAGGATGGTTATGCTTCGAGGCCTTCAATTACAAAATCTCATGTCGCATAAAGGGGGGGGGGGGGGGGGGGGCTTAATAGAGCTTTTACAGTATGCTGTTTACACTTATGATTGGCCAGTCTTAAAACCAAAACTAAAGTAAGTGGCCAATCACAACAAAAGAGAAATCAACCAATCAGAAGTTGGCACGAAAGCAACCAACTCAAATTATGCGTGGGGTTGGGGGACCTGTGAGGGGGTCATGACTGGATTGGGTTTCACTTCTGATTGGTTGAGAGAGAAGCATGAGTTTTTCTTAGCCAATCACTGAGCAAAGCAAACAAAGCAAACTCAGTTTGTAAAGTGCTCTGTTGTTGTGATCAACAGGCCTCTCAAGGAGGACAAGGTCACAGACAGCTAGTCCCAAGAAACAACTGAATAGTGATGACAAAGATTCAGAAGAACAGGATGTGATTACTGGTAGGAGACACATGGCAGGCTTTTGTTGTGATTAAAAAGGTTTAGCTTCAAAATCATTTTAAAACGATGTCAATACTCGAAGTAAACCAAATGTTTGGAATGACAAGAGCATTTACTTTTACAATAGAAGGGTGAGAATTGTTTACCAAATCAAATTATAGACGTATTTCTCATTAGATTATCCATTGCACAACAATATTATCTTGTTAAGCCTGGTTTCCATATGATTGCAGAGATCGTTGTGCTGGGATCCTTGCAATCATATGGAAATCAGCCTTAAAGCTCCTTTTAGTCAGTATGAGATACTATAATAGTGGTCAACGTTTACCTATTAAGAGCCACCCCTCCCCGGAAATACTCTTTAAAAACCTCAGAGGGACAGATGCGTGGTCAAAACTAAATATGTGTGGCCCCAAAGGGTATGATGTTCACGCATTGATCAATTAGGTTTGAGTTGTCTCTGTTCATTCCAGTTTTGCATTCTCCGCAGCAAGTAACGTTACCATTCTTCAACAGTGAAGCACTCTGTGGTGTACCTGTAATATTATGCTTAATACTTAACAATAAGATTATGAGCTTGAGACTTCTATCATGCATAGAAATCAAGAGTGAATAATCTAATTGTTTTAGTATAAATCTACTAGTCGTTCAAAACTAAACAAGTAAATTATCTAATTCCTCCTCGCAGACACTTCGAAAATCCGATGAAGCAGCCAACATTTCGTGGACAACTGCTACTCACTATCTATCACAGAATAGATAGCGAGTAGCATAGCCAATCAGAGAATGGTATTTGTGATAGAACACTAGTAGATTTGTACTAACATGCCATAGAAAATACAGACTATCAGAATGGCTCTCCTTTACTTTACTTGTGCCACTTTCTCAACCTATGATAAGCAAAACCAAAACCATGTGTTTGCTTGCATTTTCCAGGGCTTGCCACCAGCTATGTGGAATTGTTTTGAATTGTGATTGGTCCATTACCGTAAAAGCTCTGTTAACCCTCCACGGGACTTATTTAATTTCACGCCTCATTAACAGGAGGCTTATTAGAGAGGGGGGCTTAATAGAGAGGGGGGGGGGGGGGTTATTTCAAATCTTAAACATGCCCTTTTTGTCTTAAAATAGTTTTTGTACAAAACTCAAACAACTGTAGTGAAACTTTAATATTTAATACAGAGCAGCGAACACTATTATGTGTTTGAGTGTACATTTGTTTCAAAATAAACCAACTGGGCCGTATGAAGTGGATTTTATGGAATAGGAGGGACTAATTACAAAATCTCATGTCGCAAAAAGGGGGGGGGGGGCTTAATAGAGCTTTTACAGTATGCTGTTTACACTTATGATTGGCCAGTCTTAAAACCAAAACTAAAGTAAGTGGCCAATCACAACAAAAGAGAAATCAACCAATCCCTCCCCTATGTGGGCTAAATATGTGCGGCTCCCAAGGGTATGTTCTCGCATTGATCGATTAGGTTTGAGTTGTCTCAGTTCATTCCAGTTTTGCATTCTCCGCAGCAAGTAACATTACCATTCTCCAACAGTGAAGCACTCTGTGGTGTACATGTAATATTATGCTTAATACTTAACAATTAGATTATGATTAGATTACGTGCTTGAGACTTCTATCATGCATAGAAATCGGGAGCGAATAATCTAATTGTTTTAGTATAAATCTACTAGTCGTTCAAAACTAAACAAGTAAATTATCTAATTCCTCCTCGAAGACACTTCGAAAACCCAAAGAAGCGGCCGCCATTTTGTTGACAACCGCTACTCACTATCTATCATAGAATAGATAGCGAGGGGGGGGGGCTTAATAGAGCTTTTACAGTATGCTGTTTACACTTATGATTGGCCAGTCTTAAAACCAAAACTAAAGTAAGTGGCCAATCACAACAAAAGAGAAATCAACCAATCAGAAGTTGTTACAAAAGCAACCAACTCAAATTATGCGTGGGGTTGGGGACCTGTGAGAGGGTCATGACTGGATTAGGTTTCACTTCTGATTGGCTGAGAGAGAAGCATGAGTTTTTCTTAGCCAATCACTGAGCAAAGCAAACAAAGCAAACTCAATTTTTAAAGTGCTCTATTGTTGTGATCAACAGGCCTCTCAAGTAGGACAAGGTCACAGACAGCTAGTCCCAAGAAACAACTGAATAGTGATGACAAAGATTCAGAAGAACAGGATGTGATTACTGGTAGGAGACACATGGCAGGCTTTTGTTGTGATTAAAAAGGTTTAGCTTCAAAATCATTTTAAAACGATGTCAATACTCGAAGTAAACCAAATGTTTGGAATGACAAGAGCATTTACTTTTACGATAGAAGTGTGAGAATTGTTTACCAAATCAAATTATAGACGCATTTCTCATTAGATTATCCATTGCACAACAATATTATCTTGTTAAGCCTGGTTTCCATATGATTGCAGAGATCGTTGTGCTGGGATCCTTTCAATCATACGGAAATCAGCCTTAAAGGCCGAGACACACTAGCGACAAGTCGCAGCGACAGGTCTCTGCGACAAGTCGCTCCGTGTGTACTGCTTGCAAAACAAGTTGCTGCGACACGTCGCGGGGACAAGTCGCCGCAACAGTTCGCCTCGTCTGACACGGTGATTTTTTATGAAAAACATTGTCGCTGTGGCAGAATTTTGTCGCTGCGATCTGTCGCACAAATTCAATCTGGTTTGAATTCGTGCAACTGATCGCAGCGACAAAATTCTGCCGCAGCGGCAACGATTTTCACAAAAAATCACCGTGTCAGACGAGGCGAATTGTTGCGGCGACTTGTCCCCGCGACGTGTTGCAGCGACTTGTCGCTTAGTGTGTCTCGGCCTTAAAGCTCCTTTTAGTCAGTATGAGATACTATAATAGCGGTCAACGTTTACCTATTAAGAGCCACCCCTCCCCTGAAATGCTCTTTAAAAACCTCAGAGGGACAGATGCGCCCCGGGAGGGGGGGAAGGGGGGTGGTGGAGGGTACTCCCCTATGTGGGCTAAATATGTGCGGCTCCCAAGGGTATGTTCTCGCATTGATCGATTAGGTTTGAGTTGTCTCAGTTCATTCCAGTTTTGCATTCTCCGCAGCAAGTAACATTACCATTCTCCAACAGTGAAGCACTCTGTGGTGTACATGTAATATTATGCTTAATACTTAACAATTAGATTATGATTAGATTACGTGCTTGAGACTTCTATCATGCATAGAAATCGGGAGCGAATAATCTAATTGTTTTAGTATAAATCTACTAGTCGTTCAAAACTAAACAAGTAAATTATCTAATTCCTCCTCGAAGACACTTCGAAAACCCAAAGAAGCGGCCGCCATTTTGTTGACAACCGCTACTCACTATCTATCATAGAATAGATAGCGAGTAACGTAGCCAATCAGAGAACGGCATTCGTGATAGAACGCTAGTAGATTTATACTAATTATCGGTAGATGTGATTATTCTAATTTTCTGATAGCTATGTGAAACTACTTTAAAAACCAAGTCTCTAAAGCTGATTCTCTGTATTTGCTCTAACGATAATTTAGCGAATGTTCCAAGTGATGACAGTACAGATGATGAAAACACAACTAGCGAAGATGTGGATTACGACAAAATGTTTGACGACAATCTTCTGCGACTAGCTGCCGAATCCAAAGCCGAAAAGGACCGCGGGAAAGTTAATGATGATGGCAAAGGGGAAAGTAAAGTCTCGTCAAGTCAAGATGAAGCAAAAAGTGGGAGAACCAACAGACAGAAAGGGATGAATGAGATGCAAGATTTAAATGACTTTGATGGCGAAGTTAGTACAAAAGAGACTTTGAAGAGAGTCTCAGCTGATGAAGATGAAGAGAAGAGGCCGATAGCTAAAAGAAGCAAAGGGAGTTTGGCTTCTTCACGAGATAAAAGTGAACCTCAAACGAAGGAGAAGTTGTCAAAACGCTATCAGGAGTTGCAGTCAAACCTTGAGGTAAACTGTAATACAGAGTTAAAGCACGTTCTGCGCTGAATATTCTTTTTCTGGTTTAGGAATGAGTGAATACACAGGTTATGGTTTCCAAAAGAAAGCATATCCTGAAAACGGGATGCTCACTTTGAAGGAGACGTAAAAGCAGCAAGCAAAATAGTGTGGACCGAGCGTCTGTACTTCACTCCCGGTGCTAGGTCACAGGCATGGCGGGCGGCGTACGATTTTTCCGCTAAAACGTTCGCAAAAGAACGCATGTTAACCGTATTTTGGTCATCAGGGACAAAATGACATCACGTTTTATACAATACCCGCACCTGTTTAACTGACATAAACTAAGTACTAGCATTTCCCTGGCTTTTGCATTAGTTGGGCAAGTGGAAATCGCCGCCGTGAGAAAATGTAATGGTAATGGTAATGGTTTATATACCGCACATATCAGATAGTTTCATGGCGGTTTACAATTCTTCTGTAGGGTGAGATCGGACGTTATAATGGTAGTTATGCTATGTTTGGATGCTATGTCCGATGTATCAACTTTAATTTTGAGTATGGTGGAAAAAGGGAATAATAGAAAATGTGGTGTTATAGACCCTATGCAAAAATGGCTGCCTTTAGATTATTCTTTTGTTCCTCAGATAAAAACGGAAAGACACAAAAAAACTTTTGTAAATAGACTTATTTTTAATAATTAATAATAATAATTTAGAACTTATATAGCGCATTTTCCATGTGTATATGATCAAATGCGCTTTACAAGCAGATGAAATTGGAATTTGGAAATGTTGGTTTTTGTGGAGAGGGGAAAACCGGAGAACCCGGAGAAAAACCTCTCGGAGCAGAGAAGAGAACCAACAACAAACTCAACCCACATATGACGTCAAGTCCGGGAATTGAACCCGGGCCACATTGGTGGAAGGCGAGTGCTCTTACCACTGCGCCATCCCTGCTCCCCAAAAAATAATTAATTGAATAATTAATTTAGTATAGTATTATTCCATCTTATATCATTATTGTATTTCATTGTGTATCTTTTAATACGTTTTTACTGTAACTTAGGATATGTATTTTTATCCTTTGATTGAATAGACTATTATTATTATTATTATTATTAGTATTCAAAATAGCCTCACTAACCTCGTTCGGGATAACAAATTTTTTAGAATTTTAATCTCAAAAGCGAGGTTAGTAAGGTCATTTTGAATAAAACAAAAGAATAATTTAAAGGCAGCCATTTCTGCACTGGGTTGAAAGAAGTTTTGAAAGAGCTCGACGTATGATTATTTCACAGAGGCTTGAATCCCTGTGGACTGTGCCACAGATTATCCATGCATTGCTCGTCACCTCTGGCAAGTTAGATGATGCAGAAACATATCTACAAAGTGGAAGAGGTTTGGTTTTGTTGTTCATTTTCCTGATTTGCTGTCTCTGCTGCTGCTGCTGCTTCTTCTTGTTCCCTTATAGAAACCTTTTCAAAATCCAGTGCGAAATGCACATTCTCAAAATACCAACCCTACGCAAGAAAAATTGTCTTTGTCCCAGATAATCAGCTCCAATGAAAAGTAATCACCCTGTGGCCAATGAACTCCCCCCCCTCCCCCCTCCCCCCTCCCATCCCCCCTTGGAGCTCTGAGAATGAGTTAGGTGCTAAATCTAATCTAAACAGCTATTGGCCATGTTCTAAACGAGTGAGGGCCTGGGAATGAGTTTTAAAATTTATCGATTGGAAAAAAAATTGTTTACACTGCATGAAAGAGCATCTAAAAAAATGGTCACCTTACCAACTTTGACGCTGTTCAGTTGAATTGGAGCTGAAACAAAAGCTTTTGAAAATTGTGAAAATTAGAGACTTTGTATGGTTTGGAGGGACACACTTTCTGAAATATAGACATTTGTATGGGATTTTTTAAAGATCTAAATGCATGTCAACTAGTGACTTTTCGACCAAACATGGTCAAACTTGCTGAAAGTCTTATTTTGAGATACCCTTTCATGTGAGAATTGATTTAGTTCAATGCCATTGATTTTCAATGAAGTTTGGATTCGTTCCCAGGCCCTTACTCGTTTAGAACATGGCTAATTGCGGATACGGCTATTACCCGGGGACACTGTGTCAACTGTAACGAATAATAACTTAGGATAACTAGTAAAAGCAGTATTCGCGCAATCACACGAATCACAAAACTTTATTCAAGAGATAAACAAAAACAAAACAAAAAAAATTTAAAAGAGCTCTTGAAAGGGGAAATTGCGAGGTTGACCCTATATATAACAACATCCCCAAAATAAAAAAGCAAAAATCTAGATCTAAAAACTAAAACCTTATTTACCTACTGTAGCGAAAACTATTATGCGAGGCTTGTGAAGACACCTCTTATTTTATTTATTTATTTATTTGTTTATTTATTTATTTATTTATCTCATAAGCTGCTAACGAACAATGGAGTTCAGAGGAGGACAAGATATTGCTGAGTAAAAACAAGGAGGCTATTTCAGGCTTGGCGAGAACGAGAACTCTGCAGTCTGTGGTGAACAGAATGAACTTCATTGAAGGCATCAGCTGAACACTACTGGTATGTTAACATGAACTTGATGCAGAAGGAAAGATAGAGCCACCAGGATATTTTGCTTTGTATTGACCAGGGAGGTCAGTTACGTGGAACTCTTGGGACTCCACAGTACGTTTGAAATGGTGTTAAGCAGTTTTCGCGTCGCATTTGCCGTTCGATGCTCGTTGTCTTAAGCTCCTAGTTGTTCGCACACTGGCGCCGTTTTTGTAGCCGAAGTTTTGACCACGATGAACGTGGGAGAAGATGTGACCCGATTATCCCACAAATATAACGCCTTCCTTTCCCTGATCCTTCAGAAAACCGGCGATCCCCGATTCCTTAGGAAGTGAGATTCATCTCCCCTCTCTCCCCTCCCCCTCCCTCCCATCCCCCCTCCCTCCCATCCCCCCTCACCCATTCCCCACTTCTTTGATCCGTGATTTGATCCGTGATCTCATACACCTGGCAGTGAAGACCCCGTTTGAGAGCAAAGAAATCAGAAGTCATGCAGACCCCCTCACAATCATAACTCTATGTCTTGTTACAGTCGAACCTCACGTAAACGACCACTCAAAATCAGATGTCAAGCAATCGGTGGTCGCTTACAGGAGACCGTCGCATACGAGAGGTCAGACCGCATGGCCACAGCATGATATATAAGCGGGCGTAAAAAGTAACAGAAAAGCCCATGTCAAGACACATCCCTTGCAAGGAATGAGCTGTTCTGTTCAGGATTGCTCCAGTGTAACTGATTATTCCTTTTTTAACTACTCATCGACGATTGAATTGTGGTATTAACCAACATATTATTAAACGTCTTTACAGAAATAATAACTTTAGGGATCTACAGACAGTGGAACTGTTAGTTGTTCTGTACGGTAGTAAATCTTATTTATTTTTCATAGTAAGCACGAAGCAAAACAGCTGTCTTGTGCGTCTGATTTCTTTTTAATTCCCCAAACGAGCAGCATTAAATCAGGAGTAGCGATTTGAGCATCAACTAAACGCGGATCTTCCGCCATAGTAACGTGAAGTTAGGATAGTTTGACACTTACCGTGTAGGAAAAGACTGTAATTTACATTAAAGAAGAACTTGTGTCATTTTACGTGTTTCAGATGCTATCGCGGTAACAATATCTTCGAACCTAGCAAATTCTTAGTTTATAGCAAACCGTTTGTTCTCCGTTGTGAGGGTCTTGTGACTATAGATTGTTTACAGACTGTTTGTCTCATAAGTCTTCTTCCTTTGAATGTGCTTTTGTAGTGTACTCAAAAACGGTTTGATGTTACAGCAATTTAAAACCATCCAACCTGCGCGTTTGGCATCCGCACCAAATCAATGGAGAACAGGTCAGTTCTAAATTTCATTAACAGCACTAAGGCGTTTTCATGAGAGGCAGTGGCATAACGCGCAGAAAATTCATAACACGCACACAGTAGCTTTAGCTTATGACAGACATTGTTACTAATGTTTTAACACAGGAATGTTAAGTGATCCCACAAAAATACCCAACTGACCAGATTGCCTGGTTACCTTCAACATTCACGTGACCCCAGATAACAATAGATTTCCCAAGTATTAAAAAAAATATTCCAAGTATTGAAGTAGAAAAACTTTTGATGTCATCCAGTAAGTCATTAATGATACGACCATTTTCCAAAAGAGTGGCGATATTAAAAATGAAAAGAAATAATACAAGTACGCCTTGTGATCTGACCTTTGAGTAAATACGAGGCTAAAGATGACTTTGCTTTGATACAAAGACCACTGCTTTTAATATCCAAACCACGTTATTCTTAGCTGCTTCCTGCGATAATCTTCACGTGCATGTAAGAAAAGCACTGAGGAATGTATCAAACCAAAGCCAACTCCAGTTAAAGGCCAGGTCACCAAGAACGCAACTGTAAACTGGGCTATCCAGGAATATATACCCAAGTCAAAGATTCCTTGGACTCAGTGAGCGGAATCCACGGCAGCTCCCTTGACAACACTCCAGTATTTCTCATCTTCGAATGACTCAAACGTGATCTCACGGACAATGCGGATCATCGGTCTTTAAAACAATTTCTCCCCTTTTGCACCTCATTTTAAAGATGGACACAAACTCCCTCACCTTTCCATCACGAACATTAATAGGACAAAGGTAATCACCATGGATACGACCCACAAACACACCGTCGACTTGCAGGGTGTTCGGGGGCAGGAAGTGCCCTCTCTTCCCTTGGACGATGCCATAACCGGTGTCCTTTAACAACTCTCCGCTCAGGCACTTATTATATCCACCGTCAAACATGGAAACCCAGGAATCACAGACGCCATCTTTAGTGTCGACAAAGCAAATCTTTCCCTGGCAGCGCCCGAAATACATTTCCTCGGAAGAGTCCACTTTCTTGGCTTTCATCGCGTGATTTGGGACTGGGTCTCCCTGCTTGCAAGGCAGCCAGACCGGCTTGGGATTCGAGGGTTGAATATAAATGCTGCGGTCGTCTTCTGCAATGGTCAGACAGCCGAACTCTGAAGGATTCACTGGCATGTCTGTTATGAGCAAGTTGATTCCATCATGAACAGAAGCATGCATCGGAACATTGTGACTTGCAATGCCAAACGCTTTTGGAACTCCAAGGTGAAGCACACGGAACCCTGCTTTGATCAACGTGGAAAACAGTCGTTCCTGTTGTTCTCTGACATGACTTCCTTCGGTTGCCGCAGCGACGTCAGTGTCATGATTAATTTGCGAGTATAACTCTCTCTCACGTAACTTGTCAGCCATCAAGCGCACGAACAGCTTTCTGGTGTTGTGTGTTTTGTTGGTTACGTACATGTGATAAGATGGGGATGGTCCTGAGAAAGATACGAACAACATTTTGTTAAAATTAAATAAACTACATCAGGCTACTCGAATTTTGAATTTTCTGTAGGCGGCGTAAATCTCATTCTTATCTTCATCTGAGACGTTTCTGTTCTCCTAGACTACGAGTAGTCCGTTATTTATGTTAGGGATAGTAAAGCGAGCCAAACACGCGAGTGCGGGATAATTGCTTCCCGCGAGGCAATTTTCGCGCGCGCTTGCGTGTTTCCCTAGCTAATTACTTATCCCTAAGAAAAACACAACAACTTTATTTCAGTGTCGATGTCTAGCTGAAAAAGGTAATTGGGGACACTAAAATAATAGGAGACAAATTATAAAATGAGCTTATACATGGTAGCATTAGGTAAATTCATAGTTCACTAAAATCTAAAATTTATAAAAAGTTAAAATTACGCAGTTATCCCCACTAAAATATACAGAAAAATGCTAAAAATATTTCTAAAAATTCTCAAGAACTACAAATAAGACAGGAGCCACAATTGTCACTTATACGTGTCACTACTCGTAGTTTACTGTTTTCCGAGCTATACTGATAACTTTAAAGCCGGACAAATGGGATGGGAGCAGATGGTACTTTTCCAGAGTTTTAAAGTAACAGGTAAGTCAGAACACAGGCAACGCAAGCGTACTATGTGTGGAATCAGTGTTTGAAGGTCATTAGTAAAAATGTCGTCGATTTTCCTTCCCGCTAGTACTGCACACTATAAAAATAGCTTTAATAGTGTGCAGTACTCGAGGAAAGGAAGGCACAAGGGGGCTATGGAATAAAGGTAAGAAGGCTTAACAGGTTATATTCTGAGTGATTATGATTATTTTCTCGATGCTCGCGTTGTTGTAACAAATGGTTCACATGAGCGCTTATATTCAAGCCAAAAATGTCCAAATTGTGCGTAATAATGCAAAGAATATCAACTTTAGTTGACTAAAAGGCTATTTATTACAGCTAGACAAACGAAAAGATTTCATATTTTAAAAAAGATTTGCTTTTATTCCTTCGAAATTCGCGTACATATTAGAAATGTTTACTAATGACCTTGAAACACGTATAGTACTCTTGGGCTGCCTGTGATCAGAATGGAGAGGTTGACGGTGCCTCACCAAGATATTTACTTTCCCTCACCCCTTCCCCCTCCCTCTCCGGTCCTCCCCTCTTCACAACTAAACGCCCGGTGACGCTTTGTGGAGCAACGCGCACCGAAGTCCAAGCGCGCGTTTGTCGAAACTCCCGAAAACGTTTCGGCACGAAAAACTATTTTATGTGCACTAGGTTCGATTTCTAATATTGTTAGTAAAATTGAGGAATACATTGGGCTAGTTTTGCCAAAAAGCGTGTACCAGTCGATAGCCTGAAAACCGATTTCAAAAATACTTCTCTGGCCCGAAAATGTTTACCGGATTTTGAGGAACGCACAAAAAGACCGCAAGCGGTTCAAAGAATGGATAGTTTTATCTAGCGGATAACTCTGATAACTGCCCGGTATAATCAATCGAACGTTCGGAAATCGAACTCAAACGAATTCAATCGAAACCAATCCGTGGATTGAGTTTAATTGAGTTCGGCAATCGAACGAAATCGAACAATTTCGATTTCCGAACCGATCGAACTCAGTCGAACAAATCGAACTTAATTCATTAGCTTGTGTTCGATTGAGTTCGGCAACCGAACACAATCTAATGGATTAAGTTCGATTGAACAAAGGTCGTATGTTATATGGTCTGCCCGCCCGCAAGGTTACCGTACGCAAGCACTCTTAAACTATGTTATCAAAGCCTGTCCAAAACAAGGTTTTCGCGTCCTTTTTTACTGACAATTCCACGGCATTAAAAAGAGTACATTTGAACGGATCTTGTGTTTTCAGGCCTTCAATAACGGGATTTCTGCTCGTTACGACACTGAAGTAACTCAAGCCTCCAGAAACTAGTTATTGATTTTGAACACCAGTTTTACAACAATTCGAACGTTCGCTTGAGTTCGATTGCATTTTTTTTTGTATGAGTTCGATTTCGTTCGATTGCCGAACTCAATCGAACTCAACCATGGATTGAGTTCGATTTAGTTCGATTGAAATTCAGTTCGATTGACTATGCCGGGTAACTGATAAAAGCGAAAAAGTTGCAGCACACGTTGGATAGCGACTTATCCGCTGGATAAAGCTAGCCCCTCTTTGAACAACTGGGGCCAGCTTTATAGAAATGTCTTTTATGTGTTCCAGTTTTGTGAGTCTTCCAGCCTCACCAATATCGTTTCATGTGTGAACAAAAGGCTAATCGACCTATCAAAAAAATAAATAAAGTAATAATAATAATAATAATAATAATAATAATAATAATAATAATAATAATAATAATAATAATAATAGTTGTTGTTGTTGTTGTTGTTAATCTGGTATTTTCGTGACGGCACATAAGCTTCCGGTATGGAGTGAACATGGCAAGACCTTTAAACCGGAGGTCAGGTGTCAGATGACGCCATACTGAGGAGGCAGGAGTGGCCGAGCGGTTAGGGCGCTGGATTTCAATGCGGTTGTTCCGGGTTCAAATCCCGCTCTGGCCGCTAGCTGGTGTTGTTCTGGGTAGTCCCTGGTTCAACTCCTCGGTCATCCTTGTAAATAGCCAATTGGTTTGCCTCCGGCCAGTTGGGATTCTTACCATGTTATGTTTATTTGAATTATTTGTTTCTCACATAGTTTGTATTTGTATCATTATCCCTGAAAAGCCCCGACGGGGAGAGGATAATTAAGTAATGTAATAATTTTAATTTAATAATACTGTAGTATGCTGTCTTTATAAGCACTGCCAGCCGGGCTTACGACAGCTTTATATCTACGGCTGAGACTGAGGTGTTTTACCGTATTTTGTTTGAAATATCATTCATTAAGTTGGACAGAAGCACTGAAAGGTTGTATGCTTCTGGCTAGGACAACGTCTTATAAATAGCTATTAAATCCTATTTCTGTATGAATGGCTGCTCGTTCATTCGAAAAACAACGAAGTTATCATAGCGATCTAAATCTTTGAACAACAAGCATGTAGCACCCGGTTACTCTTATCATAAACTTAATAATAAAATAAACTAAAGCCGGCGAAAGAATCTTGCCTACCTTTATGGCGCAGCGAACTCCGAGAAGACCCCATGGAACTAATAAACAAGAAATCTTCATAGATCCTACTGTCATGAAATATTAATTAGAATGGTCGCTTGGACTTCTCCTTGTAAAAGATGTTGGTCCCAACAGATAGCGATGTTGACTACAAAGAAATGATTTTCAATCGCGGAATAGTAGACGGATGGACGCTCAACTGAGCAGTCTTCAGACTGAAACATGCTGTGAAATACAGCAATCGCGCTAGGTCACGAACTCCTCAGACCCGTCACGGCCACATGTCACGCTGTTTGACGTTGTCAGTCTATTTCGCGCGATCCAAATGTTGCAACACCATTATTATGTAATATATCAAATACGAGGAAGAGTGTTTCAGATATCCAAACACTAACATGTGGTTTGAAAAAACGAGGCACAGCCAAGTTTTCTTGACCGGCTTCGTGGTTTTTGGGTATCTCATGAAACACTCGAGTGTCTGATATCCGTTCTCAAAGCATAAATAATTCTTGGTGAAATTCAAAGCAAAATTCACCCAATTTTATTGCGTTCGAGTATGGCAAGCCAAATGTAGCAATATTCAACTCAT
The DNA here is from genome assembly GCA_016490735.1 of Pachyseris speciosa. Lineage (NCBI taxonomy): Eukaryota > Metazoa > Cnidaria > Anthozoa > Scleractinia > Pachyseridae > Pachyseris > Pachyseris speciosa. Next base: position 208,179 of record JAEMWC010000208.1, on the reverse strand, counting down.
CTAATTTTATATTCAGTTATGTATTTTGTTTTCAACTATTGGTTTAATATTCAACTTTTATTCAACCTTCAACACATCATTCAACATTCAACTATTTATTCAACATTCAACTAGTCATTCAACATTCAACACATCATTCAACATTCAACACATTCAACATTCAACTATTCATTCAACATTCAACGCATCATTCAACATTCAACTATTTATTCAACATTCAACTAGTCATTCAACATTCAACACATTCAACATTCAACACATCATTCAACATTCAACTATTCATTCACCATTCAACACATCCAACATTCAACGCATCATTCAACATTCAACACATCATTCAACATTCAACTATTCATTCAACATTCAACGCATCATTCAACATTCAACTATTTATTCAACATTCAACTAGTCATTCAACATTCAACACATCATTCAACTATTCACTCAACATTCAACGCATGATTCAACATTCAACTATTTATTCAACATTCAACTATTTATTCAACATTCAACTAGTCTATGGTGGCCCAGCATTATCATAGTAAAATATGTAAGTTTTTGGGGAGAAAAGAGTAAAAAATGGAAAGAAACGACAAATATAAGCAATCAAAATCGAAAAAAAAAACGCGAGAATAATAATATTGTAATAAAAATTAATAATTTAAAGTAAAAAAAATTGTTCACAAATTAAAAAGTAAAACAAAAACAAAAAAAAAAGAAAAGAAAGAAAAATAATTTAAGCACTAAAAATATTTTGAAAAAAACATCCAGAAAAAAAAAGAAAGAAAAAAGAAGAAAAATCATTGTCAAAAAACAACATTGAAAATCAACATCGAAAATTAACATTAAAAATCAACATTGAAAATCAACATCGAAAATCAACATTAAAAATCAACATTGAAAATCAACATTAGAAATAGAAAAAAAAAAGGGAAAAAACAAAAACAAAAGAACGTTATTTCCACGTGGCCTGTTGTTATCATAGACCAGGATGCTCTGCACTGGCACGCATATTTGACCTTTTTTGGGCTCCTGTGGTCTGACCTCAAATGAGGACGTGTCCTGTTGTTTGTATGAAGTGTGAAGTTTATAGCTATATATCCAGGTAAATAATGTCCACAGCATCTACCAGTTGTTTTGAACTAGTTTAATGGAGGGGGGTGAATAGGTTCGCGGATCGGCGGATTTGGCTAAAAAAACTACTCGGATTTCGGATTTTGAGGATACTTTTTGCGGATTGGCGGATTTTGAACGCTCAGCGGATCACGGATTTCTTCAATATTTCAGCGTGGATTATGGATTTTGTTTGTTCTGCAGTGCGGATCGCGGAACTTAACTTGGCGGTCTGTTTCAATTTTTTTCTGCCTGACCTTAGTAGTAGACTAGATTAAGCAAAGGATACAATTTTCTGAAAAACGAAATTCACCTTTGAACATAAAACAACCCAATTTGCCCATAAGATGCCAAATCGAGTACCATTGACTACCACACCGGCCAAACCGGCCGCACAGAACCACGTCCCTTGTACCGCTTGTGACGTCATCAGATTTAATGCTCATGGACAACTTTTACATGTAGCATGTGTAGGGGGGACAGATCTTTCAAACCATACCCAAATGATCACCATTCCGTCAAACAGGTCGGAGAAAACGCGAAAAAAAAGCCTCGTGACGTTGAGCCGAAAATTTGAATGAAAATCTTGTTCCACTACCCACCTGCACTTCGTTCCATCTAATCCTATGATCCTAAACGTTTTCCACAAACCTTTTCCCACCGAAAGAAAATGCCCAGCAAGAGACAAGACAAGAGACAAAAAAAATCCAAATGTAGAAGGAGAGGGGGCAGTGAAACTTTCAACCCTGTGCATGACCGAACTTGGAAAGCTAATATCTTCAGGGACAGAAGGGCGCGAGGAGGTCCACCAGCAAAGTGGTCAGTTTTGGTTCTTTTTGGCTTGATTCTGGCCAGAAAATGGCTCGACGAGCTTCAAAAGGTGTTTTTCGGCAAAATGCTTGGTAGTTAAAGGGCTAACACATCTTTGACCTACAATGTAATAGGACTCCAGAAAATTCTAGGACCCCAGGATCTCGGCTTCTGGCCAGACAAAAAGCCATTGTCTTCACCAGACCACCACGTGTACCATAGGCACGGTCAACATGGAGGGTCAGGTCATTGAGACAAAGAACATCGATTGCGTCGCATTTTTTTTTTTTACCGAGAAGGTGCCAAAGGCGATGACTTCCTTCATAAAAACAACTTTCGGTGCTGCGTCGATTCCAGCAATTGGAAAAGCGTTACATAAGGGGTAGTGAAACTACGCGAGCATGTGAGGTTAAAACGGATTGCTATGTTTTAGAATACGAGACTTCTGTTGTCTTGAGATTAGATTTCTTTAATGATTACAAAACAGTGGTCATGGTGGGGATTAAACCTTAGATTTCTCTACACTCTTTTAAAGGGAACCTCCACTCTTACAACAAATTGACGCTAAATTGTAGGTAATAATTACTAGATTTCAAATTTTGTTTTAAAACGTGGATATAACTTTTAAGCGTTCAAAAAAATGGATATCATCATCGCCCATTTTCGCTGTTAAGTTTCATTCATTTTGGATTTGATGACGCAAGATGGTTGCCCTATTGTTTAACAAACAGGATTTTGCAAATGAAGCAGAGAATCCCTTGTGTGCCCAGGGGGGTGGGGTGTGCGGCCCGCTTCCTGAAACCCTTACCCTATTTCAGACCAAAATCTACGATTTTCCCTACCCTATTTCAGACATGACCAAAAATTCGATACCCTATTTCAGACCTATTTCACGTACACGGTTGGCGTAAACACAATTAAAAGACAAAAAGTAAGGGCTTTTGTTGACGGTCTTATCACCTAATTATGAAGAAGTAGCTTCTTCGAAAAAACATATCCAATTCAAGACTAGAGTGCACAAACCCTACCCTATTTCAGACCAAAATGATCAAAATCGATACCCTATTTCACACCAAAACGGCTAAAAAAAACCATACCCTTTGGGGCCGCCCATATAAGGGAGTACCCCCCCTCCCGGGTTCAAATGTCAGCAGCAAACATTTTCATCTTAGAGCGATGGGGACGGGCGCAAGCACCAGGATGTCTTTCCTTTCTTTGTTTCACGTCTCGCGCTTGCGTGTAACACTTCCCGACGTGCCTAGTTGGCTTTCTTGTCGCTGCGGATTCGGATTTTTGTAAAAATGTCTGCGGATTGGCGGATTTTGCGAATTATTAGCACGGATCGACGGATTTGCTGACCCCTATTCACTCCCCTCTTAATGCGCAATCCCACTTTGCACAAGCTAGCTAGTCAACTGAAAATAAATGATACATATAAGCCAACTAACCGTCATTCTTAACAAATCAGATCAGGAGATCAGTTATAATCGAAAACGAGACTTCAACAGCAAACTTTCTCTATCGTATTGTTGATATACTTTCAATTCTGTGAGGCGTAATCCCGTTTAAAACAGGCTCTTTTAAAATTTTAACCGAGATGGTTTTAAGTTTTTCAATATTTTTGCAATGTTTTCTAGTAAAATTAGTTTCCTTTTCAGTGCAAAAAACACGAACATAATGTTTTCAATAACAGTGTCCTTTCTCTTCGATCGTTCGAGTTTTTGATCACGCTACTCCACGAGGGAGATATAATATGATTGGCTAAATATGATAAAAATGGCGGGAATCTCGCGTGACGGGTCTTCTTGCTAAGAAAAAAAAACTGAAATTAATACAGCTGTCAACAAAGTGCAACATTGCTGGAAACCTGTGTAAACAACCTTCTCCGTCAATCTGTCATACCTACGACTCTCTTCTGTTCTCTCGGCGGCGTTTCGCTCAAATTTGCTAAGCAGGCTCGTGGTAGAACTGAATTCGGAATATTTTAGACCTTTAGTTCTTTTTAAATTAAACGTTTTCCAAAATTCCAAGACAATCACGTCTCCTGAGGTACGTAAATTTTGGGAAAACTTCAACCAATCACTGTTCACCGTTCCCACGGTAATGCACGTGCATTTGATTCTTTTGATGCTGTCCCAAATTATGTTTCCTGTCGCAATTTCCAAAATGTTCTTTGAAGAAAAAGATTGAGGAGAGAAAAAAAAAACCTTGGAGCCGAACTTACTTTCAATTTTTGTTTCAAAAGTATATAAGAATCAACACCTGATCTATGTGCTCTGACCACCAGGCGTAACGCAATGTGCTTCCCCGTGGGATCGACCCCCGGGCTAACCAGGGGCATTGTAAAATCGGTCAAGCAAACTTGAGGAATTTCCCCCGGGGGTTGGGGAATCTCTCAAGACAAATCCCATTGGGTGAGGTGCTTTTCAAACTTGTGAATTTCCCCACCCCTAATCTGTGATGTAAAACAATGTCAAGATTTACCTCAGGCAAAGAATCACATTCATCTCCTTATTGTCCCCCACATGTCTCCATGGTAGGCCCGGGAGTCGACCCCACTGGAAAGCCAATGACATGTGCATAAACTTTACACTGTCGACGACATGATTTCTCCGAGATTACTTAAAGAGTCGGCGGCTGTGATTGCTGGGCCAATAGCTAATATCATTAACTCCTCGGTTGATCAGTGTAGATATCCAGCCTCGTGGAAAATGGGACAAGTCACTCCACTATTTAAAAAAGATGACGAATCGAGTAAGGCAAACTACAGGCCGGTCACAGTTTTGCCAGCAATTAACAATATTTATGAGAGGATTTTAGCCGCACAGCTAAATGACTTCTACACTTCTATTTTGACTGATTTTATAAGCTCGTATAGAAAGTTTCACAGCTGTGAGACATCGTTATTAAGAATGACTGAAGAGTGGAGGTCTATGCGTGATGATGGACAACTTGTGGGGATAGTGTCTATGGATTTGTCAAAGGCCTTTGACGTTATACAGCACCCACTGCTATTAGGCAAACTCAAAGCCTACGGATTAGACGAGGATAGTTGTGCCCTGTTAAGAGACTATCTGTCAAATCGACAACAGAGAGGTGAGGTGAGGTGACAAGAGAGAAGATTGGTGACACTTTCTCGTCGTGGGAGACTGTTAAGCGCGGAGTGCCTCAGGGTAGTGTTTTAGGCCCCATTCTTTTTAATATATTTATAAACGATCTTTTCTATCATATAAAGAGAGCTAAGCTTAACGCTTATGCTGACGACCATCAAATTTATTACTCAGACAGGGATCCGGTGGCACTAGAAAAATGCTTGTGTAAGGAAGTAGAAACAGCAAATCAGTGGTACAAAGTAAACGGAATGATTGTCAACGAAACAAAACATCAGGCCTTGATCCTTGGTGACACGGAGTATACTTTCTGTTTTCCAGTCAACGAGTCAATCGACGTATTTGGTATGAACATTGACAACAAACTTCAGTTTGATAAACACGTATCTTCGGTTTGCAAAAAGGTCAATAATCAGTTAAATGTCGTGATAAGATTTAGAAAACTGATCTCCAGGGCCACTTTGGTTAAACTGTATAAGGCCTTTATCTTGCCGCACTTTCACTATTGTTCATCGGTGTGGCATTTCTGTGGCGCGCGAAATACCGAGAAAACAGAAGCTCTCAATAAAAGGATTCTTAGGTTCATTCTAGATGATTTTGAATCTACAAATAACAACTTATTGGACAAAGTTAACCTGGTTTCTCTATATAAAAGACGTATACACAGTCTGTTAATTTTACTCTACAAAAGTATATTTTTAACTAAATATCCTATCTACATGAGGAATATGTTTACTCTTCGAACTACTTCCTATAACTTACGCGGTAACTACATTCTGGCCTTCGCTCCTTTTCTTATCATGCCGCTAAACAATGGAACTCACTGCCGGACATTGTTCGAACTGCTAACTTTAATGACTTTAAAAATGCATTAGCTAACCTTAACTTAATGTAAATTTGGTAAATTTTGTATTTCTGCTTATAGTGTTTTATAATATTGTACACAGATTTTATTTATTTTAGCCATTAATTGTAAATATTGTACAGAATTGTAGTTTATAAGTTATCGTATGTTTTGTCGACTTCTTTTGTTATTGTTTTCTCGGAAACATTAGCTTTTATAATAGCTTCTCTTAAATTCGAGAAAAAATAAAGTTTATGTATGTATGTATGTATGTATGTATGTATGTATGTATGTATGTATGTATGTATGTATGTATGTATGTATGTATGTATGTATGTATGTATGTATGTATGTATGTATGACGGTTCCAACGACGGGAAAACATGAGGCCTTCAGTATTAAAATAATTACGTTTCATATCGTAAAGGCTACGGGCAGGTGTATTACATGCTTGGATGCTACACTATTTCAAGCTGGTTTGGATTCTTCAGTCATCGCTGGTTCAAGCAAGCGACAGAAACTGGGACCCAGTTCGCTGGATGATCTGCACGGAATAGGACCATAGCCTCTTGATAGCTGCCCAAAAGTTGTATTTATACGGCATTCTGGTTTTCCTGATTCCAATCTACCACGAGTCTGTTTAACACTGAAAATTTTGAGCGAACCGCCACCAAGAGAGTCGTTGGTATGACAGGGAGTGTTGATGGAAAACGTTAATTCAGTTTACACAGGATGAACTGAGTTAAAAAAAAAAAACGACCGCCGGGAGGCCATAGGGTGGGCCATGACTACACCCGCCTTTTGCACATTGTTTTGTAGCTAGTCTGCAGCCTTCAGTCCTCATTTTATACTTAGTCCGCGTTTTATACCCAGTCCGCAGTCCAGGTCCGCAGTCCATCTTTTATACTGACCGGTTGAATGACTCGTTGAATGTTGAATGATGCGTTGAATGTTGAATGATGTGTTGAATGAATAGTTGAATGTTGAATGATGCGTTGAATGTTGAATGATGCGTTGAATGTTGAATGAATAGTTGAATATTAAATCAATAGTTGAATGTTGAATGATGTGTTGAATGTTGAATGAATAGTTGAATGTTGAATGATGCGTTGAATGTTGAATGAATAGTTGAATATTAAATCAATAGTTGAATGTTAAATCAATAGTTGAATGTTGAATGATGCGTTGAATGTTGAATGAATAGTTGAACGTTGAATGATGTGTTGAATGTTGAATGACTAGTTGAATGTTGAATAAATAGTTGAATGTTGAATGATGTGTTGAAGGTTGAATAAAAGTTGAATATTAAACCAATAGTTGAAAACAAAATACATAACTGAATATAAAATTAGATGAGTTGAATATTGCTACATTTGGCTTGCCATACATATTCGAGGAACGAGAACGCCATCCTAATCCAGAAATTTTTAGCTTTGATACGGTCGTACGGTCGTGAAATCGCAAATGTGGCATCCCCCGCAGATTTTTTCAGGGGCGTATGACGTAATCATCACGAAGCATGTGCGGATTCTTGCGGGAGAGCGTGTGACGTTGAGGCGTTCTGAAGTTGAACCGCACATCCGCCCTCTGGTAGCCAGCGTCGGAGACGTAACAAAACCCCGGTTAGTAAAGCCGCGGCTACACGAGCGATTTTTTGCTTGCGATGGTGATGCGATTTTTTCAATTTTGTCGCGTCACCAGCGCGCGATGAAAATCGCAAGTGTAGCCACCCTTGAACGTCGCAAGAAAAAAATCGCGAGAAATTGAATGAGTTTAATTTTTCGCGATTCTTTTTCTGCGATTTTTTGAGCTGTCGCATCACCTGTGCGAGGGTGGCTACACGGGTGATTTTCACTGCGCGCTGGTGACGCGACAATTAAAAAAAAATCGCATCACCATCGCAAGACGTAACAAAACCCCGGTTAGTAACGGTCTGCGAAGCAGCGCCAAATTCCTTGCTCTGTACCAGAATTTGAGTACGCGTTATGATTGGCTCGTTAACAAAAGCCTTTTTGTTGACGAGCCAATCATAACGCGTACTCAAATTCTAGACTTCGCAGACGTTACTAACCGGGGTTTTGTTACGTCTGCGACGCAGGCTACCCTCTGGCTGAGTTGTGCTGATTCGATTCAAACGTACAGGTGAGTGTCAAGTAGTTGTTTTAGTTTCTCAAACGTAGTTTATCGAAGTCTCAAGAACCTCTGTATGGCTCCTGGTTCGAATACAATACGCGCTTTGTTTGCATTAGGAAAACAAACAACTGCGTCTTATCAAGTGGAGTTGTGTCTTTTCACTTTGTTGACCACGACTTTTGGTCGTAGAACATATTACTCGCCGATTTTTCAAGGCTGGCGACTGTACATGGCCATGATTTGTTGTCAGAAAGGAAAGCTGCCGATTTGTTTATGTCGACAAATGAGCACGATTTGTGCTGAGAAAACAAACTTGCCGAGTTGTGTGGCTCGGCAAATGAGCATGATGTGTGCTCAGAAAACAAACTCACCGAGTTGTGTGGCTCGGCAAATGAGCATGATTTGTGCTCCGAAAGCAAATTTAGCGAGCTCTGTAGCTCGGCAAGCAAATATCATTTCTGGTCCAAAACTGGATTTCTCGACTTCTGTTGCTCGTCGTATTCTCGCTCGACCGCCATTTCGCTATGCGATTGTCATGTTTGGTGATATAAACCTGCGGGAAATGTTGAAAGTCGCTCCGTTTTTATTCGGCGAAATTGATAGATTCAAGCCAGTTGTACAAGTTTCTGTCAGTTGCCCTCGATTATGCAGTCAAATTCAACGGAGTGAGAGTCATGCAGAACTTTCGCTTGAGACTTCGATGAACGATTCTTGTTGTTTTCATGGCACAAAGTCCTGGTGTGATTTTAATTACAGTCTTAAGCCCGCCGCACACGTGAGGAAACAGCTGAGCAAAATGCCTCGCGAGGCAGTTAGCTCAGCTGTTTCCTCTCGTGTGCGGGGAAATTCGGTGAGAAATTCGCCTCGCGAGGCGGTGAGATCAGTATCAAACATGTTTGATATTTTTCTCACCGCCTCACCGCACACGTGAGGAAACGGCTGAGCTAACTACCTCGCGAGGCATTTTGCTCAGCTGTTTCCTCACGTGTGCGGCGGGCTTTAGAGAGGCACACGATCACGACATTAAAAATAATAATTATTTATGTGTAAAGAATGTGGGAAAATTTGTGTCCCTGATTAAAACAAATAAGAAAAGAAAAAGAGATAGAGAACTTTCTCGAATTCCTGTTCGCCGAATTCTTAGACTTTTAAAGTGAAAGATCAGACAAAGAGTTAGAAATGCTCTGAAAGCAAGTGTTCCAAAGACCTCGGTTGTTTACCATTTACACGGGAAAACCGGTTGGTCGACGGTTGCAGTAAATGGTACGCATCACATACCCAAATGAAAATTTCCACGGAACGCGCGTGTTCCATTTACACAGACATTTCCAACGGTCAGGTTTACAGGGCGATCCAAGCCGAAAGCCCTGGAACTGGTAGAAATGAGCAAATGGAACGCACATTTCCATTTGGAAATTCAGTTTGGGAATTTTGGACTACCTTTCAAGAAATTCCGTTTTCCCCGGAAATTTTCCATTTGGGAAGACCAAAATAGGCTTTCCATTTACATCCCAACCGAAATTTCCGGATTTTTTTGGTAAATGGTAAACAACCCTCATTTATTAGAGTTTTGTGTACCAATTACAAGTATTGGCGTCTGTGGCATGACGATGAACATTATTTTAGTAATTTTGTGTAACAAACTCAAAACTTCCACACTCGTGTTCCTTTCGTTGACTCGAACGCACTCCATTATCTTTGATTATTACTAGTAATAATTAGAATCGCATATTCAAATTTTCACAGTGGTGATTTTTTTGTTTTCCTGGGAGTTAACCTAAGACGCATCTAAACACCGTTTATTTAGTAGCCGCTTAAAGGAGCAGTGTCACCGGGATTTTTGCTGTTTTTGTTTAAATTCTGCCAAAATTACTGCCTTTTACCTGTTATCGTGCAAAAAATGCTCCTACAGAATCAGCAAGATGAATTCCAATGAAATTTTAACAGGGAGAGCTAACCATAGTAATTTTTTTGGTGATTTTTCAATGCATAGCTTGAAATTTTGAAAAAACTTGCCAGTTTTTTCAAATTTCAATCCATTTCCATCCTCGTCATCTTAGATGGAATACAGGAGTTTATAGTGTCAATGCAGTACTACAGTCTTTGGCAACAAAACTAGACCATTATTTTAAGGTTTCCACTGATGCATTGGCAGTTTTAAGCTTTTTAAATGATGGTACAAAAGCGTGACACTGCCCCTTTAACATGGGTGTCACGTTGTTATCTCGTTCGCGTGTCAAGCAATCAAAAATCCCTCTGCTCAACTCACAAAGCTATGTTGTGGGATATTTTGTGAATTTTTTGGTGATTTTTTTGGGTATATTTGGGAAGAGAAGGGCAGGGACCTTATTAGAGAGGCGGGGGGGGGGGGGCTTACTACAAAATCGACTTCCAAACTGGGGGCTTATTAGAGACGGGGAGCTTAATAGAGCTTTTACGGCATTGCAGAGAACGCCCGACTTTCGACAAAAATCAACATGATTATGCAAAAAGTACTTTCAGCGCATCGAATTCTTGATCAAGCGTAATAAACTTTCTCAGAGTTCGGGAATTTATACTCGTTGTTTTGAGGGGTTCTCGTTGCGTTTGCCGGTGTCGTCGCTTTAGCCCTGCAATTCTCTCAAGCCAGCGCTCTTTTGAGTAAATACGGTATGCGGATCGCTAACCTTCGCATTATCGAAAATTGCCGCCCTAATGGCTTTTTTCTTCGATTGAATTACATTCAGTTGTGAAAAAAGATCAAGCGAACAATTTTACAGATTGACAAAACAGTTGTCATGATCATCGTGAGTTCAAGATTCCGCGTGCATAGATCTATCGGGGTACATCTCATTCAACACATGTGCTTTCCCATGCGCGAAATGCTCCGTAACCTGACTCTAGTTATCGCCTGTTGCCAGCTGTTGCAAACTGGTATAAAATTGACGGCATTTATGGTTAAAAAGCAGTGTTACGGGAAAGTTCTGTTGGGATGCAAAATATTATGGCGCCTTTTCAAAATCTCAGATATGATTTTCTTTGCGCCATCAAATAATCTTTCCTTATTTTTGTATTTATGTGTTCAGTGTCCTTTTCCACTTTAGGGACGGACCATTAGAGAAAACCGGAGAGGGGTGGGTGGGGAAAATCCCCACCCCCAAATTCCTACAAGGGAAACTTGTCTAAAAGACAAGTGGGCTTCATAAAAAATTCATGCATCGAAAAGTTTTCATCCCCGCTGCCCCCACCTCCGGTTTTTTCTATTGGGTCGTCCGTTATTGGATTCGTTTGTGCTTTCTACGCTCATCAAGTCCATTAGTAACCGCATGCTACGGAGAGAATACCAATTTAGAAGCGTTCAACTCTTAAACTGCTATTAGCCGGAACAAGAAAATTGCTTCGCATTACCTCGCCGCATTGTCAAATTGCGACTGTGACAGGTTTCACGAAGCTTGAATACTCTTTTTAGAGTGTTAACACTCTACGAATAGATAATGAGCCAGAAATGTGTTGTGTATTCATATCGAAGGAAAATGTTTGAGAAGGCCGAGGACAAACAAACGTTTGCAACACAGACCTTCCAGAGTTAGGTAAGTAACGTTTCACAATAATCCCAGTCTGGCAAGTAACGTTTCACAGCAATCGCAAACTAGTAAACAACGTTTCACAGTAAAATCAGTCTAATCCCTCAAATTAACAGGTTTATAGTCTAAGGTACCGTAAACAGTTGGAGAACAAACACGTTTATACGCGAAGAAGTGACGTTCCAAATATCCACTAACAATAATTTTCAGATGTGGGGCAGTAAGCAAGAGAAACTAAATTACTGTGAAGTAGAATATAGCGCGTCCAAAAAGAGGAGTTCACTACAGCCAGAGACGACTTGTGTAAGCAGTCATTAGCAGATACAAAGGGTGTTTACCATTTCAAAAACAAAAAAGGAAAGAGAAGAAGAAAAATAAAACACCTTTTGGTTCATTCCGGCGAAAGGTTTCCAGTACAAACGCTACCTGCAAATGAAAGAGCACTTCCGTACTCCAGTCCCAGGCCTTTTGGCGGCTACGTCCAGACTCTATCTGTAAATTAGAATGCGTTGCACAGTCTTGCACAAATGGTAAACGCTAAGCTCGAACGGAACTTTCGACGGAGTTTTGTTACCATGTACCCAAACCGTGAACTGACTAGTTTTCCCATGTAACTGGGATAACTAAATTGTACCAACTCAGCTAGCGGATGGCGCTCAAGGGTGGCGGTGACCGAGCACATAATGGAGATTTTCAACGAATCAAACTCTTCCTTCTCGTCCTCGCCATTAGCCTGAGGGCAGACTTCTCCTATTTAAGGAAATAAGAGACGTCTGCATGCAGGCTACCTCGCCATTAGATCAAATTGACCCCCAGAACTTCTTCTGCGCTTGCTCCGAAACAACCGGCCAACTGTTTACTGCTCTTTATTTCTCGTGTGCTAGTTATCGATGTTAAGTTGTTTTCAAAGATTTTTGTGGCCCCATCATTGTGTAGAGCTACTAATTACGTTTTAAACATCGCTGGGTTGTTAAATTCGTTAAAACCGCCACAATCGTGGCCTTACGTATTTATCACAGCACAATTGTCTTTCTTCTGGATTTAGCATTCATAAAAATGCAAATAAACTGCTATCTTAAGCGCAGGGCACGCTAAGATCGACCGTACTACAGGACAACATATCCAACGATGTAACTGAAAATAAATAACAAAAAAAAAATAAAATAAAATAAAAACTGCCACAGAAGAAACAGCTTGTATTACAGCTTTATGACAAAGGGAAGATGGTGCATGTATGAAATAGTGAAAAGTTGAGTATAGCTGGACTTTCTTTTTAATAAGACTTGACAAATAGAAGTAGATATGGCGAAAAAGTCGTACCAGCTGTTCACGCCAGTTTCCTCGCAATTATCAAAGGAAACAGTTGAAAGAATGACTTAGTTCGTCTTGTGGCTGATTAAAATAATCGCAATTGTCTTCCTGCAGCTAATTACACACGACCAAGGGCGTTTTCCATCTACCAAAAAATTCCGGAAATTTCGTACGCCGAAACGAAGGGTTTTTCAAAAATATATTGTCACGATATTTCATCTATGAATATTTACAAGCCACTTCAGGGCGACTCGAGGCGGACCCTTAAAGCTTAGTGCAGGGAAATGAAGCCACTGGAAGATTCCTCAGCGATAATCTTATTGGTTGTATGGCAAAGCCGCACTTAAAACGCCTACTGTGAAAGGAAAATAGCGATAGACATTGTTTAATTTCAGATGCTAAGTATTACGCGGGAAACAATCGGAATAAGCTTACTCAAAGAACCCTCGGGCAAAATGTAATGTTTTCTTCAATAAATTCTGCTTTCCATTGGCATACATCACACAATTGTGATTCATTAACGTATGAAGATCGGGTGCTAGTCCATGACACACGGGGCATTCGTATAAACTATTCGAGGTGACCGAAGAAGGAGCCGCCATCTTACCAAAGATATGGCCGTGAAAGACCTGGAACTGGTGAAACCTTGTGAAACTCGTAAATAGAACACGCATTTTCCAACGGGAAAACAGGACTACCTTTTCAGAAGTTCCGTTTATTTCGGAAATTTCCATTGGAACGAACCAAAAACATGTGTTCCATTTACATCCCAACCGAAATTTCCGGAATCTCTTGGTAAATGGAAAACGCCCCAAGTCTTTCTAACCCGACACATTTTCTTGACAATGTCCTTTGTTTGCGCGTACAGGTGAACAAGTCTTGGTCGGCTATGTTTGATCGCGTGAGACAACAGGAAGCTTCCTTTAAGTTAATTTCAAATGTATAAGATCCGCAATTAAACGCGCAATTGCTACCAAGGATTACATGAATTATCATAACGAGTTTTGTTTTCAAGAAAACGCTCGACAATTTCTTTCACTTGTAAACTTTTTTTACGGCGAACTTTTCTATGGCAACCTTTATTTGAATTCGCTAGAGTTTTATGACACACTTTATTTGCTTTTGTGTTCGGATATATATGACAAATTTCTCTTGACAAGCTTCCTTAATTTTTCGACATGGATTTTGACGGGGAGGGACTACAACCATTTCCCGGCACACGAACAAAATAAAACCTGTTAAAAAACATTAACGAAATGCGCTGAGGATCGAACTTTGAGCTTATTGCCGTTGTGCATTTGGAGCTCCTTTTTTACTGTTAAAAGTACAAAAGTAATCAAGGTCCAGAAAATATGACTCTTTTCGTATTAATTGATTTGTGTTAAATTTCGTGCCCCAAGTTTTTTTTATTCACGACGCCATGTCAATAATCTTTTTCCTTTTCTTAAATGCTTGGTCAATTAACTAAAAAGAAAGAAACAAAACTTGCTTTTAGTGAGCGGTTAGCCTGTCATGTGAAAACTTAGGAAAACTACCCTTGTGTAATTCGCCGAACAACGAAACTTGAGCGGGTAACATTAACAGTCATTCGCCAGCAGGACGTATCTTTAAACGTTTTAAAAGTTCACTTTGTGGGATTGATAGTGAGAATAAAATGACCCAGCTTAATCAAGAAGACCACGTGCAGTTTATGAGGGGGTATCTGCCTAAAAACGTACCACTCCCACATGGTTATTTTGACAGCTATGCCACCAACAAGACCGCAGTTGTCACATTCAACAAAGGCGTATTAAACACTTAAGCCTAGCTAATGACAGTTTAGGAGTTGGCGTCAAAGTGGAAAATGAATTTGTATATATTTCCATACCGACCGGTTTATTTCAGTAGCACATAAGTTTTGAAACTTGCGCTGGAAAAGAAGCTTACACACGTTCAAATAATACATTCTCTGGACTGCAGCAAGGATTTTAAACGGAATTATCTGAACCGCAACAATTTTTAGAAAGAGCGTGCTTATCTTTTCTTTTTTCACTTTCTAATCAACCTTACAAGATATAAAACTGTGCAGCTGCTTTTTCGGCAAGCCAAGCAATTAACAAAAAATAGTAATAAATAGAGAGGTTAGAAGAAACTGGCTCTGCGTCGGTGGTGGAAGGAAGCGTTCAAGTGTGGTTGTTTCAAAAGAGCGTGCTTATCTTTTCTTTTTTCACTTTCTAATCAACCTTACAAGATATAAAACTGTGCAGCTGCTTTTTCGGCAAGCCAAGCAATTAACAAAAAAATAGTAATAAATAGAGGTTAGTTTGTAAAGAAACTGGCTCTGCGTCGGTGGTGGAAGGAAGCGTTCAAGTGTGGTTGTTTCAACTGAGTTGATAACGTAAATATAAGAGAATATGAAAATTCACTGTTAGACAGTCTAAGTGTTAATTTTGACATAGGTGTGATAACTAAGAAGACTGGGAATTTTCACAATGGCGTTGCTTCCTCTAAAGCGATCTCCTGTTAAGCAAACTAAACAAATAACATAGACTGGCGTTCCTTTCTCTTCAGGGAGCTCCTGATTGTAAAGATCTGGAGTGGACTGGAAGGACTAGACGTATGTTAAGCAAACTAAACAATTAACATACCAATAACACAGCATTAATAGTTAAAAAGGAAAATGACCAGTGATAGACAAGCTAAACAAAGCGTCGCAATTTAGCGCAAATTAATGTAACAGCTTAAAAGCCCGACTTTCTTCGTTCGTTTTCATACGTTGCAACTCATTTCTACGACAGCACGGCTTCACCTTTGCCACTGACTGATCGGGACACTGAAATTTAAACTGTGAGTAGTGTGTTTTTCCTGATTAATTATATTGTTTAAGTTCTTAGCTTCTTAGCTGGTTCGCGCTATTCAAAGGCTGCCCTCCAAATTTTTCTTTTATTGTGCGTAGGCTAAAGCCTTATAACATGCGTAATCCTCTGAGAAGGGCGTTGGGGTGATTTTCAGTTCCTTCTTACAGGTTTCACTATCAGGCCAAATGTGAGAGCTCAAGGGAAAAAATACTTAGCTTACCCAAAAACTATCTCTATGGATTATTAATCCATAGCGACGCTATGAAGTCCATTGAATTTTAACAGTAATATATATATATTTTTGTAAGAATGAATATGTGAATGATCATCGCAGTTATAAATATATGATTTTCATATATTCATTCTCAAATATTTTTGTATAAACAGATGTATGGCTAAGTTTAGTGGTTAGTTCTTTTTGGAGGATCATTTGGGTAAAAAATGTCAAAATAAGTCGAAAAATTACCTTTTGTAACTGTAGCAATTTACTGAAGACTAACAAGTTTACTGAATGTTAAACTCAAAGTTTATTTTGGACATTCATGGGCAAATAAACCTATCACGCATGTATTAGCACATCACAGTTAATAACGAAACACGGTGGAAACAAACCGTTTCACGAAAACTGAAAGTCAAAACTATTTACATTTTAAATGTGTATTCTCGACTCTGACTCCATTCACTGACGAACGCAAGAGACAACAGAACTGATGTATTTCGAGACCATGGCCGATCGTTGGAGTTTTCATCTCAAACTTGCTTTTTCGCCATACAGTCACTCTCTGAAAAATACTGGAAATGTATAGGGAAGAAAATATATGATAATAAAAAAAGATACAGATGGTTTGGGTCTCAAATTTTTTAAAAACTTAACCCTTTTGTATATTGGGTTTTGTAATGAAAAAAGATACAAGACTGTTAATTCGAATGTAGAGTTTTTCGCATTCAACTCTCACACAAACCCTTTTATCTACGAAGAGAAAACTGCTATCTTATGATTATTTTACTTTGAGTGCTGCGTTTGACATGCAGCTGTATATGTGGCTCAAGGGCTCTCACAATCAGAAAAAGACAATTTACAATTTTCTTCTTTTGACCAATCACAAGGTTTCATGGGTGAATCAAACATGTCAAAAGCACGTGCAACGCGCTTTGAATAGTCAGAAAAACAACTATAAACAGGGGCGGAACTAGGGGGGTGCAGGGAGTACGCACCCCTCCCCCTGAGATGACCTGCGGCTTTCTAATCTAACCAGTATTCTCCAAAAAATTGAAGAAAAAAGAAAAAAAGGAGGGGTGCCCCCCCCCCTAAGAAAAATCCTTGATCCATCCACCACTAATAAAAGAAACAATGACAACAGGAATAATATATAAAAAAAGAAAAACAAATCAAAACACCCCCACCAAAAGAAAAAAAAAAAAGGAAAAACAATAATCGAACCAATGAAGGAAAAGGCAACGCGAATTAAAGCGATTTTGACTTCACAGAAATAAAATGAAAATCAAGAGAATCGGCTCAAGTGCTTGAGAACTAGACTGCAAAACAGTCCCCAGTCTCACTCTACGTTTTTACCCTCGCTCCAGACCTTTCGCATTCGACCAACGCAAAAATACGGCTGTTTTGCAGTCTACTTGAGAACTGATCTATATATATATATATATTCATCCCAAAGGCACTATCATAAAGTTATGCTTAATTTTGTTTCAGACGATGAACGCCATATACGCCTTAGTCTTCCCTACATTATTTATCATCCTGCTGCAACTTGGAAGCTCTGAAGAATGTCAGCCCGCAATCTGCTTAGTCGAGTTTGATTCGTGTACATCCGGCTGTCGAAAGAAGGAGTGCATGGACAAATGTGGAGATATTCGGAAAGACTGTGTAATCCGTTGCAGGGCTGGAAAAATGGTCTTCAATCTCAAGAGAAATTACCCTGAGAGAAATGAGGCAAACGATGATATTTATCTTGACATGTTACAAGACTGATGTGGACAAAGTCACGACATATTCTATCGATCCTCACCAGAACGCGACTGAGGCTAAATGAACAAAAACAAATTAATCACAAGTTTGGTTTGACGCACGTTAATGTTTGAATGAAGCGATGAAATCAAGAAAACAGTTTAAGTTTTAAAGGGATAACCAGTCACCACTTTGTAGTATCTAGAAAGTAATTGTTAATTGCAAATCATGGTTCAAATAAAGGATTGTCGTTGCTATCCTTATTATTGTGGACTATTTATTATGCTGTAAATGAAGTAATGCCCGGCGCGCTACTCTATTTTAACCATTCAGTATCGTGCAGCGACCACAAAATAGGACGTTTTTGGCTGAGGCGCCCATCTCTAGACGTTTTCAGTTTTCACAAAAGCCCCTGCTTCAAAAACTACTACTACTACCACCACCACCACCACCACCACTACTACTACTACTACTACTACTACTACTACTACTACTACTACTACTACTACTACTACTACTACTACTACTACTACTACTACTACTACTACTACTACTGCTACTGCTACTGCTACTGCTACTGCTACTGCTACTGCTACTGCTACTGCTACTGCTACTGCTACTGCTACTGCTACTGCTACTGCTACTGCTACTGCTACTGCTACTGCTAATGCTAATGCTACTACTACTAAGCATAAGAATCACTTTATTTAAAATCTGAAATCTTTCTAGCCGAGCACAGATGCTCTACTAATTGGGTAGACTAAATAAATCAATGCTAAATCAAATGTTGGTTTTTGGCGAGAGGGGAAAACCGGAGTACCCGGAGAAAAACCTCTCGGAGCAGAGTCGAGAACCAACAAACTCACCCCACTTATGACGCCGAGTCCGGGAATCGAACCCGGGGCACATTGGTAGAAGGCGAGCGGCTCTAACCACTGCGCCAATCCTGCTCCCTTCATTGGAAGGGGCAATAAAAGAAGAAGATAACGTCAATATATAACGTACATATCAGCTTATTTTGTATTTGATGAAAACAAATTTGACAGAGGTTTCTACTGACTCATATTCAAATTCAAAATAGACAGAATAGACAGAGCGGATTTCTTTCTGGAAAAAATACTGAGTACTCATGTGGCTTTATGACGCCATAGTTAAGGGGAAAATATACCTGAATGCTACGTTGATGTCAATTTTTTTTACCTTTTATCCTAATTATCTTCCTGAGATTTCATGCCATCCAAAAAGCCCATCATAGTTTTGTAGCACATAACCCCATAAACATGTCAGAATGTTTGGGTGATTTTTAGAGTGTTTGTGAAGAAGAAGAAGAAGAAGAAGAAGAAGAAGAAGAAGAAGAAGAAGAAGAAGAAGAAGAAGAAGAAAATCGTTTCCCAAAATTTTAGTTCCCGTTCTGAAAAACTCTAAAATCACTATAAGTGCCTCGCAAATGTCCTCATAACTATGTCGTCATGAAGTAGTATGCAGTGCAATGCCAACCATTACGTTTTCTCTTTTTTTCTCATGGATTTGATATATTGAAAGATTTTGTCACCTGGAACTTGCAGTGTCATGCCAAGGGTCAAGTGCCATATATTACGAAGAACACAAACTTCTACCATTAAGGCGGAAGACATGGATCTTAAGGATTTAACGGAAATGTGAATAAGTAATTATTAACTTCTCTTTTTACTGTAAATATATCATTTAATTGATTTTATATGTATACACTTACAGTAGAGAACAGCAGTTACATGATTATAGATTCGAGTTCCCGTCAAATCCTTGAAATCAAGGTGTTCCGCCTATATATTGAAAGTTTTTTTCACCTGGAACTTGCAGTGTCATGCCAAGGGTTAAGTGCCATATATTATGAGCAACAGAAACTTCTACTATTAAGGCGGAAGACATGGATCTCAAGGATTTAACGGGGATATGAATAAATGATTAGATTGAACACGACGTACAATTGTTAAGAATAATGACAAGGATATCTCAAGGAAATATTATTTTCATGTCCTTTGTTTATTGGTTTGTTACTCTCATCAACATTGCTCTGTGCTTTATTGTTTTCTATTTCCACTGGTAACATGTTCAAGGAAGATGTGACAATTGCCAATTGTTTTAAGTCTAATCATCACCTCGCCTTTCACGGTTATACACATATACTGAAAAGCATTAAAAAACATGCAGAAACAATCTGTCAAAAAAATCATGAGCAATTTCTTCGGGACAAATCAGCACCAAAATCTGCTCACTGGAATAATTGCAAGATATTGCAACAAGCGACAGCAAGTAGAAAAACGTTTGTAATGGTGAATTCACATTATTATCACATACAGTTGTAATTGGCTTATCATAATGCTTTAAACAACAGATCGGGCTTCTTAAGCAGAGAAGGTGTTATGCAACAGAGATACAGTCCTTTTAAGGCGAAAGTATGCATCATTTCGTGAAACGCATATATTCACATTCATTTAGCAAGTAACAGTGGTCTATAAGAAGCAAGCTCGGACTTCATTTGTTTTCATTCTGGTGAGGATGCGGCGAGCACAACAGCCAAGTAAGCAGTTGAACAGTGAGGCAATTCGTGGGGCCGCTTTATGCTACATGAGTCCCGTTGTCGCCGGCCGGTGTAGTATTATAAGTGCAAAATGCGTATTTAATGTCAAAGAAAAAGACCTTTCAAAATCCTGGAATGACATCTGCAAGAACCGGGATTTGTGCGATAGAGAAATTTCAGGTTAGTTTCGGCTCTTCATTTTGCTTTCTCTTGCAACTGGGCTTGATGGCCGTAAAAACGTTTTGTTTGAATTTTTTCAGGTATACCAAACGCGGCATTCTTCTTTAGTACCATTAGCAACACAAGAAAAAAAGAAAGGCAGTATAGAGGAGAGCGATGACAGCGATGATGAAGAAGGAAAGAGTCCTGTCCCGAGTACGCAATCTCAGCAATTGGTTGATGGGAACCCAACCGTTGTCAACAAGTTACTTTGGCCTGCGATTAACTATTGGCTGGCACTGACCACTCCTAACGGCGCTCCGGCAATTCCACTCATCGTCCATAGGGCATTGCTAAAATGCGGAGTAGCAGTCACAGCTAACCAGGTATTTCATACATGAACGATCCATGCAGATAGTCGATATTTAAAAGGGGTAATCACCTCAGTAACTGGAATGTCAATAGCGGGAGCCGGGTAAACAAACAAACAAAAACAAAACAAAACTGAAACATTATAACATTCTATGGACAAACATATTTAAAATATGATACACTAGCACGACCTGCTTCACAAAAAGTGACACACTAATATGACGTGCATCATTTAAGTGTAACAAATAAAATTTTGTTTTCTCAGGTACAGTTTCAAGATGGGAAACTTTGCTTTGCCATAAAGGAATTGTACAAAACGTTGAAAGATCACAAGAACCCTTACATGCAGGAACTTGTCACAGCATCGTACCTGTTCAGCGCTAACCAGGAATATTGCAGTCATACAGGCATGTCCCCTCTTTCTTCCCAAGATCTAGAAGACTATGGAAAAGAAAACGTAGTGCGCGTTACAATCATCAATCCTAGCTTTCAACAACCCCTGATGAGTGCACTGGAGAAAATGATTGAGGCCAAACTACAGATCCACAAGTTTGGCTTTGACAACTCCACCACAGCGACGGTGACAGGGGAGAAAAGGCTTTCCGACAAACTCACCATATTAATCAACGACATAACGATTGCGATGCAGCAACTTCAATATGCCAACTACAGAGGCAAGATTTACAAGCTTGAGCCGAAGGCAAGGTACACCTACTCATTTAAGTGCGAGGCCAGACCATTCATCAACACTCTCGCGACGAACGAGCATTTCAAATCGAGGCTCAATCGAGAGATGAAAAAGGTCGTCGAACTGCTCTCGGATCCGGACTGCGAACTTTTCCAACTTTTAATGATCGACTACAACCTCATAGAAGTTAATGGTGGCATGTGTTGGTCAATAAAGAAGCGCGCGTTTGTGCAGAGCCCGATCAAGGCCAACGAGATGGGAAAAATATCGCTCAGGGCATTTTGCGCGTACGATTCCACGAAAGATCCAGACCCAAATAACTTTAAAGAGATCCTGGAAAACAGTTTGTCTCCACAACAGGTGGCCAATTTTTGTGAAGATTTCGTCAAGCTCTTAAACTATAACAAGAAGCAGCACAAGGACAAGGTACGAAAAAGGAAAAGGAAAGGAAACGAGCCATGGAAGAAGACGTTGTCCGAAAGCGTCACCGAATGCAAAAGGATGCTTTGCTAGACAAGGAATAAGTGAGGAGTACGTGGAGATGCTGCTAGCTGATCCTGATCAAGAAATGCCAACCCCACTTCAGAGGGAAGTAAACAACTACTTTAGAGAACAGAGAGTGAGAGAGGAAGAGCAGCGCCGCGAGAATGCAGTCCGAGCGTACGAAGGTTCCTGGCTGCTCAGGACTGAGCAAGAGTTGCATGACTGCGTTAGTCTTCTCCATGGCACCCTCGATGAATACATGAGAGCGGCGAATGAATGAATGCCCAGCTTGAAGTACTGCAAGACAAGCGTAAAAACCATCAGAACAACCTCGGCACTCTCAGGTGCAAAGAAGCGTTGGCTGAACGAAAGCGAGTTTGCAGAATGCTTGGCCTTCTTAGAAAAGAAGACGAAGACTTGGTGCGAAGCTTAACGGAGCCCCTACCACTTGCGAGCGTCGAAGATAGCAGCAACGAAGAAGAAACAGAAGAAGAAGAATTCTTCGTAACCCCAAGAACGCCATCTTACGTTGCACGGGACGATCCTGCCCAATACTGCCCACCATCTCCGGCGATGATCTCCAGTACCTCGGTAGTCCCACCAATTGGAGATGAGAGTGATGACCGCCAAAAGGCTGATGACACTTTCGCTGCCAGTAGCACGCCGTTGCCTACGGGCGTTGATGACTGCGCCATATCAGAAGAATTGCTAAAGACCCACTCTTCAAGAAAGAGGCAAAAGGACTGCGTGAAGAGTCAAGAGGCCAACAAGAGACCACGAAACACTTTGTTTAACTACTTTAGAGCTATTCAGAGATAAGAAAATGAAACTGACAGGTAAAACGAAAAGCGCTGTCCTTAGAAAGACTTCTGAGTGATGTACCTAAACTTATTAATTGTATCCCTTAGATGGACAATACCTGTTCTTTGCTATATGGCAATCTCAGTTGAAATTACAAGTAAAATTCAAACGTGTCTGTCGATGGTAATGTCTGGCGGTTGTGTCAACTGTTTTTGTTTCGTGCATCTGACAAGGCCTTTTAGGTCTAATGATTGGACTAGAAGAACTTGATTGCAGCCCTTTTCTTCAGAGAGTCCGCCGTTCTTCCGTTTTGAAACGTAAAATCAGGATCTCTTAGAATAGCTGTCCTCTGTCCAAATCCGTGCCTATCCATCCCCTTCTCGAGAAAATCGTCCTCGTCCGCCGTAAATTTCAACACGCGGCGATCACTTCTTTGGATTTGCAATCGGTTTGTCGGTGGGGCATCCCTCTTAGGGGGCACGCTTTTCGGTTCTGTAGTTTCAGCCAGTGCTGCCCAACTTGAAGTCGCATCGCTAAACCTCGCGCTCACCTCCTTATCCACCTCAGAGCCTTTGGTACCTTGTAGCTTTTGCAGACACTCGTGAGCCTTCACAGCAACTTCGCGCGACCTTTGCTTTTGATAGTGAACTTTGGCGACGGCTGAGCTGTGTTTCTGATCTTCCGACAAAATCCTTTGCTCTTTGCTAGTGATCTGATTGATGCTTTGCGTTTCGACGATTTGACGATAGCGCGTCGGATGAATGTACTTTCCGATTGCGTCAAAAACTAGTTTACTCATGATGTCGCCCAATTTGCTGTGTTGGCCTCCATTTCTCGTGACAAGAACGAACTCGCACTGGGGTTTTAGCAATGGCCTCACGAAGTTGATGTAGCTATCGAGCACCTGCATGCTTGCAGCGGTTAGAATCAAGGAGTCAAATCCGTATTTGCTGGCTGTCTTGAACTTTTTCTGGTCAATAAATCCCCCGTTCGCCTTCGCTGCCCTATCCATGTCGACTGTCAAGTGCTGATAAATCATAGGACGCGACCCCTTCACTTTAATGAACAAGTACACCGACACAAATCTCGTGGCAAATGTTAAGTCGGATGGGCTCACTTGACCTGGATTGCTCTTGCACGTCTTTACGATGTTTTGTAACGTGGCAAGTGAAATGTCACTACTTGCAGCAATTCCTCCATTGTCGCCCAGTGACCTCGAGCTTCTAATGTGTCGATGTCCAGCTCTCGGGTCCACTGCAATCTCATCATTTTTGCTGCTGTCTTTCGAGCTCTCTTAAGGTACAACTCAGTAGCAGATAGGTTTCGCAGAACTGCGTCGGATGCCCCATTGATTTTTCTAAAGTCCATTAGTTCGGAAATTGCGTCTATGTAGCCCAATCGCCCACCATGTCCGAGTTTGCACTCGTCTTGCAAGTAGTCTATGAACTTGAACAAAAGATTTGGGGAGCACAGACTGTAGTCTATTACTTCAAACGTCAATTCTTCCTCGTCTTCACAACAAAATTTCAGAAATTTAAAGCTTCTCTTCACTATTTGTTGAGCTGTGCAATCTTTCTTGCAACCCCCACCACTCCCAGTTTAATCATTTCGCGAATGCTTCCCCAATTTGGCCGGAGACTGAAAATGAAGGAACAACTATGACACTATGGATTCTTCACAAATTAATGTGATCAAGTAAGCTGAAGCCACTCAAAAGGCACTAAGGCCACAAGGTAGCGGGCATTACCCCTTAAATCTACCAAAGCAAAGATTGAGCCCAAGCATTAGCAGCCATGGACAGCTTTTTCGGCCTTGTTAGGCCTCATCAGCTTGGCATAGCTAATGCTCAGGCTCAAGTACCCACATATCAATAAAACAAGCAATGAAAACGTAAAGCTTGTGGGATGTGGCTGGAGTGACAAGGATACTTAACAAATTAATGTGATCAAGTAAGCTGAAGCCACTCAAAAGGCACTAAGGCCACAAGGTAGCGGGCATTACCCTTAGCGGGCATTACCCATTACCCCATTACCCCTTTGGTTTGCCTTCGGCTTGATTCACAGTCATTTGTAGTGGTCTCTGATAACTTAGTGTCCTGCACTTGCAATGAATGTTGAAGTTCTGTCAGGTCGGGTTTTTCGTCAAAATAAAAGAACCAGCTGTGCTTAGAATTGACATGTTTCCTGCATCCACGCTGACTTTGAAATCCTTCGTGTTCGCATACTTGAATTGGACAATGGTACAAGCTGTCCGTATCTTCTTTCTCTAAGTGAAGCCGTTTTGGTTTTGGCGATGCACCATCAATTGTAGACCAATCGACTTTGACCTTCTTGTTCATTCTTGAAAAAGAGGGACTGATTCAGCCAACAGACTTGTTTGCACTGCTTAGCTAAAACCGACGAAACAATCACACCCATTGGCAAACAATAGAGCCATCATTTAATTTGGAGCTTGTCGGCACTTGTCCCTACTTGCCCGAGCTTATTACTATTGTACTCAAATTCATAGCAGAGAGTTACATCCCAAATGGGTTCGGGCCTGCCCGGGCAAGCCTGTGCATACCTACAACAATGGTTGCCAAACCAAATGAAGAATGATCCTCGCAGTTGTGAAGGCAATTTATGCAATTGCGAAAAGAAGGCTGAAAAAAATTCAGGACTTCAACGCAGTTTGAACCCGTGACCTCGCGATTACCGGTGCGATGCTCTAACCAACTGAGCTATGAAGCCACTGACGTTGGGAGCAGGTCAATTGTGGGTTCATATATTCCCGTGAAAGAAATGAGTGTGAATGATATATGAAATGCATCATATATGAACTGCGGAAATGAAATCAAATGAAGAATGATCCTCGCAGTTGTGAACGCAATTTATGCAATTGCGAAAAGAAGCCTGAAAAAAATTCAGGACTTCAACGGGGTTTGAACCCGTGACCTCGCGATTACCGGTGCGATGCATCGCACCGGTAATCGCGAGGTCACGGGTTCAAACCCCGTTGAAGTCCTGAATTTTTTTTTTCAGGCTTCTTTTCGCAATTGCATAAATTGCGTTCACAACTGCGAGGGTCATTCTTCATTTGATTTCATTTCCGCAGTTCATATATGATTCATTTCATATATCATTCACAACAATGGTTGCATTGTGCAAGTTCAAGGCATGCCTCTGAGGTATGCCTCTGCTTGCCATTCTTCATTATTCTTGAGTTAATTTACAAACCCAAGTTGGCATTAGTATTGCGTTGGTGTGATGGTGTAGAACCTTACCTTGCCCGGACAAGTCAAAAAGCGCCTCGAAAAGTCTGTTAGAATCTGCTATTGACTCTGTTTCGTGTTGAATCAAACTTTAAACACTACAACAAACGTTTCGCCATGCAATTAAAAAGCGATAAAAACACAGGTGGCAAAAAAGAAGATGGTTCTGTTAAAGAACATGTACAAAGGAACTGTCATTTTCTTAATAGCAACCATTTTACATCAATGGGAACTAATTGTTAGGAACAAATTGTTCCGCGTGTCAATAAAAAGGAACATTTCATTCAAAACGGAACTCGTGAATGAGAACAATTGTTCCTCAAATGAATAAAACGGACCAAAATGATAAAAAGAGGAACAATACCAATGGGAACATTTGTTCCTCAGCGACTCATTTCGGAACAAAACGTTCCTTTCAATGTTTAAAATTCGGAACAAAAGATTCCTTTTTAGCTCTAAATGAACACTTTGTTCCTTTTCAAACTATAGGACCACTCCAAATAGGAACAATCGTCCCATCATGGGAACGTTAACTAAGCAAAAATGAGAACAGCACCAAAAAACTAAAAGTAAATTTAAAAGCCAGTTGAGGGATGAAGAAAACATGCCAGAGCCTCTTAAGAATCTCAATGCTGAAATAAAAACAACAGCCAAAATTGGGTTGACAAAATCCTGCTAAATCATGTTAAAACATGAAAGTAAAAATTTAGGGAAACGTAGAAGAAGAAGAAGGGGAAGAAGAGGAAGAAACAACAAGAAACAAAACGTAGAAATTGGTAATAGCTCGTCCTCAAGGGAATACTGTAAGGCTTTTGCAATAGCCTACTTTGGTAAAGAGTAGGGGTCTGGGAATGAGTTTTTTTAATTTATGTATTGGAAAAAAAATTATTTCCAACGCATAAAAGAGCATATCAAAAATGATAATCTAACCAACTTTGAGGCTGTTCAATTTAATACATTGCGTCAACGTTATTTAAAACACATGTAACAAACAATAATATTGGTGCAAAATTTGGATAATAAATGACAAAATTGTATGCCAACCGTGACCTATGACTTAAAAACCACATACGAAATATTTAAGTCTTTCTATTTTCCTCTCTTCTTTTAATACTTTTCGTTTATGGAGTGTGACTTCTGCACATCATCATTCTACAAAGTTTAATTGTATCTTTACGTAAGGGCTAGCTATCTTTTTTTCATTTTTCGAGGACTTAAACTTTACTTTAGCGATGCTCTTCTATTTAACAATTAGATTATGAGCTCGAGATTTCTATCGCGTGATAGGTGATGAGGGCGCAGCCCGAATCAGCTATTACGCATAGAAATCGAGAGCGAATAATCTAATTGTTTTAGTATAAATCTACTAGTCGTTCAAAGCTAAATAAGTAAATTATCGAAATCCTCCTCGTAGACACTTCAAATACGCGAAGAAAAGGCCGCCATTTTGTTGACAACCGCAACTCATTATCTATCACAGAATAGATAGCGAGTAGCGTAGCCAATCAGAGAACGGCATTCATGATAGAACGCAACTAGATTTATACTAAAACTTTTTAGAGATACTCCCTAGGGCAAGAAAAACTGAGTAGTAAAATTTTCGAGAAGGGTAGCATCTGGCCAGGTGACATCACATGCTCGTAACCTTGCGTGGCAGGCTCAATTTCTCTCCCTGCCGTCGCTCTTTCCCCTCGCTTTGAGCGCTCGTTAGCTTTCCCCCTTCCCTTCCCCTTTCTAGCGCTAGGCAAGCAGTCTACACGTGCTCGCGACTATTTAAATCTGACTGGTGTGGGCAGTTAGTGTCGCTTACACGACGTCACAATCTCTGCTGGATGAAATGTACCTGGACCTTGGTTCATTGGCAAGGAAAAGTAATTGCGCACCAGATGACGTCACAGGTTTCTTTCATAGACAGCTTGGCATGGAAACGAAGAAAAAACAAGGATGCTACTAAAACGAAGAATAAGGAATGTTGGTCAGCGGCGATAACGATGATAACATTGGAGTCGGCGCAGTAAAAATTCTCTTTTATTCGGCGACGTTGCACGTGTCGTCAAGGCATGAAAGTTGGATCTTTCTTCAGTATTATTGCAAACGTTGTCATTTAGAGTTTTGGGATATCGTAAAGCAAAATACTGTAGTCCTTAGGAAAGAAAAGTAAAAACGCTCCAGTTGACATTATTATCATCGGCATGTGCGAAAAAATGGTTGGTCCTGATGTTTCAGTATTTTAAATGTTTAGTTTAGTTGGTTATACGAACTAAGTGGGTAATGTCAAGATTTATTGAGTTAATTAGTTCCCACTTACACCATGACAAATTACAACAAGTAGCTAACTGAAATAACAATGAAAGAGGTGTGAAGTGACTGGAGTCCAAAGGAAGCACAACGTGTAATATAGACATCTTTCAATCCATCCATCCATTCATCTGTGCGTCCATCCATCCGTCAGTCAGTAATTCAGTCAGTGAGTCAGTCAGTCAGCCAGCCGATGTGTCCATTCGTCCGTTCGTCCTTTCCTCTGTACGTCCGTCCGTCCGTCCGTCCTCCCCGGGGGGAGGGGGGGGGGGTAATCCCAGAACAATTGGGTGGAGTTGTGTGACCCGCTTCCTGAAACCCTTACCCTATTTCAGACCAAAACCTGCGATTTTCTCTACCCCACTTCAGACCTAACCAAACATTCGATACCCTATTTCATCTCCGCTAGAACTTAACCTCGGGAGCCGTCTCTGTTTGAAGATCGGTACAGATTTTCTGAAGATTTACGACCACTTTTCACTGTTCCATATTTCACGCTAGAACAGCATTTGCAAACGCGGCAATTTTGGCTCGCTATATCAACGACTTTCGTTGGAGTTACGACGCTCGCCGTGAAAAATAGCTCTTACTCGGGTACTTGGTGCGAAAATCAACACTTGTGTGTGCGTTCATTTCCTGTTATGTTTGTTGACATTTATCTTCGATTCTATTGGTTGGCAATTTGAGGTACTGCAGATGACGACTTGTCGCCTTCCGAGGGGCTGAATTCAAAAAGAGGGGGTTTGCGTGTAGACTTTCCTTTCCCCGCCCCGCCCCGTCCCCTTGGACGCTCGCATGACTCGCGCCGCAACAACAAAACTGAAGAGCCTGCTCGCAAGCTAACCCAATTCAAGACTAGAGGACATAAACCATACCCTGTTTGAGACCATAATGGTCAAAGTCGATACCCTATTTCAGACCAAAACGACTAAAATTCCACACCCTTGGGGGCCACACATACCTATATAGCCCATATAAGGGAGTGCCCTCTGACCCCCGTCAGTCAATTAATCGACCTTTGTCGTGGGTTCGATTTCAATCGAGGTTAACACTTTTTCCTAGGGCCAACTCTTAGCTGCAAAGTCCACAGGTTCACCTCAGCACTATAACTTTCACTACAGATTTAATGCTCTGATTCATCGTACAACAGGTAGAAAACGAAATGACGGCTCTAAACCAATGCTTCTGGATCTTTCCTATATTTCACCCGTTCTTTGAGCTTATAGTACAAGCTTCGATTCATTGGTTAATTATGATATGGGAATTCTAAAGAAGTTCGGACAAATTAAAAACAACATAAAACCTTGTAAGCCAATGACATTCCATGCTATATATTTTTATTAGAATGACAACGTGTTAAAAAAAAAAGACGCTCTTAAATCGAATATAAAGTTTTAGCAAAATGTCCTATACATTTTTTAACGTTGTTGTAGCCCCTAACCTTTCTGTTCACCTATTTTAAGATATAATTGAAGTTTATGTATGAAATCGAGCGCCAAATCATGTGTTGTTGGTTAATTGTGATACAGAAATTTTACTGAATATCAGAACAAAAAAGTCAGCACCAAAAGTGAAAATTATTAATTTACTTTATTTTCTCTTGTGAGCCAGTGGAAACCATCTTATTGACATTAGAATGACAATGAAAGAATTGGAAAAAATGTTCGAAATTCAAATATAAAGGATAAAGTTGTACAACGTGAATACTCTATACATTTTTAATGTTCTGCCTTCTGACTTTAAATGCGCTTCTATTTTGCGTCAGAGTGCTATAGGGGTGTTTGTGAATGAACACGACAGGCAGTTAATGAGACTTAAAATGACATAAGTAATAGGACTGAGTGGAGTCCAATATTCGAGTCGGTCTGTAGTCATTCGTTAGTGATAACAAAATCGGACGACCACTCAGCGGGAGTCTGATTTGTTTATCAAGAGTCTGATTACATACCAAATTGGACGACACGAAGTCTTATTACCAATGAATCATAAAAATTACAATTTCCGAGAAAAGAAGAAGAGCCAAGTTATAAAAGGAATGGAATTTTGCATAAAAGACTGACAAGGGAAGCGTTAATTGTTTAATGTCGCTTTGAAATTGACTACAATCAAAATGTATCAGTGGTGATTGAAACCAAGGTTGTGATTGGTTGATTTAAACTACAACTTTGAATGTGATTGATTGATTTCAAATACTACTTTGAATGTGATTGGCTCATTGAAGTGTCCAATAACAAACTGTCAGATAAGGAACTGTCCGATAACAAATTGGCAAGTGAATTAGTGGAAAATAGGAGTTTTCAAACCAATCTCAATCGAGGAAATTGTAATTTTTGTGATTAAAAAAAGAAACTGCACAACATTGATTACAAGTTTGAAGTAAATTGGAACAATAAACAAAAAAGGAAACGTGAAGATGCCCTGGTTCGAAGACCGTTGCAATTGCCGGCCAACTAAAATTGCAGCTCAATCGCAGTAGAAAAAAATCGAATACCTGATTAATCCCCCCTTCTAGTTCTGTTAACGTTTCTTCTCATCTTTTGCACGCTTAAAACAAGGTGATTCATGAAACACGCTGTGAAGAACTCAATGCCTTTTCATTAGTATTCATTGTCATTTTCCTTTTAAGAATGTTCGTTAGTCAGTTGTCGTGCGTGCGGAATGTATTTCAGCGAGTCAGTCGAGTAATTTATTGTAATGCATTCGTCTTCTAGTATTTAAGCTCAGTAATCATTTTCAGTTTCTCTTTTCGCGTTTCGCTTTTACAAGCAGTTTGTTAATCCGAGAGCAGTTTCGCCGTTCTGCAGTTCGTTTCGCAGTTCCAGTACAGCTTAATCACCCAGCTACTAATGAATTTTAACCGCTTTTCAAGTACCTCCTTGGATGATCGCTTTACACCGCCTACGTCCATATTAAAGCGCGTCAAAAACCATATGCTGGAGTGTTTTTCTCCCTTGTGGACGTTACACACGCCATGTCGAATTCCCCTGTTGCTACCGCGTTTCAATGTCTTTTTTTAACCCTTTTCTGTTAATATTTTTTCGGTTGCACGCTTATATGTCGCTTTTTCCGTAATTAACATTCTGTTAGTTTTTCTGCATAATTTTGTCCTTTGTTTAGTTCATTAGTATAAAAGCTGCTGCTTTACTTGTAAAATTCACTCACATTTTGTATCTCGAGGAGTCCACGTTTTTTGGAAAATTCTTAGCGTCAGTCGTACGAAATTTGTTCCGTTTCCTTTAAGCCATACACCGTTCGTAAGTATTATTTTCACTAGTCGATTCGTTTCTTTCGCCGTTTCATCTCACTTGTTTATTTCCGTTCACATTTTTCGTTGTATTAACATGTATTTTATTTTGTATTCCTAGCAACCGCTTTAAGACCGTTGGAATAAAAGTTTTAATGTATACAGCGCGTTGGGACATTGGCGTTTTGACCCCGACGTTCGTTGAAACGTTGAACCTGGATGAACATGGATATCGGGAATCGTGACGGACAAATTGAGGACGACGGCGTACATCAGTCGAAGGAGACCGTCGTAGATGCAGTTTGCGTAACCAGACCGACGAGACGCTTAGAAGAAGGACCGGCTTACGTCGCAGACTTCGATGGATGGATTGCTATACGCTACAAAGAAAGGTTGAACAGCAAATTGAGCGTATTACTGAAATGACCCGACGTACGGACGATGTTCATGTTTTTGACAGCGAGTTGTCCGCGTTTCGCGCGACCAGCGAAGAATTGAGGAAGGCGGTCGCAGCCCTTATGAATGACCTTGTAAACCAAGAAGACCTTAACGTAGCCAGCGATTGGTACGCTGTACAAAGCAGTCAGATGGTTGATTTTATCGACAGAATAGAACACTGGATTTCCTCTACAAAGGAGAAGATCTTAAACAGCCTTGAAAACCGATCAGATTGTTCCAAACATTCTGGATCGTCTCGCCGTACGAAGGCATCGTCGAGATCGTCCACGCAGTCATCTATTGCCTCCGGACAAGCAAAAGAAAAGCGAAAGTGGCCGAACTTATGGCGAAATTCGCGATGTTAGAGCGTAGACAAGAACTGGAGAAAAGGAAAGAGAGTTTACGCCTTGAAGAACAACTAGCTGTGGCCCAAGCGCTTGAAAGAGTGTACGCCGAACTAGAAGATGTTGCTGTTGAAGAAAAGCTGCGTGTATCACCCGTACATCCATCGCAAAAGGCCAGTCATAACTCCCAGTTTGAATCGTTCCCTCGCCCATATCGAAGCCGAAGGAGTTAATCAAAGGATGCCCCCACCTTGACAGTGAAAGTGGTTACGTTGAGGCTATGAAGCTTTTGGCCGAGAAATACGGAGATCCATACAAGATTTCGAATGCTTACATTAAGAGGGTCGACGACTGGCCTTGCATTAAACAAGGAGAGGATCAAGCTTTAGATCGTTTTGCCACGTTTCTTACTCAGTGTCGGAGTGCGATGTCTGAACTTTCGTACCTGTCGATCTTAGATCATCCACATAACATCCAAAGTATGGTAAGAAAACTTCCGTTGTCACTCCAAGAAAGATGGCGAAGAGAGTCGAGTAGATTTAGAGAAACCGGCAACGTCACCCCCTCGTTTGCCAGCTTCGTGACGTTTGTCAAGACAGAGGCGGGCATAGCTACTGAGCCTGTATTCTCGCGAGAAGCGCTCAGTCGCCTGGACGTACCAGAACGTTCCGATCGCTTTAATAGGGGTAGGAATGCCAACAAGCAGAGAGCATACGGAGACCGTTCCCGCACGACAAGCCATGTTTCTAGTCACGCAACGGCAGTAGGTACCGCACCCAAGAACGAGGGGCGCAGTTCCGCAAACTCGTGTAAGATGTGTGGGAAAAGTCACGACCTTGATGACTGCAAAGAGTACTTAAAGAAGTCCTTACAAGAGAGGAGAGAATTCCTTACGGAAAAAGAAGCTGTGTTTCGCATGCTACGATGGTGGTCATAGGTCCAACGGGTGTGCCCAAAGAAGAACTTGTAAAACGTGTAATAGACGTTATCCTACTGGACTTCACGATGACAATTTTCGTCCCAATCAGACAGCAACCAAGAATCAGATTCCATTGCCCGAGCCATCAGTGAACTTCGTAGCTTCTTCTCATGCTGAAACAGAGGAGGCCGTTTGTAGTGTTGTCGGCACAGGGAACCCAGTAACTGCCGTGCCTGTGGTCCCTGTCAGACTGAAAGCTGCCGGAACTGAAATCCTTACCTACGCCATGCTTGACAATTGTAGCACCGGTACCTTTGTTCTTGAAGACGTAGCTGCCTGCTTAGACGTTGAAGGTACCGACACGAAGTTGATGGTGAGAACTGTGAACGGTACTAATTATATAAGTTGCACGACACTAAGGTGTTGAACGATTTGATCGTTACGGATCTGAATATAGGAAATTGCATCAGCTTGCCCAGAACATACACCAAAGAAGATACCTCTGCGATCGGAGTAGATGTGCAAGCACCTGAGCTCGCCCGTCAGTGGGAACACCTCAGCCGAATAGCGGATTGATGCCCTCTCAGCTTCATGGTACAAAAGTAGGCCTTCTCATAGGATCCAACTGCCCAAAAGCCCTTGAACCGATGGACGTCATAGCGAGTGAAAATGGTGCCCTCTATGCGTTAAAGACCTTTGCTGGATGGACAGTAGCAGGACCTCTGTACATGACCAACCAAGAACAGCGGACAGTCGACTGCAATAGGATAGTAGCAATGGAAGTTGGATCAGAGAAGCTCCTTGACCATCATTTTGCAGTGGAAGATAAGGTCAAAGAAATTATTGTGCCACAAGCCTTAAATAAAATGTTTGAACTGGATTTCCATGAACGATTTGCCGAGAATAACCAGCAGTACTCGCAAGAAGACGAGAAATTTTTAAACATTGTGCATCAAGGCATCCGACGCACAAGAGATAACCACTACGAGATACCTCTACCCTTCCGTTCTGATGGTGTGCGCTTTCCTGACAACAGAGAACAGGTATTCCAAAGAGTATGCTGGCTGAAAAGAAAGCTTAGAAGAAACAGCAAGTTCTATGAAGATTACGTCAACTTCATGAATGACATCATCCATAAGGGGTTCGCTAGACAAGTTCCGCAAGACCGCGTTCCTGCCAAATCAAGTCAACTATGGTATATACCTCATCATGGAGTCTACCACCCTAGGAAACCGAACAAAATCAGGGTTGTCTTTGATTGCAGTGCCCGATTTGGAGGGACGTCGCTAAACGACCAACTAATACAAGGACCTGACCTTACGAATTGCCTTGTTGGTGTGCTGACAAGATTTCGCCAGCAACCAGTTGCTTTTATGGAAGATATAGATGCCATGTTCCACCAGGTTCGGGTGCCCGACACTCAAAGAGATTTCCTCACATTCCTTTGGTGGCCGGATGGTAATCTCGATGGTGACCTAGTGGAGTACCAGATGAACGTACACCTTTTTGGAGCGGTGTCTTCTCCTAGTTGCCCCAATTTCGCCTTAAAACGGGCAGCAGATGATGCAGAAGAGTATGTTGGTTCAGAAACAGCTGACTTGTTGAGGAAGAACTTCTACGTGGACGACTGTCTCCGTTTGGAAGAATCAGAAGAGGTAGCTGTCCAGAGGATAAGTGGTGTTCGCTCGGCTTGTGCTCATGGAAGCTTTAACCTATCGAAGATTGTTAGCAACAGAAGAAACGTATTGGAGAACGTGCCACAGGACCTACGAGTACAAGGATTAAGGACTTTGGACTTAAACAGTGGTTTTCTCCCAGTTGAGAGAACCCTAGGGGTACAGTGGTCTGTCGAATCGGATACTCGTGGGTTCCGTATCATCCTCAGGGACAAGCCACTAACGCGCCGAGTTATTGTTTCCACCATCTGTTCCATTTACGACCCGCTGGGGATGGCAGCGCCCTTCTTATTGACTGGAAAGAAGATTTTACAAGATCTTTTGTCGTTCAAAGCTATATTGGGATGAAGAAATTGAGTTTCGAGTACGTTGGGAGAGTTGGAAAGGTCAGTTGTCTTCATTGGAGCACTTCTCAATGGACTTCTCAATGGACCGTTGCGTCAAGCTCGATGGTTTCGGTTCTGTCATCCCAAGGCAAATCCACCATTTTTCGGACGCTAGTGCTACTGGTTATGGCCAAGTGACGTACTTACGAAGTGTGAACGACAAGGGTAACATCCATTGTGCGTTTCTGATTGGAAAATCCCGCCTAGCACCGCTCAAGTCCATTACAATCCCGCGCCTCGAGCTTCAGCCGCGACTATCTCTGTGCGAATAGGAGGAATGATTACCAGAGAGATCCCGTTGACAACGAGACTTACTGGACTGATAGTACGACTGTGTTGAAGTACATACGAAATGAGGCGAAGCGTTTTCATGTGTTTGTGGCCAACCGGGTGCAAAAGATACGAGGTGAATCAGATCCGTTCTGTTCGCTCAATACTCTCTGCCTTAATGCGAGATCATGGCCGTACTCTAAACGATGAATCCTTTCGAACCTTCATGGCAGAAGTAGAATGCATTATAAACAGCATACCCCTAACCACGCCTTCCAGCTATACAGAAGATTTAGACCCGCTAACTCCGAATCACCTCTTGACGATGAAATCCAAAGTTGTGTTACTGCCCCCCGGTAATTTTCAGAAAGAAGATGTCTATCTGCACAAAAGATGGAAAAGAGTCCAATACCTTGCGAACGTATTTTGGTCAAGATGGAGAAAGGAGTATGTTCAATGTCTGCAACAAAGGGTGAAATGGAATCGTCCTAGACGTAACTTCGAAAAGGGAGACCTGGTCCTCATCGTAGATGATCGAGCAGCACGAAATGATTGGTCCATGGCCCGAGTAGTCGATATCTATCCCGATGCAGGAGGAAACGTGCGTTCCGTTAAAGTCACTACAGGGACAACAACGTTAGATCGTCCAATCCACAAGCTTGTCCTTATGCTTGAAAAGGAGACATGAAGGCCTGGGGTTAAATCCCAGCCAGAGGAGCCTTTAGTGTTTGAGAACTGAGAACTTTCTGTGTTAACCTTGTTTTGAGAGCTTTAGACTGTAAGAGTTTCAAAGCTGGAAACTCTCAGGGGAGCCAGATGTTGCTGCCGCGTTTCAATGTCTTTTTTAAGCCTTTTCTGTTAATATTTTTTCGGTCGCACGCTTATATGTCGCTTTTTCCTTAATTAATATTCTGTTAGGTTTTTTCTGCATAATTTTGTCCTTTGTTTAGTTCATTAGTATAAAAACTGCTGCTTTACTTGTAAAATTCACACACATTTTGTATCTCGAGGAGTCAACGTTTTTTGGAAAATTCTTAGCGTCAGTCGTACGAAATTTGTTCCGTTTCCTTTAAGCCATACACCGTTCGTAAGTATTATTTTCACTAGTCGATTCGTTTCTTTCGCCGTTTTATCTCACTTGTTTATTTCCGTTCACATTTTTCGTTGTATTAACATGTATTTTATTTTGTATTCCTAGCAACCGCTTTAAGACCGTTGGAATAAAAGTTTTAATGTATACAGCGCGTTGGGACATTGGCGTTTTGACCCCGACACATTTTGTGTTGCAGTGTTTTTCTCCCTTGACGACGTTACACACGCCATGTCGAATTCGCCATAGTGTGTTTCATGACTCGTGTGTTTCATTTTTCATTTACACAGTCGATCCAGCTGGTGCAACGGGAATTTTGTACGACATCAAAATTTATAATAATAATTGTCTGCTTATATTTTTGTCTTTGTTGTCGCTGCTGTTGTTGCTGTTGCTGATGTGTTGTTCTTTTCGTTTTGTTTTTGTTTGTTTGTTGTTGTTGTTTGTTTGTTTGTATGTTTTTTTTGTTTTTCTTTTGCTAAGCTTGTCCTGTTTAGATTTCTCGCTTGGTTCAGTATATCTCTAACATACCTTAATTTATATACATGTAATTTGCTCCTGTACATTACTCCTAGCCTCTACAAATATTTCCTACATTTCCTACTATATCCCAGCAAAGCTCAGTGTCATTGCTTCTTTTATTTAAAAGTAGGTCGTGGTCAACTAGAAAGCCTTCGCTACTTTGACCACCACACACATTTTATAACCTGTACTGTGATTATTTTATCTTGTAATCATCTGTTGTGACTATACTTTTCTTTCTATGTTAATTTTATGTAAATAGTGTGAAATAAATGAACCATGAACCATTTAAAATTTTAAAACTGCTAGCTCCAAGAAATGACTCTGAGCACCGAAGAAGATGATTATTTCCGCTTTGGGTATTATTACTTTCGCCGTAATGAGCGTATAATTACGGTTTACAGGGTTTAGTGTTATAGGACATTAACGAGAATTAAAATCACCGGTAATCATTCCATCCTTTTGTTCGTGGCTTTTTCTTCGATCCTCGTGTTACCAGATTGCACTGAGATTGGGAAATCTCTGTGTAGTAAGTCGGAAAGCTTAATTGGTCTGTAGGACGCGGCGCCAAACGATGGTTTTGAGCCTTTTATAGTGCTATTTAAGCTGGTCTCGTTTTCTTGTGTGGAAGACACTTCACTGAGCCAGTGACAGTTAGCTGAGAGACCCCTGAAAGAACTTTGTTTTGAATCATGCGCTTTTTATTACAAAGTTACTAAAATCGAGCTTAATTGCGTTTACGTCAATATATGAATATCGTTCCGTACCAATTAAGAAAAAAAGTTCCGGCGCTCTCATTATATAAGTCTTAACCTTATAGCTGTTGTTTGAGACCCGGCCTGGTAAAGACGTCTTAAAAGATGAACCAAGCTCTTTATTGAGCACCTCTGATTTCAATACAGTGACTAGCAAGCACTGACATTGGAACACTGACAGTGCTGTTGGTTTTAACTCAGTTGGAAGTGTTCTATGTGTTCCCTGACAAAAAAAAGGACTTGAGCTTCCCCAGCGATAATTGGTACCCTAAATATAAATCTAAGTGGCTTTTCTTTGCGTACAACGTAGCCTGTGAACAACAGCTTCGTTTCATTGCTTATAACCGTATGAGAGCCACAGTCGCCTAGCTGACTGTGATTTCTATACCTCTGACACAGTGTGCTTTTGTTGTATATACGGCACGTCAAATTATTGATCCTGCTTTGTATCCGGATGGCAGGTGTTCCAATAAACATTCCGAGATAGATTAAAAGATCATGTTATGAACAGAGCAATGGAACAGAGCGAAGATGATATAAGGAATCTTCCAGAAGTTATCGTCCACACAGTCCTTCTGGCTCTAACCGCAGTTTTAGCCCTCGTAGGGAATTCTCTTGTTTGTTTCGCCATCTACAGAAATAGAAGATTACGAACGATCGCCAATTTCTACGTGCTTTCTTTAGCATGGTCCGATATGCTTGTTGCTGCTTTTGTGTCTCCGTTCAGCGCTATAGCTTCTGGTTCGCGTCGGTGGCCGTTCAGTCACAATTTCTGCCAATTTGCTGGTTGTCTTGTGCAATATTGGTCTTTGTTATCGCTTTTTGTCTTGGCAATGGCGTCGCTGAATCGATACGTGTGCGTTGTTAAGTCACACAGATACTCGACGTTATTTACGAGAAGGAAAACGACGAACTCAATCGTCGTTGTTTGGGTTGTGTTTTTGGTTCAAAACATCATCAGTATTTTTGCTACGCCAGTTACATTCCAGTGGTCTCCAAACCTCTTGTATTGCCGTGCGACATTTCTTGATGAGAGTACGGAGAGGATCTCTTACGTCTTTTTCGGTTGTTTATTTATCGTTCCTGTGTTATTAGTGATATTTTGCTACGGAAGCATTTATCGTGTTGTCAGACGACACAACGCTTCAGTCGTCCCTTCACTGCAAGAATCCACAGGCAACCAAGGAACATTAACTGCACAAGAGATAAAGACGTCTCGGATACTCTTTGCCGCTGTTTTAGGGTTCTGTGTATGCTGGGCTCCTTTAATTGTCACATTTATACTGGAGTTTGGTTTTCAGATTTCTGTTTCCCCCATTCAGCACTCCGTTTATCCGTTGTTGTCCTCTTTTTCTGAGTGGATCAACCCCCTCATTTACGGCGTCATGAACCGAGGCATGAGGAGGGAGTTTGGGAACATTCTCCTTTGTCGAAAACTGAATTAGAACCAAAGAATATTACAACTTTTGAACTCTGGCTGGACACAGACGCGTGTCAGTTCTCCCTTTTATCAGTCGGATCTTTGTGAGACCAAGAAGGTTAACGCCTCAACTTTTAAACAGTTACCAGTTACGTACTTATGAGACTGCTCGCAGAGTCGCGCGGGCGCGCGAAAAATCTACAGTAGTCTCTTCACATTTTTCTCCTCGCTTGAAGTTCACCGAGCTCATTTTTGAGTTATTTTCGTTGAGAGCTTATTTTGATGTGTTTCTACTAGGTTATAGTGTTGCTTTGGTAACCTATTGAGTGAAAAAAGTTTTCATAACTTGTTCACCAATGATTGGGCATTTTTTTTACCTAGTACTATAAAGGTAAAAGCTCATGAATATTGGTAGCGATATCCATCAAAGTACAAGAGGTGGAAAGTGCTAGAATCCGGTGTTAGCCACCTTAAAACCAGACAGCACCTTTGGAAAGAAGAGCTTTCTTCACTTGGGGATTTCATCCATGGAGTCAAAAGTTGACCTACCTTGTAGAGCATTATAAACACAATACCACAGGAAAGTACTGCTCAGTAGCTTTCATTTGAATGGCATGGCAACAATTCAGGATTTCATTCAAATACTCAAAAGTTCGAATAACCATGAACAGCACTAAAGGAAAGTGCAACTCAATAACGTTTATTTTAATAGTCATACTATAGGATTCATCCACAGATTCAAAATTAAGTATCAGTTTGTATAATATAGTAGGCATTTCCATGCGAGTGGTGATCTGCATAGTCATTTTTAATAGTCGACCCCTGAAAGGTTAGAACCACCTCATACAACATAATAAACACTGCTATAGAAAATAAACGAATGGTCAATACTTAGGATTTCATCCAGCCGCTAACTAAAAAGGTTGAACCACCTCGCACAGCATATGAAATTGGTCGAGCACGCCATCTTTGCTTTGTCCGTAGATCCTGAATAACACAGCTGATGCTTATGGCAATTTTAAAATTCGCGGTAGTTGTGTCAACAGTAGGCATTAGGGACCTTTAGCAAACTGGACGAGAACGTGGACGTCAACATCTCTGGCAGTTTGGGGACTGGTACGAGACCGCCGTTCGCGGTGAGAAAAATAAACACTTTAGCAGGTTGAGAGGTGGACGTCAGCGAGCCGAACAAACACTGAGTGGAAGAAATTGAAGAAAATAATCAAATTCTTTCGAAGATAGTTTCTTTTAAAGAGTTTCGAGAATAGCTTTGTACTTCTCTACGCCGATAACTCAGTTTCGGACGCAGAGTTTGTGCTTCTCTACGATACATACGATTCAAAAAATCCAGATTTTCCGTACGAAAGCTACGACAGATTAAACACAAATGCGTTCTAGATTTAAAGCAGAGTTCCGTGTCGAAAAGCAAGATCATCTTCCGCGCATTGTTGACGCTGTCCAGCTTCCACCAGTGTACAGGTGCCAGGAGAGAAGTAATTGAGAAAATATGAAGGGCTATATTTGTTTAGTTCTTGACATACCGCCATAACAGCTTCAAATTTACAAGTTCCACCTGAGACGTGCCAAACAACCGAGTTTACTTTTATCCTGGAACTCAGAAATAACTTCTTTCTAGTCTGACATCCACGAACAGAGCCATACTTTTTAAGAAATCTACAAAGAGAGCGAGCAATAGGCTAAAAACGTAAGAAAAATGAAGCTTAGTACTCACGTTCACTACAGAACGGGAAACCTCATGTTATGGCGTCCTGAACTTCGTGTGGACGACGAGTTGTGGACCCTAGGGCATGCGCAATAGCATCGAACTACGATTTCTCAACTTCCGGTCATTCACGTCCACGTCCACGTCCTCGAACTCTTTGCTAAAGGTCGGTATTGTTTCATTTAGCAGGCATCGATATTCATGTCTGGGTTGAAAACCATAGCTCGCCAGCTCAGAAAGCGCGATTTTCAAATGAAACTACAATTAACAATTTTCAAACTGAAAAACGTAAGGGTTCCTCGTGGCCAATTTTCGAAATTAAAACAGATTCTTTTCAAGGAAAGACTCGTCTGCCATTATCCATGGGGGAACGTCTAGTAGGCATGTTAGTTTTCCTAAAATTGTTCTCCAAAATGACTGCCTATACGAAAATTTGCAAAATTTTCCGTATATTCAAGTTATACTTTCTCATTTTCATTCTTTTTGGTGCAAATTGTAGACTAATCCTTGATTTTGAAGAAGCCGGCCGTGCGTGAACCTTGAGATTATCATTTCTGAGACTTGGAAAGTGAATTTTGGGCTTATGTGCGGTGTAAAACGCACCAGTGACGTCATGGATAGTCTCTCAAGTAACAGCTAGTCTTGAAAGTGTATCATAGGTTCACCCCTATTAAATTCGGGGTTTGTGGGTCTCGGGGTCTCAGGGTTTGTGGGTCTCAAGGTTTGTGGGTCTCGGGGTCTCAGGGTTTGTGGGTCTCAGGGTTTGTGGGTCTCGAGGTCTCAGGGTCTGTGGGTCTCAGAGTCTCAGGGTTTGTGGGTCTCAGGGTCTGTGGCGGTCTCGGGGTCTCAGGGTCTGTGGGTTTTGGGGTCTCAGGGTTTGTGGGTCTTTGGGTCTGTGGGTCTTGGGGTCTCAGGGTTTGTGGGTCTCAGGGTCTGTGGGTCTGTGGGTCTTGGGGTCTCAGGGTTTGTGGGTCTCAGGGTCTGTGGGTCTCTGGGACTGTGGGTCTCTCAGCCTTCAGGTCTCTGGTTCTCTGGGTCTCCGGGTCTCTGGGGCCGTGGTTCTCTGGGCCTTCGGGTATCTTAATTTTAAGTTTCTTTTTGGGTTTTTGGGTTTCTGTTTCTGGCTACAATAACATTATCTGGACTTCCAAAGTGTTCATTTATTTAATTTCAACTTTCCAAAGTGTTCATTTATTTAG
The DNA here is from genome assembly GCA_016490735.1 of Pachyseris speciosa. Taxonomy (NCBI): domain Eukaryota; kingdom Metazoa; phylum Cnidaria; class Anthozoa; order Scleractinia; family Pachyseridae; genus Pachyseris; species Pachyseris speciosa. Next base: position 165,898 of record JAEMWC010000208.1, on the reverse strand, counting down.
TAATCACAAAAGAACATTAAATGCAATGCTAAAAACACGACAAACGCCTTGAAGATGAAAACGAAACACAAATGTTAAGAAAAAAGGAAACTCTAAAACACAACCAATACATTCAACTTGAATGGTGTTTAGCAAGGCATGTACAAAACGTCGTCCTTTAAAGGAACACAGCTTTAAAACAATTGTCAATTAACTCAAGGGTTTACGGTGCTGAAATAATATTTGCTACTCCCTGGTGTTTTTTCTGGTAGCATCAAAATTTAACTGTATTTGTTTGGTAAACATCACCCTAAAAACTAACTTTGTCTTCTTTCTGTATTGGAGAAAGCATTTTTTCAATATCTTTGGAATTTCGCTCTCTTGGGATGACTTCAAGGTGTGAAGAACTGGCACCCGAAATTCTACTGTTACAATGCTTTTTGACAGCGCTATTATACATTTTCTCAAGAAGGAGTATGGCTACGGCATCCATGGCAGTTACTTGAAACATGCATTCCTTGAAAAGAAGCTCTTCTAACGTTGACCAAGGTGGTGCAATGGCGTCTATACCTCTGCTTTCCATAAAGTGACTTTCTGACCCTGCCAAGACATCGTCTCCAACAGGTCTTCTACGTTTCCTGGAAACGGGATCAGAGACCACTGAATACGCAACCGTTCGCTTGCCATAGGGGTTGCCACAGTTAAAACAAGCACACGTACTTGTACAACCCTTGACACTCTGGAAACACTTACATCTGCCCGTATAAATGTGACAAAATTGTCTTCCTTCTTTATTCTTTGCACTTCCTCTACCACACCTACAACCTTCTGCCGTGATTTGCTTGAGTACTCCTTCAGGCTGCAAACGATCTTTGACTTGGTTTGAAGCAGTGTGCAGCACCACAGCCGCTACCAAAAGCGCCACAGAGGTTTCGTGCTTTGCCTCTATCGTGGCATCATAATGCCCAGAGCCGAGCCTTTGGTACGCAATATATAATGGGACATTAGTCAAAGGGGTTTCCCTGGGAATAACAGGAATGACTGGAAAATTCTCAGTTGAGGATATTATGACCAAAGGGACGTGAAGGATGTTTGCTAAAGCAAGGGGAGAAGCATTGCCAAGTTCGCAATCAAAAAATCCCCTCTTAGCAAAGTTGTTAGCCATGTTCTCGAATTGGTGACGATGCGAAAAATCTAAATAAGACACGTACTCGCTTCTGCGGACTCCAAAAAATTCTTTGACGGTAAGTTCCCTTAGTTTCTGTGTAATGATTTGAAGATCTGGCTGGTCAGCTTCAATTCCTAAGGTGCGCAGGTGCTGGCAAAGTGGCGAGTCCTTTTCTTCACTGGTGTATCGGCTTTGTAGCTGAAAGGCGACCGCGGAGAATAAGCAGTCCCCGTCTTTTAGCATCGCAACACGTTGAAAAACATATCCGCTGAGAAGCGCATCAACTCGACGCGAACTTGTTTCATCATCGCTTTCTGTGTAACGTGAATTGGATTGCAACAGAAGGACGCTTTCTATGAAGTTCAACCAACTAGCAGTGGAGTGGACATCAGATTTCGCCTTAGTACCAATCTGTTTGGCTACAGAATACTTTAAATTTGTCCTTTTTACAGCTTCGATCAACTCTTCGTCTTGTATGCCAGTTTCATCTTCGTCAGATGAGCTGTACGGGTCCTTATCATTTGGCCAGATAACACATGTTTCAAACTCATCCTCACTGTCAGGGTTGCATTTTTTCACGTCCGGCTCCACCCCGAATACCTCCGTGCACAAAGGCTTTCCGGATTCAAGAAAGGCCTGATGATAAACGAGGAGCCGCAAGTAGGAAAATTTTTGTCCCGACGTTAATTGGCTTTATTTTCTGACACCTAATCTCGTTGAAAGGTAACTCTGAAGATAAAAGCAACCGCTTGGATGAGCAAGACACCTTTGATGGGAGAGGTTGTCACATCAGAACATCAACACTTTGATCATAAATTGTCCATGATGACTGGGATGATTCAGTTGTGACTACGAACCTTGCGTGTTGGATAAACTGTCACACCGTATTTTCACTAGCTTAGCATCGTACGGCGAATGAACCCTCCGACTACGCTGGCTAGTATTTCCCAGATTGCGTCACAAAAATAAATAAAATAAAATAAAATAAAAATAAATAAAGTTTTTGACAAACCACATCTGCATGTTATTTCAACTTTTGTCCCGACGTTAATTGGCTTTAAATTCTGACACCTAATTTCGTTGAAAGGTAAATCTGAAGTATTTCCCAGATTACATCATAAAAAGAAATAAAATAAAATGAAATAAAAATGAATAAAGTTTTCGACAAACCACATCTGTTATGCATGGCGTGTGTTCCCATATCGAAATTCCTCGCGCCTTCCACGAAACCGCGCGTCTATTATTTTATTCCCGCTTCCTATTATTTTCAAACAGCTAACTTCTACTGCCCTTGCAATGATAAAATCCAAAGGTAGATGCTTGGGAAGCAAAAGACACCAATACATTGCACAGTACTGCTGCTGTATTTCAATGGTTTACTCAGTGTTGAACAAGGTTGAGTCGCGCAATAAACAAACTCGTTGAGCACGTGTTTCCCTGAGAGCTGTCAATCTCTTATGAGAAAGATGAGACAGCCTGTAGCATGTAGTCACGTAAAGTAATTTTTCCAACAAAAGACATTATCTAGTTATTTGAAAACCAGAATAAAAAACAAAAATTTCAAAGAAGTAAGTTCAGGCATTATAAATCATATTTTCCAGGCATAATCGATCGTTCCCGTACCATTTTTACTGTTTTGGGACGTCTACAAGTAGTTAATATAAGTAAGTTATCAACTAATTTTAACCAAAAAGTTCAAAAGGCGCCAGTTTTATGCGGTATTTCGGAAGTGGGCACTCGAAATGCTGTTTCGGCAGGTCTCCGTACAGCGCAAAGCCTGATTCAAGGAAAAGTTGGTATGTCCTGAAAGAAGAAATTTGCGGCTCAGCATTTCGAAAATAGAGTCACGGTGAAGAGAGGCCTCGAAGCTCTTGTGCCGGATGTGCTCAACCTTATTTACAGCAATTCCGTGTCCTCGACTAGGTCCTTCTTTACTTCAAACTGGAATCGAAAATCCCTAATGCAGGATAGCAAACCATGATGAATCTAACGAAGTTAGGAAGAACAGTGGTGAGTTAAAGCAAATTGTTACCGTGTATATTGATTATCTACTGCTTTCTTGGGGAGACAGACGTTTCATTTTCTCAAAAGATCTTCGAGCACGCGAACGAAAATGCAAGCCGCCGGACATGGCCGGGACGCAAGAGGGTGGGGGTGAGGAGACAAAATTTATTTTCCTCACACTCGTTAAACTGATCTTCGCAGAAAAACAAAAAAAGTATGTGGACAGACTAGACAGTAGCAGCCATTC
>JAEMWC010000208.1:125000-160000 GCA_016490735.1 Pachyseris speciosa | reverse complement strand
CCGTGTAAACACTTTGAAACCGTGTCGTTTTTGATGCGGTTTCGAGGTCATGAAACCGTGTCGATTGGAAACCGCGTCCGTGTAAACGATGCCTAAGTTATGGCGTTGGCAAAGGACACTGAAAGGAGAGCATCTAGCGATAGCGAAGGAGTCTTTAGCGGCAGCAAATGGATTATTTAGCGGTAGGAAATGATGGCTTTTAGCGATAGTGGATGTATATTAACGACAACAAAATGGAATTTAGCGAAGCGAGTACCGTTTAGCGACAGCGAATAATGGTGAAATAACCAACACTGAAACTCTTTCTCCAGCGAATTTTCCGTGGACGAGTTAGCAACTGAAATTTCCCGCTCCTACATCTACAAGGGAAGCTTGTGGCAACGAATTCGCAGTCAAGTCCATGGATTTCGCCTACATTATTTGATCTTCAATCAAGCTCTGAAGATCGCGAGAACACGGACAGATTCTTTAGAAATTTTCTCCTTCACTCTCGCAAGTCTCTGATAGATCGCGCTTTTACCAAAGCCAGCTGGTAAAATTGCAGGCCTCAGGCTCCGGTTTCAGCCGAATATGTTTACCGTTTTGGGAAAGATCATTCAACGTTTCCTGAACAGAAAATTTGAAAGATTCCTCAGTTCGTCGTTTTTCATGAACTGTCAAATTTCTGATTTACTTCTTGACTGACAGGCTACTAACCAATCAAAATCCCCGTTCGTGGGCGAACGGCGTTCGGTAAAATGTGTGGGATTGACTGCAGGCGATTCCTTCTTCTAATGTGCAGGTTATGCAGGTTATAAATGTTATCTATTGCATAACCTGCACATTATGCAAAAAGTTATACATTGGCGAAACAGGAAGACGACTAGGTGACCGATTCCGAGAACATCTTCGTGATGTTGAGAAAGATGACAAAGACGCATCCAAACCTGTCGCTCGGCATTTTAATCTCCCTAACCATTCCAAACAACACATATCAATCTCCGGCCTTTCCCTACATCAAGGTACCACGGAAAGCCGTAAAAATCTCGAGCAAAAACTGATCTTTCAAATTGGCACTCTTAATCCCCACGGTATCAACGAGCGCTTTTCATTCAATTAATTTATTCCTGTTTTTCACGTTACCATGTTACCACCAATAGCGTAGCTCCATTTTCTGTATATAAACCATACACAACCCACAATTCCTCGATTCGCTCGGACGAAGGGCTAACGCTCGAAACGTCAGCTAATCGAATCCCTGTACGGTGGTCAATTTACATTATCAACTCCGTTGATAAACCAAATTTTTGATGCTCTATATACTTACCTAAGTTTTCAGCGACACTGACAACTAACCACAATTGTTTGTAACCTCGCATACAATTATAATAACCACTCCACCATTCTAACAAACTTGTAACTTCGTGGGTAGCATATAGTTACCTGAGAGTCGCAAGTTAATAACCGCTCCACCATTCTAACAAAATTGTAACTTCGTGGGTAGCATATACCTGAGAGTTGCAAGTTAATAAGCGCTCCACCATTCTAAAAAACTTGTAACTTCGTGGGTAGCATATACCTGAGAGTTGCAAGTTAATAACCGCTCCACCATTCTAACAAAATTGTAACCTTGTGGGTAGCACATACCTGAGAGTTGCAAGTTAATAACCACTCCACCATTCTAACAAACTTGTAACTTCGTGGGTAGCACATACCTGAGAGTTGCAAGTTAATAACCGTTCCACCATTCTAACAAAATTGTAACCTTGTGGGTAGCACATACCTGAGAGTTGCAAGTTAATAACCACTCCACCATTCTAACAAACTTGTAACTTCGTGGGTAGCACATACCTGAGAGTTGCAAGTTAATAACCGTTCCACCATTCTAACAAAATTGTAACTTCGTGGGTAGCATATACCTGAGAGTTGCAAGTTAATAACCGCTCCACCATTCTAACAAACTTGTTAGTTCGTGGGTAGCATATACTTGAGTGTCAAGTTGCTTTTTGATCTTAATGTTGGATCAGTTGTCAGAGAAACTCTTAAAAGTTTATCATCTCAAGGTAGGAAATTTTTTTTCCTGGGAATGCGCAGTGGCAGATGTACAAAGGACAAATACAGTGGATGGAAACAATTGCTTAATGATTATTTGGCTTCCTGTTATTCACTGACTCGTTATTTCCCTCGTCATTGGTCATTCAACCGGCAATCATTCACCCTGCTTCAAAAAAACTATTTCTGTCTCATGGAAACGATGTCCCGTCTTCTCTGCATGCTTAGTTAAAGATCTGAGCGTTGTAAACCCACGCAGGCAAGTTACACATTTTCGTTTTAAACGACGCCGGCATTTCAAAACAAAAGGCAAATGTTACAGATCACATTATCCCGTTATTTAAATGCCTAACAAAATTAAGTCATCATTTAATAAAAATGCAATGAGCAGTGTCCGCGCGAGAAGCGTAAAGCGTTTGGTGCCAGAAGTTTGACCGAAAAAAAAAAAATTTCTTCCGAACCGTGTATAAATATATTTCAGTCGTAAAAATTCGAAACTCCGCTTTTATTTACATTTTCACTCAAAAAGCGAAGTAGAAGTAGAAATTCGGTCAAACGATTCCGGTTGAATACCTCTTCGAACACCATTCATGAGACGAAAAGGACGTCAGCCAACAAACTGAAGTGCCTTAAAATTTACGCATTTCTGTCAATTCCTGCTGTAATTACTTTGCGTTGCAACGCCTTTGGACACAATCACTTTTCTCATACTTAATTAAAGTCGCTTAACGACAGAGGAATGTCTCGTTGTTATTGACGTGTGGTTTGGGGATCCCGCAGTTCTTTAACACCTTCGATTCCGCTCACCAGGCAAAGGTATTCCTGGAATTTACCATTACGTTCCAAATTCTTTGATGTGCCGCATCTGCCCGTGCAAAAATTTCCCCTGATGCGGCTCCTCACATTTTTGATCACGGACGATTTTGCAAAGTACGCTTCTTTTTCTTTTCATTCCATATATAGAAAAACACTCCAAGCAGTACTACTGCTAATCGGATACCTAGTCTTTGCCTTGAAATGTTTTTCTTGAGAGTTTTATGAATGGCTTCATTTCTGTTCGATCCACAGGAAACGGGAATGTTGGACAAACAACCATTATTTATGCGGTTTTTCAGGTTTTCCATTTCCCTCTTAGCTGCTTCAGTCAAAACCGTTTCACCGTCGCTCTCAACGCGGTTCCACTTTGGAAGGAAATGCTCAAAATTTTCCAGTAATATTTCTTTTGAAGGAGTGCTCATCGCTCTTATTGTTCCTAGGTCTGAAGGATCGCGAAAAACAAGTTTCAGATCTTCTTTAAGGCGTCGGCGAAGTTCCTTTATCACAGACCCCTTCGATCCTCGTTTAGGAATTTTCGAAACTACTCTTTGAACAGCGTGAAAAAGGTCGAGCTTCACGCTTACATCCTCCCCAAATATATTTTGAACTAAGTTTCTCCACTGGCAGCAGTTATCAATATATATTGATGTTGTGCTGATTCCGTTGTTGTCTAATCGCCTCTTGAGATTCTGGATCATGTTCTTTACTTTTTCAAAGGAAGTACCTCTGGTCATTTTCCAGGCTAGAACTTGCCCTTTTTCATTCAAGACAGTAAAAAGCGAATCAAACTGTTTGACCCACACTCCTTGACACCAAGCGCCAATGTTTGCAGATACTTTAAAAATGTGATCTGCTGACAACCAAACGCAAGGAAGTCCAGACATACGCTGGGAATACATGTGTTCGAGCTCAAAATAACAGCGAAGAAAACAGTTTGTGATCACTCTGTATGTATGTATGTATGTAAGACTTTATTTAAACACGGAAAATCATCAGTTAAGTATTACAAGTTAAAAACTAAGACTATTTACAACTAACTGCTTTACATGATTGCCGTGTGGGAATCCGATATGTTGGATACCTTCTTCAGATTTCGCTTAAATTGATCAACAGATCCGACATTTTTTAAGCTATCGGGCAAGTTATTCCATAACTTGGCCCCGCTATAGGAGAAGCTACGTTTTAAATAATTGGTTCTTGGTTTCGGCAATGCCAGTTTTCCCTCAGAGTTTCTCAGGTTGTAATTAGAGTAGCTCTGAGCAAAAAGACGTTGGAGATATTCCGGGGTAAGACCATTCATTGTTTTATACATCATTAAGGCTTTCTGTTTCTTTCGTCTTATTGATAGCCTCTCCCAGTTAAGAGTGGATAGGAGGTGGTCCGAGTTCGTATCAAAGGGCAATTTTGTAATTATTCTAGCTGCTCGATTCTGCAATTTTTGGAGCTTATCACTCAAGTAGCCACTAAGACAGTCCCAAACCGGGCTGCAGTAATCAAAGTTTGGCAAAATTAGCGCGTTATAAATTTGAATGGCAGTTTCCTTCGGAATAAAGGGTCGCACCCGTTTGAGGGCACCTATAGCTGAGGATACTTTCTTGCTTATTTCTTCAACGTGTTTGCGCCAAGTAAGATGAGCATCGATGGTAACACCCAGGGATTTGGTATGTCCAACTCTCTCGATGATTTGATCGTCAATTCTTATTTCGAAGTCTTCATTTTGGACAGATAATCTCTGCCTTGACCCAATTAACATTAACTCTGTTTTGGCAACGTTTAAACTAAGCTTGTTGGCTTTAAGCCAGCAGCTTAGGTTACTTAGTTCAGGGGTTAAGGCTTGTTTGAGATCCGTTAACGTTTTAACCGATAGTGTAATGTTTGTGTCATCAGCAAACATCCTTGGCGCAGCGGCCGGCAGGCAGTTGGGGAGATCATTAATATAAATTAGGAAAAGCAAAGGACCCAATATACTGCCCTGTGGAACGCCGCACTTGAGATCGCGAGCAGTTGATAGTTTGCCGTTGACATTACATCTTTGGGTTCGGCCACTTAAATACGACAAGAACCACCTAATAGCTGCCTGGTCAACACCCATGTATGACATTTTACGCAAGATAATCTCGTGATCAATGGTGTCGAATGCCTTAGTAAGGTCGATGAAAACGACGCCATTTAGTAGCCCATTGTCGATGTCAACTGACCAATCATTTGTCGCCTCAAGCAAAGCCGTAAGAGTACTATGAAGGGAGCGGAACCCTGATTGGCAACTTGATAGTAATTTGTTATCATTTAAATAATGGTAGAGTTGGTTGTAAACAATTTGTTCAAAAACTTTAGAAACTATCGGAAGAACAGAAATAGGCCTATAATTATTAGGATCCGATTTAAGACCCTTTTTAAAAATTGGAGTTACTTTGGCCGATTTCCATTCGTTTGGATATATCCCAGTGAGAATAGAACTAGAAAAGATAGCGGTAAGCGAAGGTGCGATAATACCAGCAGCCATCTTCAACAGCTTGCTCGGAATCTTGTCAAGACCAGTGGCTTTTTTGTCATCAATTTTCTTTAAAAGACTTAATACAATATCAATACTAGGAATTTGCAAAGAAAACGATTTATCAGTAGTTTCCAGATAGAATTCAGGATTTACTTCTACGGGAGGAATATCTTCTGCTAATACTTGCGCAATATTAGTGAAGTGTTCGTTAATAGTTTCGGCAATGTCTTCCGGATTACTAACTACTGTATTATCAGCTTTGATTTCCAAGATATTGGACATCTTACCACTGTTACGGGAGGTTATCTCGTTAATTATGTTCCATGTTTTTCGCAAATTTCCTTTATTAGCTTCCAGGTTGTCAGCAACATAGAGTTTCTTTGCAAGCTTAATAGCGTTATTTGCCCGGTTTCTAGCATGCTTGTATTGATTCCAGGGGGCTGAATTATTGGAAGAGATTGCCTTCTTTTTAAGGAAATCCCTTCTTCTGGTTTTGCTCAGGACATCACCAGTAATCCATGGACATCGCTTTTTACGGACTCTTTTCAATTTCAGTGGTGCGTGTTTGTCAACACAGGTGAGAAACATTTTTTTCCATTCACGCCACATGTCATTTGGATCAGAATACAAATCGACATTGCCCCATGGCATTTGATTGAGATCACTTAAGAACTTATAACTGTCAAAGTGCTTAAATTGCCTTGTCTCGATCATACGAGGACCATTACGGTCATAGTGGGCCTTACGTGTCAAGAAAACAAGAGAATGATCACTTATACCAAGGTGGATGACACCCGATTTTGAAACCTTTTCTGGGGAGTTTGTTATGCATAAATCAATTAGAGTATTAGAAACTGAAGTGACACGTGTTGGTTCCCTAATTAACTGAATGAGACCATATATGTCAAAAATATTAATCAGAAAAGAAGAAATATATGCATTTGCTTCAGGCAACAAATTGCAGTTGACATCACCAAGTATATACAATTCTTTGTTTTCGGCGTCAATTTTAGCGATTACTTTTTCGAACTCATTAAAAAGATTAGGTGAAGAGCTTGGGGGTCGATACCAGGTACCGACTAGGAATGGTGTACTCCGTGGCTTACTGATTTCGACAAATAGACACTCCAACTCGTCGTTATTTAAATCGTCACGTATTCGGTAGTTTAAATTCGTGCGCAAATAGATACAAACACCACCTCCATTCCTTCCGTTAACTTTACGATCTTTCCTAACCAGTTCAAAGCCAGGCAAGTAGATCAAAGCCAGGCAAGTTCAGGCCTTCCTGGATGCTGAATCTGGCGTTGATTTGTTTTGGTGTTTGTGTTCATGAAGGTATCTTGCGGAGTATAGATAAGAGTAAAACTTTCCGATTGATCAAAAGCAAGTGCGTCATAATACATCTGTCCAAGAAGGCGTTCGATATCGGTAAATCTAAGTTCCGCATGAATATGTGACATCACATAACGAAATAAGTCACGCGTCACGCCATGTTGGTGAAAAAGAATAAAAGGAACCTCTATTTTATTTGCAACAAGTTCCAAAAGTCCTGCGTCGTGTGCTAACACCTGATGGTCATTTGAGCAGCGGTAGATTCGGCTCACTAAAATTACTTGCCTTTGAATGCAAAACAGCATTCTCGGCTGGTCATAATATGTCTGCCCATCCTTCCACCGGACTGCCCGTAACAATGTTCGAGGCTCTTCACAACTGGGACACTCCAAGTCAATTTGAAGTTGAGTAAGAGGATCCCAAATAACGATATCAGGAATTTTATGGTGATCACGCTGGAGTGAACCGAAGAAGACACCATGAACTCTGTAAGGAAAGCTTTCTGGATTCTTCATCCATGCCTCAAGTGCGCGCCTGATGACGGTCTTCCATTCTTCAGACAGTTTAACTGAGCTTGCATTTGGTAAAAGAAGCAACAAGATAAAGATAGTTATTTCTGGCCTTAAAAGAAATGCTGGCAACATGTTTTCAGAAACGAGTACTTGCTTCAACCTCTATACAGGCGGCGCATGCGTGTACAAGTCTCAATTTTTGATATCATGGAGCACCTGCCGTCGCGCCAACGATTGCGTGATCCTTTTTAATGTATTTCATGATGTCTGCGTTTGCCAGAAAAAGAATATTCCCTGAAAATTGGGCTGGCTGCGGAGAAAATTGAACCACCATCACGTACGGCAGCTGCAATCCCCACCCCCACCCCCCTCCCCTCAAATCTTGGGCAACTCGGAAATTATTTCTCCATTTTTATTTCCCATTAACCATATAAAAATACAAGACACTAGAAATTTAAAAATACGAAACACTAGAACTACAAATGTTTAAGGAAGTAATGACAAGAAAGCCTATATAGAAGCCGGGGGCTTATGAACTATAGGCTTCCTGACAATATAGGGTATATATTACGGGGACAGCATGAAATATGAAATCTATTATTTTAAAAAGAAAAGAAAAGAAAAGAAGAAGTACGTAGCTCAACAATGAGTATATTTGCCTAAGAAAGAATGATTTTTTTAAGTCTTTTCCCAAACAAACGGATGCTTTGACGGTTTGAATTTCATGACTTAATTTTTTTGCAGCAAGAGAAATTTGGGGCAAAGCCAGTTTTCATAGAAGTGTCCATTTGGAAGAGATAGATGTTTTCTATTTTCACCGGCCTGAAGTCTGCGTGGTAAAGCCAGTTAAATTCACACGAGACAGTGGTTGCCTAGCACGTGATGAGGTTCTGCTTATCAGTGAGTCACGTCCCAGACAACCACTGTCTCGTGTGAATTTAACTGGATCTACGTGCGTAAAGCCAGTGAAATTCCGCCCGCAGTTTCGAAAAAATTTACGTGACAGTGGAAATTAATTAAAAACACATCTAATCAATACACATCTTACATACGTTTTTTTGTTTGACTCGCCTTGATATATTCTGCCGTCAAAATGGCAGAGACAGCTATTTCTTTTAACTTGTGGCATGACCTTATAAAATAGATTCAGATGTAAAAATATTTTCACTTCATATGTAGGCCTATGTCAGTACATCGTACGACCCTCGTTTCTTTTCGACTGTTTCGTGAAAATTTGGGCCACTACCGAGAATTTTCTGGGCAAATGGTCAACCGCTCATGAAAGTACCTTTTTTGGATATGTCTTCTACTTAATTCATAATTTCTTTTTCACAAAAAGTGTGGGGTTCTGTCCCCCCGGCCCCTCCCCCTCCTTCGCGGTCTCTGTGATTGACAGTTTTGTTTGCGTTGTGAAACTTTGAACATCATTCTCATTGTCATCAGGCCCGGAATAAGGTTGATTTCGATATGGCGTCAAGCACAACTGTTTCAGTTGAATCAATTGTGCAAGACGCCAAAAATTGTATCATTCCATGGAATGAAGTGGCTTCAGACGAAATCGACCAATGGCTTACATTATTTGCAAAGGCAAAAGGAACCTGTAAGGAATATATTCTTGGAAGTTGCTTCCCAACAGTGAGCGCATTAATGGGAAACACTGTGGTTGAAATATTTGAAGATTACGAAGAGCGAGTGAATATCTATATGCTTACTCTTGGTGGAACGTCGACGGGAAAAACCCAGAGCCACAAAAACTGTGTGACCAAGCCGATTATACATAGTTTAGAAGGAAAAGAAGGAGGAGAGCTTCTACTGGAAGATGCAACTTCCAAAGGCCTGTTCAAGTTCTTCTCCCGGAGTGAGAACCGCGTTGCCCTGTGTGCGATAGACGAATGCCTCGAATGGTTTAAAGAAGTTGTGGGCTTAAAAAGAGGTACCTCAGCGCCCTCCATGAAACGAATTTTGCAGTGCTATGATGGTTGCCACTGGTACGAAACGAAGGGACACAGTAATAAACGGGTAGGCGTGCCGTCGGCAGCGCTGGCCTTGTCGTGCTTCACACAACCGGAGTCCTTTTTGAGATCCGTTATGCAGCGACTGGTTGCTAACAACAACGAACTGCTAGACCGTTTTCTGATTTCCCTTCCGGCTACTGTACCTGTCGCCCTAAGTACAAAAATGGAGAATAGCAGAACCTCGAAAAATTCCAACTTGTCCTCCTTTGACAGAATCTATGATAAGGAGATCAAGTCAAGTACTCCCTCTCAGACGAAGCTCTCGATGTGTACGTACGACATATGGTTGAGAGCAATAATAGCCAGGAAGGTGCCGCAACCGCGAACTCCAAAGATGACAAGAACGTTGTAAGGCTAGCTGCAGTCATGCATGTGTTATTTACAGTCATGGAGGATGCCCTTAATCAGAGGACTGCCGACATCCCCAGGAAGATTCGCACACGCACGATAAATGCAGCCATCGCCCTTTCAACTTATTTCGAGAAACAACGGGCCATCCTTGTGCAGGTGAGATTTAATTAGTTTAATAAATATAGCAATTAATCTTGTACAGGTATGATTTTTAAAAGTGATCTAATTAGTGCCATTCAATTTCAGAAACAACAGATCATCTATCCTTTTTATTGTTTTACTTTGCTAACGTTGTTTTCATTATATTTTTAAAGTTTTCTTTATTATATTTCGGCATTGCTGTGTAACTCTTGTAATTTCAGACGAGGCCCAAAAGTGAAACATTCGTTAAATACATTGTGACACTCATTTATTACAAGCGCTTGCTGTTGGCAATGGTATCCTACCTTTGACTAAAACAATTTGTAAATATATGTAAATATTCATTAATAGTAGTGTTGTTCTCTTTGTACAGTAGTCTGCTTCGCTTGGCAAAGTGAAAGCCAAACACAATGTAAGCGAAGAGGAAATTAAGGAAGCCATCTTGAAGCATCCCGGTCCTTTTGTTACACCGAAAAGGATCTATCGTCAGTTTAGCTCAAGGACGAGGCCGGAGGGAGAAGAAGTACGTAAGCAAATGACACGCCTGCAAGAAGTCTGTCAATCTAGGCACTGAGACCCTGAGACCCACAAACCCTGAGACCCTAAGACCCACAAACCCTGAGACCCTGAGACCCACAAACCCTGAGACCCCGAGACCCACCAACCCTGAGACCCCGAGACCCACAAACCCTGAGACCCGAGACCCACAAACCCTGAGACCCTGAGACCGACAAACCCTGAGACCCCGAGACCCACAAACCCTGAGACCCCGAGACCCACAAACCCTGAGACCCTGAGACCCCGAATTTAATAGGAGTGAACCTATGGTACACTTACAAGACGAGCTGTTACTTGAAAGACTATCCATGACGTCACTGGTGCGTTTTACACCACACATAAGCCGAATTTTGTGAGTCCTAGTAGCCTAGTTTCGGTCCATTCTTCTCTAATAGCTCTTCAAAGCGAGATCGCATTAGAATTTGCCGTTTCAGTGATTATGAATTATTCATGATGTCCAGGCATTCTGCGCGATGGCAACCGTAATAATTATAATAATAATAATTTAGAACTTATATAGCGCATTTTCCATGTGTATATGTTCAAATGCGCCCAGTAATACTCAATAACATCTATTTTAAATATCAGACTTAATGATTTCATTCAAAAAACCAAAAGCTAGAATTGGTTTTTGCAGTTTAGTTAGCATTGCCAGAGGAAAGTACAGCTCCTTAGCTTTCATCTGGATGGTCACACGCACTTTGCGATAGCATTCACAGACTCAAAATTGAAAACAACCTCGAACAACATGATAAACAGTGACACTGCAAAGTCGCGCTCTTCAGTTTTATTGCCAAAATAGCGAATCAGGAAGAATTTTTTACTGACGTGGCTGAGCGGAAACATGCATAGTAAAACGAAGGCAAGGAGATAGAATCTTCCTCTAATAATGGTCTGTGATCTGTTCTGTTGTAAAGAAAAAAGGGTCACAGAACAGTTTATCATTAATGGGAGGAACGAGTAGCTCAAACTTGGAGGAAGAATTTCGTTGTTTGGACAAACCGTTTGCTATGTTTACGGATGCGTGTTTTAAGTGCATGTGTATTTCAAGTGGTGGAAACCTCTATAGCACAGGTAAATTAAATAAATTGAAGCTTTGAACATTTGGTTTAATCGTTGTTGCTTTTGTCAGGCCCGGCCAGGGGGTGTTGGGATACCAATATACCCGGTTTTTTTCCCCATAAGATACCAATATACCTTAAAATTGTAAAACGTGTGATACTTAATACTAAAATTATCTTGAAGCATTTAATTTATGTCTGTATACCGAATACCTAAAATTCAGGAAGAACCAGATACTTTATACCCGAATTGTAACATAAAAATACCATATACCTGAATTAAAATGGGTCTAGATACCGTATACCCTAAACCCCTGGCCGGGCCTGTTTTGTTCAGGACTGAAACTCGCATTTATCTCTCGACTGGATGTAAATACCGTCGATTGCATCTACCCGTGAACGCACGCGCCCAAAACATGTTTTCACATGATGTCAAACGTCTGCGTTTCAGGAGTCAAACTTTCAAAGTTTTCCCGCCCAAATGTGAAGTTCCTTCGGTGTTCTCGTGGTTCAAATCACTGTCAACGCAGTCAAGAAATCTGAGGAAAGTCAGCGAAAATACGTTCACTGATATCTATGATATACATTGAAAGTAGGACGCCTTTTTGATAATTTCTTCCTTTCTTGTTGTCTAAAAACATATCCCTACAAGTAGTGAAACACTAGCTGAAACTTCACATTTGGGCGGGCAGACTTTAAAGTTTGACACCTGAAACGCAGACGTTTGACGTCAAGTGAAAAGATGTTTTGGGCACGTGCGTTCAAGGGTAGATGCAATCGACGGTAATAATCATCAACACTAGTTTGGACGCAAATTAAAAAGTACAAGTTGAATTGTTTGCTTGTTTGGCTTGAGAGCGAACGAGTGTTTTTACTTCGCTTAACTGTTTTACGACGTGCCTCAGCAGTGTTAATAAAATTTTGGCCCTTGTGATTTTAACACGTAACTGGAATGAGTCCTCGTAAAATTAAGGCTTAACATCACATGTGTTTTCAGAAGTTGCTAAAATTTCCCTCGTCGCTTGACTCCAAACCATACGAAGTCTCTAATTTTCACAATTTTCAAAAGCTTTTGTTTCAGCTCCAATTTAACTGAACAGCGTCAAAGTTGGCAAGGTGACCATTTTTGAGATGCTCTTTCATGCAGTGTCAACAATTTTTTTCCAATCGATAAATTTTAAAACTCATTCCCAGGCTCTCACTCGTTTAGAACATGGCCAATAGATTAAATACAATTGTTTGTTTGATTTTATTGTCCGTGGATTCGTTTCATCTGTTTTGTTAAAAATTTAAGGGTTCACAAATTAATCATCAGATTCATTCCAAAAAAGATGTGTGCTTAATGAAATTTTGAAACATCATATCTGTTTGTGCAAATTTGTGTTAATTGCACACAACTCTCTGGGACGAATCAGCGCGAAGATAAATGACTTTCACTTACTTTTCCTTTTCGTTAAGTTTAGCCTTGGCCTGAAATGAATTAGGGAGAAATGGTTAATTTGCGCGTCTTTGGTTTTATTACACAAATCGAGAACATCTAACAACCGACGGAGTAATCGGTACTGGAAAATTTTTTACGGCGATAGAGGAATTTCTAACCGTACTTATTGAAAACAAAATCTTTCAGAGAAGCCTCTATGTTGGCCATCTTAAATATGAAAAATAAAATCAGCTTAAGCGAAGGAACTGATGTGAACAGGTATTTTTAAAAGAATTCTTACCTCAATTCTCCAGATGGAGAATTCCCTGTCAACTTCAGCGTTCTGCCTGAAATTTCAGAAACATAATTCAGGTTTGATAACTGTCAAAACCTACAATTTATCGAAGTTCAAAGTACTGCATTTCGCTTATAATGACCAATTTATTCATCATGAACTAACAGAGAACTTCAATGAAAGTTGTGTGTCGATTTAGGTTAATCAGTATCGACCCTGATAAGTCTTGTTTATTTCTTGTTTATTTGTTTGTGTGTCTTTCGAAAAATATTAACAAGCCATGGAAATAGAGATTACTTCATGGAAAGCGCGTGCGTACGGGATTTTCACACGAGTTGGTGAAGTATCTGAAATCGAACGAGTGAACGCAGCGAACGAGTGAGATTTCTGATACAAAACCAACTCGTGTGAAAATCCCGTACAAAGCGCTTTCCATGCTGTAATTTGTTTATTTTATACTTCTTCGTCGGTAATAGCTTCTGCTGCTTTTGGCTTGTTTCCTTTGCCGTCTTATTTGAGTTCTTTACTTCGAGCTTCTAAAGCTTGTCTCGCTTGTTCAAACTGGCTGTCTTCAATAACACTGCAAGGATATTTGCAGGCTTTCAAGTGCCGATTAAAGCTGCAAATTAGCCCTCTTAAACTGGAAGGCTCGAAATCTTCACCGTCTTTTCTTCTAACAGCTACAATAAATTCACTGATATATTTATTAAGCTTTTTTGGCGGGATTTCCTCGATTCTTCTGCTTTCATTTTTGGAGTTGTTTTTTATTTTAAATGTTCGGTCGTTCTTTCCAAAACCAGCGCTCTTGACGATTGAGCCACGAAAATCTTCGATGACTTTACGCCGGAGTCCCGCAACAGCTATCACGCATAACATTTCGATCTTGCATGGAATTCTGCTGATTGGCAATTTTCTCGCACACCTTACCCCTTTCTGCTCTCCTGGATGTCAAATTAAAGGTTTCTGCCACCAGCTGTTGGTCTCAAATAATCAATGCTCGGTCACTTCAACGATCTAAGACTACCTAGACCCACCATTTGAAAATAACCTGCGGCTTCGTGACGCAATGCAGGGCTTCTTGTGGATGGAGTCCTCTAATGATGCACCATTAACAAGAAAGCTAATCCTTTCGTCTAAATATTACCGCTGTCATAGATAGGAATCCCCCACACATATTTCACATTGTCAAGGTAACTTTCCAAGGTGTATACCTGACACGGTGAGGTGTTGGACTACGAGCAGTAGAGAACAAAACCGGCGCGAGAGAAAATGGCCGCGCGAAATCTCGACGCTTTCCAAATTTTCTCGGGCCGGTTTAGTTTTAGCGAGAAAGGGACTGCTCTTGAGGTATCAGAGGGCTGCGTACTATGCTTACACTTAGTAGACAAACTAACCTGGGCTGTGAGCTTTGTTTCACAAACCCTTATTGTTCTCTAACAACGGAAACAACGTTTTCACCACAGATTACTCTACATGATCTGCGCTCATAAGCAAACAGGGTAGTCAGTAGGAACATATACCTGAACGGAAATTTTCAAAATTGGACCTTTTCTTTTTCCTCCAACTGTGTTGTTTGTCTTGAAAGCTTAATGAATTATTTTTATTTTCTATGTGAACGACTCAACTTGCAAGACCAGTCCCAATAAGGTTGCTGCAAATTTTTTTTTGCCTGTCGTCTGTTTCCTGCGTCATTGACCGCCGTTAATCGTTACTTTTGCATAGTGAGACTTACGTTTTAACGTTTACTGTTCTCTAATTTAAAACCTGACATTTAAACCTTGATTATATCTTTATTTACATTTGGCGTATTTTCAACGGTTGTGTTCTTCTCGCCGATTTTTTCCCTTTATTAAGGACGTTTGAGCACAAAAGGTCTATATTTTTACCTTTTCTACTGTATTGGTTAGCATCCCGCTACTTGTTGCCCTCTTTTGTTATGGAAGCGTGTACCGCGCCATTAGCCGACACAATTCCCCCGTCCTTCCATCTCTTCAATAAGCAACTTCCCAAGGGAATGTGAGCGCGCAAGAGATTCACTCATCTCGAGTTCTTTTGACTGCCGTTATAGCTATTTGTGTTAGTTGGATTCCTTCAACATCTGTGGTTGCTTTAGAACAGTTCTCTCCAATTCCCTCATTATTTCAGTCTCTTAGTACATTCGCCTCTAGTTGCAGTGCATGGATCAAGCCCAATCATATTCGACGCCATGAATCGAGCAATGGGAGAGAATTTACGAAGCTGCTAAGTTGTGGATCGATAACCTGACTATCTCCATCAAATCAATGGGTATACCGGTTCCAAGAAGTCGTATAAACAAATAGCTGCCGAAATGCATGTTCTCTTTGAACTGGGGAAAATTCTAAACTATCAACTACACATATAGTTTCCCTTCCGATTGTAATAATATCCCAGAAGAGGTCAGTTCTCTGTCAGCGTTGACTGCACAACACATTTTGACCCTCATTCGGCCATGAAGTCAGCAAAATCAGGAGTTTCAATAGCCGCCCATTGAGCCACAAATTGTTGCACGGGCTTCATTTTGCACAACTATTTCCCAAGCTTATTGTTTAGTTTCTTGTTTGGAATATAATATAATTTTTTTCTTTCATGCAAGAACGTTTATTCTCATGAAATATTGGAGTTCTCTGATCACATTCTAGATTCCCCAGAAAGGGTTACATTTACAGCAAAATTCGTTGTATCGCGCAGCGTGTTTTGCAAACTTCGAAGGGCATTTGACAGTTTTTGTTCTGCCAATCATCTGATTGGGGGCGGGGTCATGCAAATAACCCAATCAGAACGTGTTGCGATGTGATTTGAATAAGCCCGCCCCCACTAAGATGACTGGCAGAACAGAGAAACCCATCTTTTTTGTGTGTGTGTGTTCGAGAACGCGCAGTGCAATACATCGGATTTGGTTATAAGGAAAACAAAGCATTTCCGGCGACTTGAGCTAGATTCCAGGCATTAAACTGGCCCGGTTGGCCATAAAGGCCCTTTCTTGTATGAAACTTGAATTGTATTCGATAGCTGAAATACGACGTGTAAGTATTTCTTATGTATATGCAGCTATCTGCAGCTGTTGTGTGATTCAAAAGATCGTTGCAACTCTCGCCTCGGCCAACGGTTGCAGTTCGATTTAAAACATGTTTGAAACCCAAGACAGCTGTGATGACGTGTCGTGAGTGTTAAGTTGTAGGCTTTGATTTCGTTTGCAATTCCGAGTCCAAGAATAGAGTACTAAATTGATGGCGTCACAAAAACTAAATTTGTGAAATTATGGGATTTGTTCGAATATTCAGAAAGAACACGATAAAAAGGACCTAATTGCCAAAAATCAGCATTTTCTTACAGTTTCAGAGCGAGATATTAACACCGTTATGCTCTGCTGACTCTATACCAGTCCCTCTAAATTTATGAAAACACTGGAAAATACTTTAGCAAGGACCACCGTTGCAAAATAGAAGAGCCGGATCCTGTAATAGATCTAACCAGCTATAAAATTGTAAACTAGAAAACGGTAAAAAACAAGCAAGCCTGGTTACACGGCTAGGAATATATATTTAAACCAATATTTCGGGAGGCACAGCCTCCTTCATCAGGGTGCATGCATGTCAGAAACGCTGTGACCGTTAGAGAGAAAATGTTCTGATACTGCAGTGGGTTTAGAGCTGTTGGTTTGTTTGTCGACTGTTCTGCGATGTTCGTTGAAACGGTCCTTTCGTCGTCGTTTAGTTTCGCCTATGTTCGAAACTAAACGACGACTAAAGGACCGTTTCAACGAACATCGCAGAACGGTCGACAAACAAACCAACAGCTCTAAACCCACTGCAGTATCAGAACATTTTCTCTCTAACGGTCACAGCGCTTCTGACCGCCTGATGCAACTAATTCCACTAGAACTGTCCAAATCTAACCGTGACGGTGTACGAAGAGCCAGAGAAGCATATCTAATTGATAGAGGTTAAACTCTTGAACCGTTAGGTATCAACAGAAAAGAAGAAATATAATACCTATCTTTTTGTTTTCATGTTACGTTTTTTTTCAAATTTTCAAACTGTAACGTTTTTTATTTTACGTTGTATTGTTTACCTTTAACATAATATCATGTTACATCTACAACCTTTTTTTTTTTTTAACTGCAACGTCGTTTCATCTTAGGGTCATAATATGTAACACCCTGATGAAGGAAGGCTGTGCCTCCCGAAATATTGGTTTAAATATATATATTCCTAGCCGTGTAACCAGCTTTGCTTGTTTTTCACCGTTTCCTCTAAATTTAACTCGGTTCATAACGTTAGGAACTGAGTGAAATTTAGAAGGATTTGTATGGAGTCAGTAGAGCATATCGGTGCTAATATCTCAGAGTCAATTTGCCTTAAATGCTTATGTTTTGGCAAGTTACCATTTTTCATCGTGCTCTTTCTGAAAATCTCAGCAAATCCCATAATTTCAAAAATTCTAATATTTGTGACTTCACACTTTAGCACTCTATACTGTAATGCGAACTTTGAACATGGTCATGGGACAAGCCTCGGCTTACAGTTGCTACAACATAAATGGTTATTCTGTTATCCAAGGGTAGTCGTTACGTTATCACTCTCATTCGGCAAAAATCGTACCCTCCACCTCAGTTTTAAGTATACTCTCTTTACTCTAAGAATAAATTGGTTGGGAACTGGGGAGAAAATAGGGCGTGAAGACAAATGGCGAACGCAAAAAAAAAGTTGGCGAAAAACCCGATCCCCAATGTGTATGCAATTGGCAGGAACAGAGGGACATCTTTTGCAATACAAACAAACGAATAGATGACAACATTTAGTGTGGGGATGGAAGAAGAGATTGTGTCTTTTTCTCCTCTTCGATAGCCTCCCCCATCCCAGTCTACCGCAATCTCCGCGTCCATTATTTCGCAGGGATGAAGAAGCGCGAGAGGAGATTAATATCAATATGTAAACGTTTCAAGTCAGTAGATTCGTCTTTCTTATGAACCACACCATTTTATTAAGATCACATGTATTTAGCCGAGACCTTTATGTCATGAAATTCGCAAATTTAATCCTTTGGTTTTACAAAAACATAAAAATAGAACATTTTAAAGCTTTTTGAGTATTGCCAGCATTTTAAATGATAGTTCCAGAGTCAGGGTAATAATATTTGTTACTGCGCCTGAAAAGGCGGCGAAAAACCTGGCTGAAGCATCCAGGTCTCTTCTTTTTCCTCTCCTTCTTTGAATCAACAGACTAAGGGGAAACGAAGAAAACTAGTGAGATATGATAGTAGACTGTCCAACCATCCCGATTTCGTCGGGATTACTCCGATTATGATTGAAAATCCCTAATCCCGACCTAAACACGATCGGGATAGGAAAAATCCCGAATTTGACTTCCGTTCTGATATTTTTGTACAATTGTCATAATAGTTACATTACAAGGACACAAAATAGAGTGTACTTCACTCTGATATCCTGATAAAATAAAGAATCATAAAAACAACCATTAATTTACCGAACATTTTTAACAGAAATTGTCGTCCCAGTACGCTAGAAATGGTGTTTCCGAGCCTTAGAATTTCAAAATTTTCAGAGGGGGCATGCCACCAAGGACGTCCAAGGACGTACTTGGCAAATCATAGCCGCGATAACACTACGCCATTAGGTGACAACAGAAAATTGCAAAGTAATTGACTCAGTTGTATTTTTTGCCTTCATATGGGGATTGATATTGCGCTCAGGAAATAATGTTCACACTAGGTGGCATGTGGAAACACACAGACTACTTCCACTGTGTCAAGGCCTTAATTCATCATCTTCCATCTGCTTGTACTTACTCGGGCTTGGAGCATACCAACTCTTTCCTTCGCTTCCTCGATTTCACTAAAGAATTAAAATACCGAATATGAAAATATTAGCACAAAAGACGTGAAAAATTCTTATAATTGAAAGATACAGGTGAAAACGTCAAAACCAGACAATCTAAAAAACCTAAAAACCATCAATGCATTTACGAAATATAGGGAGGTATAAAAATGACAGAAAATCCCCTTGAATACGGAACTCTTCGGGCTTTCAGTTAAACCAAGTATTGAACCCGTAAACATGACTGCGATACTCTGTCCTATCTTCACAGGAGAGCAGAACACAGAATTTTCTGAGGAGTGCATCACTGCTTTCCTCATGGACACCGCCTCACTACTGAACGACTTGTAACTTTTCTTCGCGCTTACATGACGCAAGCCAATTAAAGGACGACAAATGTAATTGTGATCATTTCTTGCTTTCTTCGCCTGTTTTGTTTTGTGCTACTTTGAAGTTATCTATACACTTTAAAACCCGTCATCAAATTTAAAATTCATCCAATTTGAAATTCAAGACGCTAAGTGCGTTATGAAATATTGTAAACGGCAAACCGGGCCTTTCATTTGTGTTAACTCGCGCACAACAGGACGAGACAAGTTAGAGAGTGCATTTACTGTATCAAAACAACTTACTTAGTCTTTTCGTTCAGCCTCGCTTCAGCCTGAAAGAAACAGAGATACATGGTTACTGTCGTTAACAGGGGCGGTGGGTGGATTGGCATGGGTGGCTAGCCACCCCCTTGAGAACAGCCCACCAAAAAAAGTATAATACGTGGAAAAACAAATGGAATTACGTGGGTCCCAAAAATATAGCAATAAGTGGGTCTGCAATTCGTCCTTCCTAAATCGCCATTTTTTAGGAGAAACGTAGGACAACTTTAAATAAATTAACGTATAGTTTGGTTGCCGATTGGTATCAGCTCATTAAAAAGTCCTGGATCCACCCCTACGTTAATTGATGTGTCTGAGGAGCGTTCCTGGTCTTACATAAATGGAAGATCAGCTAACAAATGCCTGGGTCACTCTAAACTCTCTCAAAGTCGATTGCTTCTTCCTTCGCGAAAATTAAGGGGAAAAAGCTTAAGGGAAAACAGATATCGAAGCACACACTGTTTGATAGTCAGCTAAGAAATGAAAATTTTAATACAGTCATCTAAAGCAAAGAAAATTCGATCAGGTATTTTTAAAAGAATTCTTACCTCGATTCTCCAAATGGAGAATTCTCGCTCCACCTGAGCGTTCTCGCTTTAAAAGTCAGAAAACAAATTGTTAAACATCGTTTAATCACTCAGCTCTCAAAACATCAAATATAGCTACTACTTTTTGCTTACAATTATCAATAATTTCTTGGCCCTGTTATGTCTGGATTTGATTTCATTTCCGGCCAAGATGGAACATTTTTGACTCAAGCTTGATTTCTAGAGGGAGTACTTTGAAAAGATCACGAACAGATGATAACGCTAATGAAAAAAAAAATTCATGGTAAAAATACTGCGTGACGTTAAAACTTAATAAAAACATAAGTTGAGGAGTTCTTACCATTCAAGCTTAACCTTCTTCACTTCTAATTCCTGCAAGAAACGGAACAGTACGATCAGTCTTTGCGACACTAAGAATGGACTTTTTTTTCGGCCGGTACCAATATGGTAAGAACCAGGGTCAAAGAAGCAAAAACAACGTAAACATCTTTTGGTATGTTTGGCACTAAAGTAAATACTTTGCTCCAATAATGGAACATCGTTTCCCTGTTCTCACGCATTAGGTTCACATACTATTTTGAGTGATTCCTTACAACTTACCCTCATCGTCTTCTCAAATTCACCCATAAACGTGTGCATGTAAAGGTGAAAGTTCTAGACAGAAAAAGAGGACAAGAGTATTTTGTTATGATTGAATGCGAGTAAAAATGAGTGAAATGTTGAAATGTAAAGTTGAAGTCAGATGTACTAGAACTATAGCAGACCATAATTTCCTTTTTGAGCTCTTGAATGCTTGATTGCTTGTCTTTCTTCTAAAGAACAAATCAGAGTTAAGCTGTTAACAGCGTATGTCGTAGTCTGGTCGCCTGAACGATGTTTGATGTACTTTCTTAATCCATCAGTATGCGAAGCTGAAAATTGTCAGGGAAGAGGAAAACTGTATATCGGACGGTTTTTTGAATGACAAGTCGCAGTTGTAGGATCTTGCGTTTAGCCTGTAACTACACACCAGTGTTCCTCTGTTGCACGTTTTGGTGTGGTGTGTATGATATTACATTCCGACTCGATTTGAAGGCTATAATGTTACAATCCTCATAGAAATGTCGAACACTTTGCTAAATCAAGCGCACAAAATACACGTTTGGAATATGGTAATATATTTGCGCTCACAATAAGTTTTCTTTTTCCCAGCCTTCATATTTGCACCAAACATCCTTCCCCCGCCTTTGCCTTTGCCATTTCTCAAGGGCAATTCTTTGATGAGCAACATTGCATAGAGGAAGGGGAAAGGATATAAGGGCACTGAGTACTATTAATGTAAAGAGTTGTGTACCGAGTGGTAAATCGAATCTTTACGGTATTTTAACGTTGGTAAGCAAGTGACGACTAATTATCAGACTGCGATCAGTATTTTCTCTTACCGCCTCACACAATTGATTTATTTCTTGCATCAAAAGCTCATACTCCCTGAAACCAAAACAAAATAATTCCGCTAGTAATTGAAAAACTTCCATCGGTGGAGTGTAACAAGGTGTGTTTCCCTAAGAGATGAGGTATTGACAAATGCTGAATTTACTGAATACTCACGCTTTCCTCTCCTCAATTAGTTTGGTAACCTGAAGAATAAAAATGTGAGATAAAAATGGCCTCTAACGGTTTGTGTTTTGTTTTTACCAAAGCCTAGTTGTAGATCATTGTTTAAGCTAGTTTATCCTGATATGTGTCCACCGTTCATCGCCTCTTTTTAGTATTAATGCGTCTCTGAGCAGAAGGGGTAAAAGCTCACGTGATCGTTCGCCATTTCTCTCAAACGCCCCAGTGTACCATGATCGGTTCCAGTGTTCTTAAGGAGTAAACATCAAATTTCGGGTGGAGGAGGGGGGGGGGGGGGGGGGCGTAATTTGGATAACAAAGTTTGCCAGGATGTGCGATCAGGAGACTAACCCAAGATTCCCAGGGAACGTTAATACTAAAAGTAGCCTTTTCTGGAACGCAATGGCGGGAAAGGAGGGGAGCTTAACAAACAGATTAGCAATTGAAGATAACTAGGCTGAAAATCGCGGCACACTATGGACATTTTACCTTCTTTTTTTGTAAACTTCTGTGGAACAATGTTCAGTGTATTTGGTATTTTACAGGTCTGGAGTATGGTTGTTTTTCTAAATAAAAAGTGAATAAATATATAAGACTAGAAATGCAGTTACCTCATGCAATTTTGATGTTGCAGAGTTCTCCTCCTCCTTGACACGTTCTAGTTTACTGCAAGTGATAACCAAACAGACGCTTTACGATCAACTAAGTTAACTAATGTTACTGTCACTATAGAGTTAGAAAGTTGACAAAATAAGTTAAGAATTAAAAAGAGTTAAAGTCCAGAAAGATTGTCGCCGCGTTGTTTACCTTTTGTATTCTTCGATCACTTTCTTTGTCATCTGTAGGAAATAACAAATAACCGAATGATTGACTCATTAACTCAATTTACGTTATCAACTCCGTTGATAAACCAAATTTCGTGACTGTCCGACTGACTGATTGACTGACTGACTGCTTGACTCAGTGGATGCCTGACTAACTGACTGACTGACTGACTGTCTAACTGTCTCACTGTCTGACTGAGTGACTGCTTGTCTGGTTGATAGGCCAAGGCATTATAAGAGCAGCACAAAACCACCCTTCTACAAATCGTCCCATATTTTCCCATTTTCCTTTATCCCTTCACATTAAATTTTAGTATCCAAACGTTCAGATGTTCACAATTTTTTATTGAAGGAACAAACCTCGACATTGGCCTTGACCTTCGCTCTCTCCTCAGTTAGTAGATTTTTCTGTTTGAATTACGAAGAAAACAGTTCATTAGAAGAAATTATTAATATATTTTCTGATTGTTGATGTCTTTATCAGCTCAAAAACGAAGATGACTGAATACGAACGCCTGGATAACTAGCTATACTTACTTCGTTTTGAATTTCTTCGATGTTCTTTTTCAAATCCTCAACAGTACTAGTCTCACTGCAGATAAAGAAATCACAGATCAGACTGCTAAAAAGAGCGATTTTCCTTTAACAGTACATGCTCCTCACTGCATCTTTATCGAGATCGATTACCTTTCATCTTGGCCGGCATGATGGTTGAGAATCAGCTGCGAGTTATAAAAAAGAGACAGTATTAAGTATGTGTTTCACTGTCGAATGTTTTTTCAGAATGAAGCAGAGGCTCCCACAACCTAGAATATATTGCTGGTGAAAACGAATAATATAAATGATCAAATTTTTCTAAGCAATTGAGGGCTTAGCAACAACTAAAACCGATAATTACTCCTACCTCTTCCCTTGCAGCCTTCTTGGCGTCGATCTCGCTGGAAACAAACAAGAATGAATCTTGTCAACTTACTTTTACTTTTTCATGGCTTCTATAGCCTGGTTAAGTCGTCTTAATTGTTTGCCTCGAGACGGACAACGAACGCCTGAATAGCTAAATAATTTACCTATGCAAGCGTTTGTTGTCCGTCTCGAAGCCCTACTTCTCAGTTGTAAAGAGACAAAGAACAAGCTCCATATTTGTGTATTGACGGGTTAAAAGGCATCTTAAGGCATCTCAAATTAAACGTTGAACGGAAGGAAAGTTCATGGAAAATGCGTGACACTTGACTTGCGAAGTGGTTCGATTAATATCAAAATAAATATCTCAAAAGTGTCAGAAATGTTTCCTAAAAACACAGAAGTTTTGAGTATATAACCCTTCTTCAGGAACAAAAACCGTTAGAAAACACAATCTCCTAAACGTCAAATGAAAGTGAGTGCTTATGTGACTACTGTGATAGCGCGCGCATGTAGTTAAAATTGATAGTAATACCATTCGGATGAACAGTTCCCAGCTGGGTCCCCCCCCCCCCCCACCCCCTCCGCATAAAAGCACACCCCGCACCTGGAAATCAGAGATCCTGTTGCTTCTCAAGTGTTCACCAAAGTGACTCCTGAGGCTTCGTCCTGTCTCACCAATGTAAAGATGTGGGCGACGACGGCAAGATATGCAATACACAAGATTCTCGGATTGGTAGGTGAACTGGTGACGAATATTTGAGGAGCATTTAGGGCTTTATATTACGGTGTTAGGATTCATGTTGTTACAAGTATGGCATCGGAGACACTAAGAAGCGCGTGATCCAGACTACTCACTCCCAGTAGAGGATTTATCAGCCTAGTGTACTAGCATATTTCTCAGGCTAATATCGCGTTTGTAAGCCACAAAAGGTGGATGTGGGAAGATATTTTGCGTTTGTTGATCCATTGATAGAATGCGGAAGTTCCGAAGAAGACATCGTTTTATTTGGGTGTTAAAGGGGTGGTAAGTGAGAACAAGAGGAGCCCTATCATCGGTTGTGTCATTCTGTTCAGATGGGCGAAGAGCATCAGGACGGCGGATAGCAGCAACTCTCCGCAGATTATTTTCAAGCAAAGAAGTGGGATAACCAAGTTGCGAAAAGAAAGTTATCATCTCCCGAGCACTAACGTGGAAGTCATCATCTATCGTCGGAGCAAATTCGACGTAGCCAAAGAAACTGGCTGCAAGGGATAGCACGTTCGCAGTATTCAGGATGGAAAGAAGGAAAATGAAGGTAGTTTTGAGTATCGGTTCCCTTGAAGAAGACGGAAGTTTGAATTCTATCATCAGAAATGCGGAGGTTGATGTCCAAAACAGTTAGTTCTATTTCAGTGATACTGGATGTAAAGAGGAGCGCTGGATGGAAATTGGATACGAAGTCAATAAAAGATTCAAGTCCCTCCACGTATTTCACGTCTCTTAGGAGATTGCGTTATCTAATGGTTTTTGCTTACACTGAAGAAGGGTCATACACCCGAAAGTTCTGTGTTTTTAACAAACACTCTTGACACTTCATCTTAAGGCATCTGGGCCCGGTTGTTCGAAAGCCGATTACCTTAATCCAGGATTAGCGTGTACTTTGGTTGCAGTTTTTAACTTTTGGATCAAAGTTTCTTTTGCTGCTTTTTGTTTTCCAGGATTGAAGTTCCCTAATCTAAACTTTTGCAGGTCGTCAGCGTTTAACAACGTCTGTGGATAGAGAAATTAACTCCTTGGTTAAGTTTTAATCTTGGATTAGGGTTAATCGGCTTTCGAACAACCGGGCCCTGTCCGTTAAGTAGTCATTTCCTGTTAAAAAAAATCTTTTTTACCTTGAAAGGCGTTTGTTTTCCGTTTCGAGGCGCTCCTTCTCGTTCTGTAAGAAAACAAAGTATACAGCTCCAAATTTTTGTGTTGATGGGTTAAAAGCCATCTGTCCATTGAAACGTCATTTCCACTACACGGAAAAAGCAATCTTGCAATCTGATCTAATCTACCAAAAGTAGGCCACGGCCCAGACCACGACCTGCCTCATCTATAGCTAATTCATTAAAAATGTCTTATCTCTGATATAAACATCTAATTCCTGATCAATATGTCGACTGAGTTTAAGATGTTTCATAGCCAGCAAAAGAAAAGTCGAGACAGATCAAGACATCCCAATACATTCATTTCTCTTTTCTTTACCAGAAGCTTTTGCATTTCGACTTCCTGACTCCTCAGTAATCCTGAGGAATCAAGAAGTGGAATTGCAAAAGCTGCAATTCAGCGAGAGACTTCTTCTTGTCACTTTGTAAGAAAGCAAAACAAGGAAGTTTCAAGATGAAAAAATGGCGTGCGTTATCAGAAGACACACGCACTGCCAAATTTAATCTATTTCTCAAACAGTAAAATCGTACAAAACATGGATCAGGAAATAAGCTTCTTCTTCTGTTTTTATACAATAACAGTAACAATAATAAATGAATAGACCTGCTTGATCTATAGCCAATTTGTTAAAGATGTCTTATCTCTGATATAAACATCTAATTCCTGATCAATATGTCGACTGAGTTTAAGAATGTTTCATAGCCAGCAAAAGGAAAGTCGAGACAGATCAAGACATCCCACTAAATTCATTTCTCTTTTCTTTACCAGAAGCTTTTTCAGTTCCTCTTTCTGATTCCTCTGCAATTCAGCGAGAGACTTCTTCTTGTCACTGTTTAAGAAGGCAAAACAAGGAAAAAGTTGGAAACAGAGAAAGTGTTCAAGCGATGGACTCAGTCGGTTTATCGTTACAACACATCCATTAATGTGTTTACTATAACTCCCTATTCCTCTGACGAAATATGGTCGCTCGGTCAGTTAGTAAAAAAAAAAAAAAGAAACAAACGAAATAGAAATAATCCGGTTGTCCAAAATAATGTCTCCTCAATATGTGCCAGCTTGCAAAAACTAAATCGCGATATATTTTTTATTAAGGTGGATGAAGATGTTAGCTTAAGGAGGTTTTGACTTAAAGTGCACATGAATCGAAAATTATTAGGCAATCTTTTTACGTATTTAAGTAGCTTATAATCCCCTTATTTCTTTTTCAGTCGTTTCCCTTCTTTTTGTGACGGGTATTCACAATGTGTAGGGGTTCCAAAATTCAAGCCGTGGCCTCAAATTGGGGACATTTTCCACGCGGCCAAAAGGTCTCTGCGACGTCATTCATGTGTAATGTTCACGCGTGAAACGTGTCTAAGAAGGTGAAAAAGCTTAAAACTGGGAAGTTTTGTGCAGTTGGCGGCCTCGGTAGTGAATCTTGGTAGTTCTCCGACATTTTTATTCCACGGAACTCACAAAAACATCGGTACACACCAATGACGTCATGACTATTCACCAGACCCCAGGTTCTTGTCTAGAATTTTAGTGAGAAAGGCCCAACTTTCGCCATACTTTAAAATAAGTTCCTGCTTCCTTAAGTAAATTATTTTCCCCTCAAAATGTTTTATAAGACACCAATTTTCATATTGGAGAAAAAAAATGGCTTTGAAATTTCGCTTCATGCGCACTTTAAGCTCTCGACTTAAACTTGCAAATCTGAGGAAAAAAACCAGTTGTATTTTTTCTAAAATTGATTGTTTGGTGGGAAAATTAGCCTACGGAGCAGGCGTTTTGGGGTGTAGAAACACTCGTTTCTTCGAACGCTCGTTAGAACGATGCCATTTTGGATGCGCAGCTAGTATAGAGAATTAGGACTAGAGGAGGAGTCGTCCTCTCCCTTCAGAGCGGAAAAACGTTCTGCGCAGCTTTTTGCGCATCACCGCTCCAGAACCTTTCGCGGGCTCTTATTAGTCTTTTGAATGAAATCGAACACGATGCTGGAAGAGCGTTCGCACCTTGCGAAGTGTTGAGCTTTTTTCTATCATTTCATTTATTTGCCGGACTAAAGCACCCTGCGGGATTGTATACCAACTAGTGCTACATGACAGAAGAAGTATGCAGTGGAATTAAAAGCTTTGAAATTCCCTAAAAGGCGAGTATTCATGTAATTTGAGTATGTTTGTGATCAAGTGAAAGAAGATTTTTTTCCCATCGTTTGGTCGTTAAGTTTGTAAACAACTGCTTGTTAGTGTTGCGTTCAGTCCTAAATAATTCTTAAATTGTCAGTTTAATCGAATTTTGTTGTAACCAGACTACCTTGAAGACAGTGATCTCTTGGACACTGAAACGATTAGCTTATTGCAGTAAGAAAAAGAATGAATACACTGAAAGATGTTTATTTGATCATTCGAAGAAGCTAAAAAGTGTTTTGTAAAACAACTTTGCTTTGGATAAAAGTCAAGGCTAGTCAGCCGCTTGTTTTTCGATAGACTCAGTTCGTTTTAATAATCCTAGCCGTGTAACCAGCCTTGCTTGTTTCTTACCGTTTTCTAGTTTACAATTTTATAGCTGGTTAGATCTATTACAGGATCCGGCTCTTCTATTTTGCAACGGTGGTCCTTGCTATTTAGTATTTTCCAGTGTTTTTAATAATCATTTGCTCTTTTTGCCTCAATACAACTAAAACGAATGGATGTTTTATAAAAAAAGGCGAGATAGAAAAGTTAAAAAGCCGCCATGTTTTCAAATCTCTATGTCTTGCGCTCGCTTCGAGTTCGCGCATGCTTTTTTCCGCTCTGAATCCTCTCCCTTGGAATCCTTTTGGGCTCGCCCCAAGCCTCTGTCAGCTTTATCATCCAAGATGGCGGTATAGAGAATTCGTTTCCTGTATCGTATCCTTTACCGCTCGCCCCCTAAAAATACGCCTACTCTGCAGGCTATGGGAAGATGGTAAACCAATTATTTTGTAGGGTGACCTAGCTTCTATCATACTTACTCTCCCAAGCTTTTGATATTTTTTATCGTTGTTTCCCTTGCTTTGAGGGTACGCTTGAGCGCCTGCAAGAAAAGTATGAGTATTTTCCCTTCTTTTATGTATCTTGCAAATGAAAACAGACAGGAATTTTATAACTTAGGCATCAATCTCTCCACATCCTAATTGTCTTGCTTCGTTTTGCATTGTTTGGTTTTCGACTCCTCTCACTGGAAGGATTTTCAAATGACTTGGAACTTCACTGTAGGCATTTTCATATTAAGACTTAAGCCTGACTGAACTTTTTATCGGGGAGACTGTGTCAACCAATTTCAAACGACTCTCGTTTGTGGCACCTGAGATGATGAGGGGAATTTTTTCAAACTGATGCATCAAGATGCAGTGCGCCCTGTGCTTTATTTCGCCAAACTTTAATGATAATTCCGCAATCACCTTTTCTTCTTTTATAAGAAATTCACTACTGAGTTTTAGTATGGACAAATGACGTGTCAATATCACAGGGAACCAACAACACAAACGAACAACTTAATTGAAAATTTATGACTTTGCAGTTTTGTTTTTTGTCAGTTAAAAATCCTTTGGGAAAAACTAAAAATATTGTTCAAAGTAAAAGACTCTTTACTCTGTTCTAGCTTTGAATATCTTGCGGTTTCATTAGAACATCTCTTTTTGCTACATGATTTTCTCAGTTTGAGGAAATCATGGAGCTAAGAGAGATGCATCAAATGCTATAATGCTCCCTTCTTTAAGCAATTCACTACTAAGTTTTAGCATTTGTTATTGATTTCAAGGGTATAATTATCATAGCATGCACCAAATAGTACATGGAAATACCACAGGGTGCCTTCAACACAAACAAACAGTTTAATTGCAAATTTATAACATTGCAGTTTTGTTTTCTGTCAGTGGAAAATCCTTTAAAAAACTAAAAAATATGTCAAAAGTAAAAGAATTTTTACCCTGTTCTGGCTTTCAATATCTTGCAGTTTCATTAGAAGATCTTTTCTAGCTCCAGGATTTCCTGGGTTTCGACCTGAAATAAATAAAATTAATGATTAAATCATGATACTTCTCATATGTGTGCTGTGTGAACAAAATGTAACGCACTGAAAATATTCCTTGAAACACAAACAATAACCTCAACATAACTAGATAAGCAGCAAAGTTGAGTTAAAATAGGCGGAGCGTCTCTGCTGAGAAACTGACTGTTGCCATGACTGGCGCTGACAAGACTTCGAGTTCATGCCGTGGAAGGAAATGTGGTGCAACTGTGTTCCGTTATCTTTTTTCTTTATTTCTAGGTTCAGCGTTATCAATTTGAATACTAAAGGAATACTTATAATTATTTAAGCATTATCAGCGAAGGTATGTTGAAGGACATGATGTTTGTCTATGGCCCCCCTTGTCAAGCTTCGAGACGCCAGCCGAGGAAGGAACCTTTTGTCGACTCGATTTTATTTCTCTTTTTTTTCCCTCTCATCATAAATTATTTTTAATGCATTCATAGTTAAAGCAACATGCCCATGCTCAGTCATCTGCAAATGGTGTATTTAAAACCAGATCTTGCTATAGCGCTTGTTGCCAAGGGTTGGATCTCGTACCTCGGAAGTAAGTGCTATACTGCTGTTCTCAATGCTTCGCTTTATTATGCTCTAAGTTCCTCCACCTTAAATTAAAGCATCTTAAGTGGGCAGTCAGTTGTGCGGATGTCTTTGTTTCGGTTACAATTAGCTATTTATCATCTACCTCTTTCAATTTTTTTCTTCAGCTAGCTGAAGAATTTCGCTTTCACGTAATGATCCCTGTGCTGTTGATCAGATAGTTAAACTGCAGCTAGTCACCGTTTCTAATGCAAAAAGAAAACCGTTACCTTTCTTGCCGGTCTCCATACTTGAATTTAACTTTACTCCTCGCACTTTTCCGTTAAATAATCAACAAACGTGCTCGTTACTGACAATCACTACAAACTGCGAATAAATGAGAATTTCCTTTGTGACGTAAAACAAACGAAAATTAGAAGCTTGCGCGTGCGGAAATGCTTATAAATCGATCCAATTTTGTTTCTTTTCGTTTCAGGGCTGGGGAAGTTAACTCCATATTGTTTTACACGAGAACTATCCTGGGAACCCTTTTCTTATGGTCCCGGCAACCTCGTCCTCAGGATCCTCTCGAGATTCAAAATGAGGCAACAGAATTACTGCGCGCGACAATCACATTCCTCAAAACCGTTCTGGTTTTGACCATTCGGCGATCGTCATAGCAACAAGCCGCTTCACGTAATACCCTCTTTTTATTTTGAATGTTCCGTCGTTCCTTCCGAACCTCCAGTTTTATTTCGACCTGTTGCTTGCAACAGCAGCGCTCTTGACGATTGAGCCACCAAAATCTTCGATGACTTAACGCCGGAGTTCCGCAACAGCTATCAAGCATAACATTTCAATCTTGCATGGAATTCTGCTGATTGGCAATTTCCTCGCACACGTTATCCCTTTCTGGGGTTCTGTCACCAGCTGTTTGTCTCACATAATCAACGCTGGGTCAATTTAACGATGTAAGACTATCTAGACCTACCATTTGAAAATAACCTGCGGGCTTCGTGATGCAATGCAGGGCTTACTGTGGATGGAGTCCTCTAATGATGCACCACTAACATGAAAGCTAATCCTTCCGTCTAAATATTACCGCTGTCATAGATAGGAATCCCCCACACATATTTCACATTGTAAAGGTAACTTTGCAAGGTGTATACTTGACACAGTGAGGTGTTAGACTACGAGCCGTCCTTCTTTCGCCGCTTAGTTCGTCGAGCGTGAGGCTAGAACAAAACCGGCGCCAGAGAAAATGGCCCGCGCGAAATCTGGGCGCGTCCAAATTTCGCGCGGCCATTTTATTTTCTCGCGCCGGTTTTTTTTTTTAGCGAGAAAGGGACTGCTCTTGAGGTATCAGAGGGCTGCGTACTGTGCTTACACTTAGCTTTGCAATTGTTTCACAAAACCTTATTGTTCTCTAAGAACGGAAACAACGTTTTCATCACAGATTACTCTACATGATCTGCGCTCACAAGCAAACAGGGAAGTCAGTAGGAACATATATCTGAACGGAATTTCTCAAAATTTGACCTTTTCTTTTTCCCCAACTGTGTTGTTTGTCTTGAAAGCTTAGTGAATTATTTTTATTTTTAATGTGAGCGACTCGACTTTCAATACCAGACCCAATAAGGTTGCTGCAAACGTTGTATGACCTGTTGTCTCTTATTTTCTGCGTCATTGGCCGCCGTTAATCGTTACTTTTGCATAGTGAGACTTACGTTTTAACGTTTACTGTTCTCAAATTTAAAACCTGACATTTAAACCTTGATTATATCTTTATTTACATTTGGCGTATTTTCAACGGTTGTGTTCTTCTCGCCGTTTCTCTTTGAATCTCACAATTCCTATTCCTTCTGTAAATGGTAAGGACGTTTTTTTCCTTTATTAAGGACGTTTGAGCAGAAAAGTCCTATATTTTTGCCTTTGCTACTGTATTTGTTAGCTTCCCGCTCCTTGTTGTCTTCTTTTGCCATGGAAGCGTGTACCGCGCCATAAGCCGACACAATTCGCCGTCCTTCCATCTCTTCAACAAGCAAATTCCCAGGGGACTGTGAGCGCGCAAGAGATTCACTCATCTCGAGTTCTTTTGACTGCCGTTATAGCTATTTGTGTTAGTTGGATTCCTTCAACATCTGTGGTTGCTTTAGAACAGTTCTCTCCAATTCCCTCATTATTTCAGTCTATTAGTACATTTGCCTCTAGTTGCAGTGCATGGATCAAGCCCAATCATATTTGACGCCATGAATCGAGCAATGGGAAAGAATTTACGAAGCTGCTACGTACATATTTCAATATGCTAATAATACACGCCACTACAACACGAGATATACAGCTATGAAAAATCTTTATAAGTCGAGTGTACGAACTAACGTAGGTAAACAATCAATCTCTTTTATGGCTACGGACATTTGGAAAGACATCCCAAGTCATTTAAAAAACTCAAGTGTGTTCACATTTCCTAAGAAAATTAAACGTTATCTACTCTCTGAACAACAAATAAAATAAAGTTTCGTTTTACTGATGAAGCAACATACTTCATGTAAATAAGTTCACCCTTCCTTGCATTTCTTTTTATTTTCCTTTTCTTTTATTTTATTTTACCTGCCACTTAGAACCTAAATTGTTCAGGGAGCTAACAAGAAAACATACTGGTTTAGTTGTCTTCCTAGCTTGTCCATTGTTTTTATTTAGTTTACATTACATATTTGGTAAATTTTGTAGATTGTAATAATAAAAAATGTATACATTGATAAAAGCAAATAAAGATTATTATTATTATTATAACCTGACTATCTCCATCAAACCAATGACTCTACCGGTTCCAAGAAGTCGTATAAACAAATAGCTGCCGAAATGCATGTTCTCATCTTTGAACTGGGGAAAATTGTAAACTATCAACTGCACATATAGTTTCCCTTTACCGATTGTAATAATATCCCAGAAGTGGTCGGTTCCCTGTCGGCGTTGACTCCACAACACATTTTGACCCTCACTCGGCCATGAAGTCAGCAAAATCTGGGGTTTCAATAGCCGCCCATTGAGCCTCAAATTCTTGCACGGGCTTCATTTTTCACAATTATTTCCCAAGCTTATTGTTTAGTTTCTTGTTTGGAATATAATTTATTGATTTTTTTTATTTCACGCAAGAATGTTTACTTTCATGAAATATTGGAGTTCTCTGTTCACATTCTAGATTCCCCAGAAAGGGTTACATTTACAGCAAAATTCGTTGTATCGGGCCGCCTGTTTTGCAAACTTCGAAGGGCTTTTGGCTTTTTCTGTTCTGCCAATCATCTGATGGGGAGGCGGGGTTATGCAAATAACCCAATCAGAACATGTTGCGTTGTGATTTGCATAAGCCCGCCCCCACTCAGATGATTGGCGGAACAGAGAAACACATCATTTTTTTCTCGAGAACGCACAGTGCAATACAACGAATTTGGTTATAAGGAAAACAAAGCATTTCCTGCGACTTGAGCTAGATTCCAGGCATTAACCTGGCCCGGTTGGCCATAAAGGCCCTTTCTTGTATGAAACTTGAATTGTATTCAATAGCTGAAATACGACGCTTAAGTATTTCTTATGTATATGCAGCTATCTGCAGCTGTTGTGTGATTCAAAACATTGTTGCAACTCTCGCCTCGGCCAACGGTTGCAGTTCGATTTAAAACATGTTTGAAACCCAAGACAGCTGTGATGACCTTTCGTGAGTGTTAAATTGTAAGCTTTGATTTCGTTTCCAATTCTGAGTTCGATTTGTAATTTCAGTTTCTTTACGAAAAATACTGTAATGCGAATTTGAACATGGTCATGGGACAAGCCTCGGCTTACAGTTACTACAACATAAATGATTATTCTGTTATACAAGGATAGTCGTCACCTTATCACTATCATTCGACAAAAGTCGTGTCGTCCACCTCAGTCTTAAGTATGCTCTCTTTACTGTAAGAATAAATTGGGTGAGAACTGGGGAGAAAATAGGGCGTGAAGACAAATGGCGAACGCAACAAAAAAGTTGGCGAAAAACCCGATCTCCAATGTATATGCAATTGGCAGGAACAGAGGGACATCTTTTGTAATACAAACAAACGAATAGATGACAACATTTAGTGCGGGGAAAGAAGAAGAGATTGTGTCTTTTTCTCTTCTTCGATAGCCTCCCCCGTCCCAGTCTACCCCAATCTCCGCGTCCACTATTTCGCAGGGATGAAGAAGCGCGAGAGGAGATTAATATCAATATGCAAACCTTTCAAGTCAGTAGATTCGTCTTTCTTATGAGCCACACCATTTTATTAAGATCACATGTATTCAGCCGAGACCTTTCAGTCATGAAATTCGCAAATTTAATCATTTGGTTTTAGAAAAAGATAAAAATAGAACATTTTTAAGCCCATTGAGTATTGCCAGCATTTTAGAGTCAGGGTAATGATATTTCTTACTGCGCCTAAAAAGGCGGCGATAAAGCTGTCTGAAGCATCCAGGTCTCTTCTTTTTCTTCTCCTTCTTTGAATCAACAGACTAAGGAGAAACGAAGAAAAATAGTGAGATATGATAGCAGACTGTCCAACCATCCCGATTTCGTCGGGATTACCCCGATAATGATTGAAAATCCCTAATCCCGACCTAAACACGATCGGGATAGGAAAAATCTCGATTTTGACTTCCGTTCTGATATTTTTGTACAATTGTCATAATATTTACATTACAAGGACACAAAATAGAGTGTACTTCACTCTGATATCCTGATAAAATAAAGAATCATAAAAACAACCATTAATTTACCGAACATTTTTAACAGAAATTGTCGTCCCAGAAAGCTAGAAATGGTGTTTCCGAGCCTTAGCATTTCAAAATTTTCAGCCAGGGCATGCCACCAGACCCCCCTAGCGGCTCAAGCCTTCGGCGCTCGACTCGAAAACTTCCCCCGATTTTTCATAGCCCGAAGGCTGGACAGTCCGTGATGGTACGACAATAGCCATTGACGACAACTAGCCACCCCCCTTGAGAACAGCCCACCAAAAAAGTATAATACGTGGAAAAACAAATGGAAATACGTGGGTGCCCAAAATATAGAAATAAGTGGAACTGCAATTCGTCCTTCCTAAATCGCCATGTTTTCGGAGAAACGTA
>JAEMWC010000208.1:85000-122500 GCA_016490735.1 Pachyseris speciosa | reverse complement strand
GTGGAGTCCCTCGACAGTGGTGACACTAGGACCCTTACTGAGGCTACGGAGGAAGAAGCAGCAAAGGGCGATGAGATTCAACCAGAGAATGACACTCCGCAAGTTTCAACTAGATCAGGAAGGCGATCAGCTAGAAACAAAAATTCCCACTTTGTCTTCTACTAATGGTCACTGACATTCAGTACAAATGCGAAAGCCAGTTACCACACTATTATCAATGACGGCGTGCAGAGAATTTAGTGAACTTATCGGTTCTCCAAGCAAATGCACATATGTAGTTTGTTTTTGGCATTCAAGTACAAGGTGAATTATATGGCACTCACAAACCTAACGAGAATTATTTTCTGACTCTCTTGCTTGAAAAACACTAAAAGAAAATTGTAAACCACTTTCCAAGTGCGGCGAACTGACTCATAGAGAAGAGAAAATAAACGTTAAATTTATGACTGGTGCTTACAATGTGACTCTTACAACGAGGAAAAGGAGGAGGAGGAGGAGGAGGAGGTAAACTCTGTGTTCTTCGAGTTGAATGTGCTACAAAGTAGTAGTCCCACCAAACCAAGCGATTTATAAGTGTCTACCAGGATTGTTTGGCACTCTCCCAGGACTCTGAGGTAGGCAAGTAATCAGTTACAAAGAGGGGAATATTTTAAGTTAACGTCATATAAAACTGTAGAGTTTTCGTATAATTATGCAGTATTAGGTTATCTATTAAGAAACGGGTCGCTTTACACTTTAAAATTGCCACCAATTGTCAAATTCCAAAGATAAGTAGTTTTGGGGATAACAGTCTCGGTAATTTTAGGTATGAGGGATGACTAAGCCCTCCCTAACAGGGCCTCATTTACGGGAATTCAATAACATCTTCGGAAGAACATTTTCACGAATAATTTTTTGAAAGTCATTATGGACGGTCATGCACTTGCCAGTAATGACTTTCAAAAAATGTAAACGACAGTGTTATCGATGTTAATGTTTTTTCTGAAGACATAATTAAATAGACTTTACGATAAAGAAACTGGCATTCCAATGATGTTATTGAAAGTGCATGAGCATGATAATTGCGCAAATGAACCAACGGGTGATTAAAATGAAAACTTATTCGTGAAAATGTTCTTCCGAAGATGTTATTGATTCCCGTAAATTAAAATGAATTTCCATTTTCTGTTAATGAAGGGCAAAAGGTGTAGTAACTTTGCCCTCTTTGCATTTTGGAAATTGTGAAAACGTTTAATCAGTGGACTGTGATAACCTATCTGTCTTTGATGAATTGAGGAAGGTAAACAATTCAGTAAGTACTCACCCCTTTCTCTGCTCATTCATTTCCGCTATCTGAAAGAGTAAAATGTAAAAAATGCTATTGAAATTGTCCCTTCTAGGAGACGGCGTGATTGCAACAAACATGATGCCCATCGCACCCTCAGCTAACATTAGGGAGCTTAAGCAACGAGGACGACGACGGCAACGAGAACGTCACAAAACAATAGGCTTAATGAGCATAAACAATCGCCTGCACGTGCGTTTTACATTGTGGTACATTTCGTTGCCGTCCTCTGCAAAACAACGACGTGAAATGACCAAATTTTATGTTTAATCATAAAAATTACAATTTCCTCGATTGTGATTGGTTTAAAAAGCTCCTATTTTCCACTAATTCACGTGCCAAGTTGTTATTGGACAGTTTGTTATTGGACACTTTGTTATTGGACAGTTTGTTATCGGACAGTTCAAGAAGCCAATCACATTCAAAGTAGTATTTTAAATCAACCAATCACATTCAAAGTTGTAGTTTAAATCAACCAATCACAACCTTGGTTACAATCAGCATACATTTGATCGTAGTCAATTTCAGAGCGACATTAAACAATTTACGCTTCCTTTGTCAGTCTTCCTCTTTTCTCGGAAATTGTAATTTTTATGATTAATTGGTAATAAGACTTCGTGTCGTCCTATTCGGTCTGTAATCATACTCGTGATAAACAAATCGGACTCCCGCTGCGCGGTCGTCCGATTTTGTTATCACTCGTATGATTACAGACTGAATTGGGCTCCACTCAGTCCTATTACCATTACTTATCGAGAACGTGAGCGAATGACGGCAAATTTTTCTTTCTATTTTCTTACTTTGACGTCGTTCATAGCAATTTAGTCCCTGAACAGTTCGCTAGCATTTTGTAAGTTAAACAATTTTGAATAATCGTAAAAGAGTTACAAAAACGAGAAGTTATATTTCAAAATAACGTTTTCGTTGCCGTCGTCGTCGTCTTTGCTTAAGCTCCATATTTTCTAACAGCGAAAGAAAATGATTGATTTGCATATGGCGCAATGGCCGCCGCACGTGTTTTTCAACGTTAGCCAAATTTTTGGCTACCATTGCTAAGTGCAGGCATCTGTAATTGTATTGCGTCGATGGCAACTAAGGATGAAATTAAGTCACTCTTGGAGGCCGAAATTGGACCTCTAAAAGCTAAATTAAGCTCGATTGAAAAGGCATTCTCCGAACTAGAAAAGTCAGTTAAACTCTTCTCCTCAAAGTATGACGGGCTCTTGAAGCAAGTACAGCGCTCCAACGATAGAAGAGCAAGCCTCTCCACTGATGTAAAGAACCTAAAGGAAGATATGAAGCATTGCAAAAAAATAGGGCGTGAAATTGAAGACCTTTCTCAATACTTGGGTCGCGACTGCTTGGAGCTGACAGGCGTCTTACCAACCGAAGAAGTATCTTGCTCTGACCTTGTTCGTTCTATTGGGAAAGAAATGGGTATTGAGCTGCAAGATGAAGACATCTCCACGGCCCACCGTTTACCCACTTACAATAAAAGTATGGACGACAAGATTATCGTCAAGTTTACACGTCGCAGTATTCGGGACGAGTTTTACGGAAAGAGGAAAGCAATCGCTGGCAAAGAAGTTGGTAAATTTGGCACACTAAGGGCTCTTTCTCAAGACCCAAAGAAGAAATTACTTATTTCCGAGTGGCTAACACAAGCAAGAAAGAAGTTGTTTGGCAGCATTAACAAGTTCAAGAAGGACAACAAGTGGAAATATATTTGGACCAACAATGGGCGAATATACCTCAAGCAAGGAGACGGGGACAAACGCACGTTCACGTTCAACTACGCAGACGAGTTCGCTGACTTTAAAACTAAATTTACTCCTGGATAAGCGAAGTCTACTCCTTTCTTTTATGTATTAGAAGCATATGCTTCAATTTTGCTGTTTCTAGCGTCGACCCTGGTAAGTCATTCAGTTGGAACAGTTCAAGTTATCTAATTATAATCACTTGACATAACTGTTAATTATATATCTGAACTGCCATTTTATGGCTTAACCGACAGGAGAGAATTCGCGAAAGCTGTGGGATCATGGGTGTATGATTCTGTTCGTACGCTTGAAGAAAAAGATTTATTTGAAAATGTTCTTGAAAGCCCTGACAAAAACGATCAGTTCTTGAATATTTTAGGAAATTTAAATATAGAGTGCTTTAAGTTGGCCGGAGACCACATCTATGAGGCAATGACTGAAGTTTACAATCTCTCCATAGAGCAAGGTTTTATGCCTGACATTCTCAAAATTTCCAAGGTAACTCCAGTGGACAAAGGTGGTGGTATCACTGACCCGACTAACTTTCGCCCTATCTCAGTACTTTGTATATTTACACAGATTTTTGAAAAACTGGTATGTAAGCAGTTAACAAGCTATGTTGAAAAGTATGCCATTTTAAGTCAATACCATTAATAATCTATTTACATGCAGAGTCGTTCTCGACTTCGCTAAGGCCTTTGATACCGTCAATCATGCTATACTGTTAAACAAATTAGAGAAATATGGGGTTCGGGGACTCCCATTGAGTTGGTTTACTAGTTATCTTACCAATAGACAGCAATATGTTAGCATTGATGGTGTGGAATCTTCTAAACAAACTGTGAAATGTGGTATCCTGCAGGGCAGTTCTCTTGGTCCCCTTCTTTTTCTACTATACATTAATGACATCCCTAACTGCTCCGATAAACTGTCCTTTAGAATATTTGCAGATGATACTAATATTTTTGTGTCTTCCTCAAACGCCGTGGAATTACAAAACTTAATTAATCAAGAATTATCCAAATTTAAAGAGTGGTGTGACTTAAACAAGCTTTCCATTAACCTAACGAAAACTAATTATATGATAATTAAATCACCTAAAAGGAAGACAAACATAACATTGGATGTAAAACTAACTAACAATGATGGCTCCGCCTATGGCTTAGAAAAGAGAACTTACATAAAATATTTGGGCGTACTTATAGACGATACGCTATCATGGAAACACTAGGTCTCCTATCAGTTTGTACTCGAATCTCTAGAAACACAGGAATTATCAGCAAAATTAGACATTGCACCTCCCTTTCACAACTTAAACAACTATACTATAACCTCATCTATCCTTATATATCTTATGCGATAACCTCCTGGGGCAGTGCATTTCCTACCCAAATTAAAAAAATCCAAACAAAACAAAATCATGTTATTCGTCTTATGTTCTTTGCCACCTTGTATGGACCAGATACAGACAGTGCATTACCATTACTTAACTTACTGGATTTACTTACTGTTAAGAATATCTATAAATTAAAGCTTCTTAACTTCACTCATCAATGGCATTTTAAAAAATTACCAGATATCTTTAGCCAGCATTTTCGCTATGCAAGTGAAGTCCATACATATAATACGAGATATCCTTCAAAAAGTAATTTTTACAAACCACGTTTCAGGACAAACATAGGGAAACAAACAACATCGGCTATGGCGACTGAAATGTGGCAACAGCTCCCCACCCATATTAAAAACCTCTCAACTTATAATTTTCCTAAAAAATTGAAAGAATACTTGTTGGCCGAACAATTAACATACTGAAATTATTCTAATTATATGGCCATGCACTATTATGACTGTTTTCTTTTCTTTTCTTGCCATCTATGTGTTTTCTTTTTTTTCTTTTTTGTAGTGTGTTGTTTATTACTTACGATGTTGTGTATGTCTAGTTATTGTGATGTCCTGTACATTCAAAACTACCTTCAAAGAGCTAGCTGCTAGCTCGAAAACCTTACGGTTATCTAGCTGCTAGGCATTTCCTTCTATGTAATAATATTTAGTTTTAAATTGTAATTGATTATTTTATGTGTTAAGTTGCTAATTATTTAATAAGTTTTACAAACCGTGTAATGGAAATGTGAATAAAGTGTTGTTGTTGTTGTTGTTGTTAACATCACATGAGGATAAGCGTGGGTAGAAGCATCAAGTGCAAGGAATGTGGCGCATCGTCCATAGGCTAAACCGCGGAGAGACTAGGTACTAGGCTAAACGAGCATTTCGCATGATATCAAATCTGAAGTCGGCCGTTTTGGAGCTTGTCAGACGCACAGCATACCCAATTGATTGACCCAGTACAATATAATTTTTCTTGTTCTAAGAATGAGCTACCGGTATTTAATGTTTTATCTGAAACAAAGGTATCTTAATGCTGTTATTCCAGAAATGTGGATTGTTTTCTTCTCGACAGGTGGATAAGTTAATAGCAGTGAAGTACATTACCTGCTGTAAATTCAATGCCTGAGAAGTTAT
The DNA here is from genome assembly GCA_016490735.1 of Pachyseris speciosa. Taxonomy (NCBI): domain Eukaryota; kingdom Metazoa; phylum Cnidaria; class Anthozoa; order Scleractinia; family Pachyseridae; genus Pachyseris; species Pachyseris speciosa. Next base: position 116,896 of record JAEMWC010000208.1, on the reverse strand, counting down.
TCCTTCCTTGACCTGCGTTAGTTCGCTGCAAGTAATAAAAGGAAACATCGCATTCATGTTTTAACATCAATTAACTTAATTAATTGTAGTTCAAACGTGAACAAAATTATAAAGCAAGTTGCACTCTTCCTTAACCAGGTAGGAAATAAAGAGACAAAGATGTGAAACATCACTGGTTGGTTACCTTTCGTATTCTTCAACAACGTTATTCATCACCTGTGGGGAATAACAAATAAACGAAAGCCAGACTGTCTGACTGCTTGACTGGCTAGTAGTGGACTGACTAACTGACTGTGTTACTCAATGACTGACTGGTTGTCTGACTCACTGGCTGACTGACGTATTGCCTTATTGATTGATTGACTGACCGTCTGACTGCTTTACTGACTAGTTGACCGATATTATTTACAAGTTGGACATGCCTACGGGTAGCTGGATGACTAAGCTAGTGCGTCACTTACTGGTTGACTGAGTGATAGCCTGACTGACTGACTGAGTGCACTAGACTGACTAACTGCTTGGTATGTTACAGTATAAGTTCACTGCTAGACTGACCAGTTGACTAAAATGACTGTCTGGATGACTGATTAGACCGACTGACTAACTAGATGGACTGTCTGACTGACTAACTGCCTGATTGATCTGACTTTGTGACTGACCGGCTGAACTATTCTTCACGCTGTCAGCAATGTGCTGTTACAATGTACTGTTACAATGTAATGTTACAGCTTATTCTGTATAATTTGCTGTTTTTTCGTCAATGGGCAAATTATATTTACATAATTGAACACTAAAACTTTCAAAATCACTGAGAAACAAACCTTGATACCGGATTCGATTTTCTCCCTGGTATGAGATAGCCTTTCTTTCTGTTTAGATTACAAAAAAAAACCAAAACAAAACAAAAAAAAAAAACAAAAACAACAACTCCTTAACAGAAATAAAATGACGTTTGTGGTTGACCATTATCATCATCGCTATCATTAATGTTAACACCACCACCACCATCACCACCACCACCACCATCACCATCACCATCATCATCATCATCATCATCATCATCATCACTGAGATGATTGGTAAACTGAGTTCGCGCCGATATATCAGCTGTCACAAAAATCGTTTCGAAGACTCTTGGTGTCCATGTCGTAAACGCACCATAAGCTATAAAATGGCGCAGATGAAATAAGTCCGCAAAGTTATAAGCTGTACTTACTTCTTTTCCGACCTCCTCGAGAACCTTCTTTAACTCCTCAAATTTTTCTAAAAGTGAAATTAATCATAGTTAAGATGGCGGTAGATCAAAAGAGTGCTATGTCTTTTTGTAAGCTGATCATTGTATCTCTATAGTTATTAATTACCTTTCATATTCTGAATTTGCTTTTGCGTTCAGCTGCAACCAAAGAAAGGAAACAGAGTTCATGGTGCGTTATCATTTGCGTAAGGTAAGGTTGAAAGAGTGTTTTGATTATAAAAACGAATCAGAATTGTGCTTATCAGGATTTCTGTAAAGGAAGACTTAGCAACATCTAGAACCGGTAATTACTCCTACCTCTTCCCTTTCGGCTTTCTTGGCCTCGATCTCGCTGGAAACAAACACAAAGTAATGTTAGTAAACTGAGACTTCTTGTTGACAACCACGCTAGCCTGAATAAGTTGTGTAAAATATGGACTAGTTCAACAGTTCGTCTGGGCCATTTTACCTTTCTAAGCGCTTATTGTCTCTTTCCAATCTGTTCTTCTCACTCTGAAAAAAAGGGTTAAAATCACTGTAGGAATGACAGAAGAAGAGTGTTTACGATTTGAAATCATTTTGTAGCCGGAAGCTTTTAGAAAACGCCATTGCTGCCTCTTCTCTCCCCTCCCCCTCCCGTCCCCCCACCTCACACCCAACCAGCACCAAAAAGAGCTCCAGTCTTATATGCTTTGACAGAATTTTGAAATCGAGGCTTATGAAGCGCAAATCACGCATACGTTTGTCGTGAACAGGAAATTACCTTTATGAAAATGGACCGTCTGTTCATATATGCCTAATTTGGGGGAGCAGGGTTTGCGCAGTGGTGAGAGCACTCGCCTTCCACCAATGTGGCCCGGGTTCGATTCCCGGACTCGGCGTCATAAGTGGGCTGAGTTTGTTGGTTCTCTACTCTGCTCCGAGAGGTTTTTCTCCGGGTACTCCGGTTTTCCCTTTCCCCCAAAACCAATATTTGATTTGATTTAGTCTCACAAATTAGTAAAGCATCTGTGCTCGGCTAAATAGCTTTGAGACTTAAATAAAGTGGTTATTATTCCATTTCTGATGTGAGAATTGACTTCCTGCTTAATTTGTCTTGAGTTTATTTCGCGGCAACCAAACGAAATGTCGTGATTGACCAAGACGTCGGCGGTGGAGTAACTATGTTTTTTTTTTCATACACCTGAAGTTTATTCATTTCAATGCTATGGCTCTTCAATAAATCGTCAAGGGCCTTCCTTTTCTCGCCGTTAATAAAAGAAGGAATGTTTTAGATCGTGTTTCTCACGAAAAATGGTTTCGTTCCCTCTAATCCAGTCTGCTAGTAGTGGAAAAGGGTCGCTTGGATTCATTGACAAAAATACAAAAGCGAAGAACTCCAAATCTAACTGATCAACCACTGATTAGATCATCTCCGTGTCTAACAGCGGCCGGGTTGCAATAATTGAAACTATGGATTACTCTACATGTTGCACGGCTTCGGGTGTTTTTAAAAGGTCGGATGAATTTTAGTCTTCCTTTGAGAGGTCTACCAAAAGGGAGAATTCGAGACAGATCGGCATTTTGATGGAAAATAAAACACTTTTGGTCGAGGTATACCGTTTTTCATACTTACTCCCCCAGCTCGTTAATATTTCTTAAAGTCCTTTGTTTCCCTTCAAGGGAGCTTTTCAGCGCCTGTATGGAAGGCAGTGAAGATTATGTTTCTTCTATTCAGCTGTACTCGTAAACAATGAAAACAGAGACTTTTGAAGCTTAGTTATTGCTATATATCTAAACGTAGGAACGGTTTTTTTTTTTCGTTTCGTTTCTCTACTCCACGCGCTACAAGCAGAGAGAGTTGTTACAGCCATGGTCTGGTACTTCATTTTAAACGCTCCATCCGAAATCCCCTCCGTCGATGGTACTGGAAGGGAAGGGGTGGGGGTGGGGGGGGGGGGGAGGGGAAGTCTAGAATACATGTATTTCTGTCCTTCCTCCTCTGTCTCCGCCTCCACCTTCTCGTTCCATGATCTTCATTTGCCGGGAGACTGGAAAATTGTGCGTACGCGTGGAAAAATCCTGGCCACGCCCCTGTTGATGAACTAAAACCCTAACTGAAATGTTTCTGTGCCTTAACAGTGTAAAGTTTCATGATAATACCGCAATCACTGCCACCTATTTAAGCAATTCACTATTAGGTTTTAGCACCTGGTGAATCCAATGATTTTGAGTGTATATTTTAGCCAAGATTACACGTAAATATCGCGCATCACCTGAAACACGACCTCTTGAGTTTCGCTCTTAGATCCACATACTTCCAGTATGATGGACTGATTTACGAACAGCAAGAAGGAGCAGCCTTGGGTAGCCCGGTATCCGCAGTGGTAGCTAACCTCTACATGGAGGGTTTTGAGGAGCAAGCTTTGACATCGACGCCCTGTACACCTAAGATCTGGAAACGCTATGTGGATGACACCTTTACCATCTTAAATCGTGACAAAGTTGACTCGTTCTTACAACACTTCAATAGTCAACAGCCGACGATCCGTTTCACAATGGAAACTGAGAATGACAACTCAATTCCCTTCCTTGATACGTTGATCATCAAGGATTCGAATGGATACCTCTCTACCAGTAGTAGTCTTTATTTCACTGATAAAATACATATCAAGTGTTACATGGATTATATATAACTATTAAATACTTATATATAATCCATGTAACACTTAATACCAGTGTTAGTATACCAGTGTTAGTGTACCAGTGTTAGTGTACCAGTGTTTACAGAAAGCCTACACACACTGACCAGTACCTAGCGTATGATTCACACCACCCGCAATCTGTAAAACGCGGTATTGTGAAGTGCCTGTACGATCGATCTAAACACCTCATAACAAAACCATCAGTTATCTCTCATGAAAAGAAACACCTCCCATCGGTCCTTGTTTCCAACGGTTATCCGTTTTCGTTTGTAAAAATTCTTACGAAAACCAAGGGACGAACAACCACTAAAGAACCTGAACCCGGAATTAAATCTACTGTGGTTCTGCCATAAGTCAAAGGCACATCGGAGGCTCTTCGCCGTTGCCTACAACAACAAGGCATACGGACTGTTTTCAGATCTGAAACAAATCTTAGATCACACCTAGTGCGACCTAAGGACGTTGTCGATCCAGTAAAACAAGACGGAGTAGTCTACAAGATTCCCTGCGAATGTGGTAAGGTTTATATTGGAGAGAAGGGAAGATCTATGCATGAACGGATTAAGGAACACGATAGAGACATACGGCTTGCTTGAACCCAATTCTCCGCTGTTTCAGAACATAGCAACGCGACCGGACATTATCCGCTCTGGTACGAAGTTAAATTTATTGACCGAGACCCACATTGGTACACCCGTAGGGTTAAAGAGGCTATTCACAGAAGACTTCACCCTAACAACATTAACAGGGACAGTGGAATTGAAATTCCTGAAGCGTGGATGCCCACGATCAGACAACACAACAGCCGATCAGTACCAAAGCGGACCGCTGAGGGAACAATTTCTAGTCTGGACGACAAGGATCGAAATCCTCCAATCAACAACAGCCTAAGCGAGGGTCGAAACTCACCAATCACGACCAGCCACGGTGCTTCTTATTCTCACACGCAACCAGTCGACACCATCGCCTGATGAAGACCACCAGTATAGCGGTCGAAACGTCGCGATCCACATCTTTGTGACTCAATCGTGAGACAAAAGATTACCTCAGCTATCATTATATAATTATAATTATATGATTATGATTATAATTATGATTATAATTATGATTATTATGATGTTCTCGTCAAGTTTTCCTGCTTTTCATCCATTGTAGCCGGCTCCAAGCATTGGACCTAGGGCGTTACAGGGGAAGAAATTATTTCCGCGACGGTAGTTTCCTTAGTTAATTACATCATCTGTTAACTTCCCGACAGGACGTTTATTACTACTATTATGAGCCATTATCTTGTTTTCTTCTTATGTCCTTGATTTATCGTCAATCCAAGAAATTAATAGCAAGTGAAAGACGTGAAAGTTATTAGACAAGCATTTTTAACAAAGGATTAATATAGTTTTCTCATAAGTCGTAACTTAATAATTTTGCAATTATTTATTGTTTTGTAAATACTGGATGAAATGTTAAACAATATTTTGAATAATTTGAAGTAAAATTATTACTATTATTATTATTATTATTATTATTAGAGCGCTTTTCAATTGAGTGTCGTGAAACCAAAACCAAAGCAATTAATCTGACCAATCACAACAGAAGTAAGCAGTGCAATGAGCCAATCAGAATACGAAGCAATTACATGTAACCGGCGTAAAGCGCGGGAAAATACGCGCGTGTAAATCACAATCGGTTTTGGTTTTGCTTCTCATTGGTTGAGAAAGTGGCTCGAGTTTTCCTGGCCAATCACAGAGCAAAGCAATGCAAAACCAAAGCAAAACCATAATTACTTTCGACACTCAATTGAAAACCGCTCCATTACCATTACTATTATTTTTGTTATTATTATTGGTATTAGTAGTATTTATCATTACTTGCTAATTTTCACGTACAAGCCAGATCACTCGTTATCATCACATTTAAGTTTAAATACGCCAAACTTGCGCCAAAAAATTTATTGTTGCACGTTGCCAATATTTAGAGGTCAAGTTACAAACATTTTACTGTCGTTTTTTAAATTCTACAATAACTTATTACTTTTAAAACGAATTTAAAATACAAGCAACACAAGGCTGACGCTTGGTGAAACTTGCGTCGGAAAGGGAGCTGTTGCTAAGGCGCTTGTTGCTTTTTTAAAGTGGGGTAGGGGGGGGGGCCGCTCCCGCGTTTTCAAGTGAGGGGAGGGGACTAACTCTAAAAATAATTAAAACGCATATAATTCCGTTAAATTCATAAGCTTTGTCCAGCAGTTAACATATTTTATTAACTCAAAAAATCAAGTGATATGCTTTTCTACACTTTTCAACTCAATTCAAACATTTAGAGAAAGAATTTAGTGACAAAATAAGCTTTGTAATCACACTTATTTTAATAAAACGTGATATGTAAAGGAAGATAGAATAATTATAACTTTGGTTCATTTATTCGCTTACTGTCACGAAATCGGATTCTCTGAATGTACCGGATTCTCTGAATGTACCGAAGACCAACAAATTCATTTGCCACTTCAACAAGGCAAAGTTTTCTGTTCTGTCTTTGTGAGTGTTGAGTACTGTAAGATTCTTTCTTGAGTCTTTTTTCTTTTAGCCTTTCTTGAGTAACTCTTCAAGAGTCGCTTTCACAGACAACATAGGAAATTTTAAAATGCGCCTTATCTCTAGAAGTTAACCTAAGGAAATGGTGTAATAGATACTCTCAGAAGTTAACTATGCGGAGAGAAAAGCAGCTCTAACACAGAAACAGAGAACGCACAAGAAACTTCTACCCTTCGTGACGCAGTTTCCTCCATCGTTACCCTTACTTGGGTCAATTTCTGCTAGGTATGTGCCGCTGGCCTCTCAGAACCCCTACCCCGTTATAGTCTATTCTGTGGCTGATCCCTGATAGACTCCATCTTAGTCACTTTTGGTCAAACGTGATTTTCGTGATCCCAACTAAGTAAATCGTCCTAAAAAGGATTGACACATTTGTTAAAGTGAATGTAGGACACTTTACTTTTCACCTACAGTGCAAATATTCTGGTACATTTACCCCCAAAATCCCGAAAATGTGCGACCCCATTCTAGTAACTCTATTGAAAATGCAACCCCATTACAGTCAATCCCCTGACGACCCATCATTGTTCACCAACTATAGGCCTATTTCAATTCTACCTAGCTTTTCCAAATTTCTTGAGAGAATCATCTACAGTCGGATACTTAATTATTTGACTAATTTACATATTCTCTGTGATAATCAGTTCGGTTTTAGGAAAAATCACTCTACCGTTCTTGCTTTGATTGATTTGCACGATAAAATTTCGTCTGCTTTGGATAAAGGTGAATTAGCGGTTGGCGTCTTTTTAGATATCTCTAAAGCTTTTGACACAGTTAATCATTCTATCTTTTTCGATAAACTTGAACACTACAGCATACTTGGCTTGGCCCTGAAATGGATAAAGAGCTATTTTTCAAACAGACTTCAATTTGTTGAATACAACGGTCATGTTTCTTCACGTACCAATATTTCGTGTGCTGTTCCACAAGGTTCTATTTTAGGACCTTTATATGTTTTCTGTTGTACATCAACGATATAAACAATGCATCTACATTATTACAATTGATCTTATTTGCTGATGATACCAACGTTTTCTTGTCTCATAAGGATGCAGATTGCTTGGCTAACATTCTGAATACTGAGCTAAATAAGTTGTCAATTTGGTTCAGAGTTAACAAGCTCTCATTAAACCTAAAAAACCTAAATTTATGGTATTTAAACCAAGTCAAAAACGTACAAGTCATGATATTCAGCTTTTAATAAATGACCATAAACTTGATCAGGTAAAAGAAACAGTTTTCTTGGGAGTAATCCTAGATGAAAATTTAAATTGGAAGTCCGAAATCTCACATGTGGCCAACAAAGTCTCTAAGTCTATTGGAATAATTCGCAAATCTAGTCTCTACCTGTAGACAAAATCTTTACGAACATTATATTTTTCATTAGTCTATCCATACCTTTTTTACTGCAACTTAGTTTGGGCCTCTACTTACAGAACTAACCTTGTTCGTCTTGTAATTCTACAGAAACGAGTGGTGAGAACTATAGCTAAAACCACTGATTTCTATGCACATACTGATCCAATCTTTAAAAATCTTGGTATTTTAAAATTTGATGACATACACCTATTACAACTAGGTTTATTCATGTACTCCTTTCAAAACCCTACTCTTCCTTTAAAATTCTATTGTAAATTTACCTTACAGAGCCATATTCATTCGTATCATACAAGAAACTCTCATTCATATCGTTTGCCTTTTTGTCGGACTAAAGGCGCGGCTACACGAGCGATTTTTCACTCTCGCCGGTGATGCGATTTTTTCAATTTTGTCGCGTCACCAGCGCGCGATGAAAATCGCAAGTGTAGCCACCCTTGAACGTCGCAAGAAAAAAATGGAGAGAAATTGAATGAGTTTAATTTTTCGCGATTCTTTTTCTGCGATTTTTTGAGCTGTCGCATCACCTGTGCGAGGGTGGCTACAAGGGTGATTTTCACTGCGCGCTGGTGACGCCACAATTAAAAAAAAAATCGCATCACCATCGCAAGCAAGAAATCGCTCGTGTAGCCGCGGCTTAATATCAAACAATTTTCCATTTTTTACCAAGGACCTAAATTTTATAATTTCTTTAATTCCAAGATCGTCAACTCGTCCTCTCCTGTCTCCTTTAAGAAAGCACTTAAGGCGTTTATTTGTAATAACTATTAGTAGTTTTAGATATAATGTGATTAAGTGTTAACTTTATTTGCAGCTTGTAACCTATTGTAATTGTATCCGTCGTCATGTTCTTTTTTCAAACTTTCATCTTGTAAAACAATAGCTGAGGAGGTGTAATAAACATAAGCTTCATAGTTTCCTTTAGGTCTCCTCGCCATTGTAACTTCTATCCATTCTATCTTTTTGTTTTCCTTATAATAATGCTATTTATGGTTTGGCAAATAAATAAATAAAAAATATAATAAAATAAAAAATCCAGTCGTGAAAAAGCGACCCCATCCAGCGGCACATCCCCGTTAGCCTACTACTAGGATGTCCCCCCCCCCCACCCCCCCGCCGCCGGGTCGTTACCATGTTTGAAAAACATACTAATGGACAAATGACATCTTATACAAGAACAACCATTACTCAGAAAGATATTCAAGGAATACTCCATTGATTTCTTATAGAAAAGGAACAATCGCTTATAGATATGCTTGTTTTACACGGGGAGGGGGGGGGAGGGGGGAGGGCTGCCCCCCGGCCCTCCCCCTGCGTGGTCCCTGTGCTAAGCTTTAGAGCTTGCGTCTTGGTAAAAAATGCTGCTGTTGCCCTCATATTTTCAAATTATTTTGACTCATTCTCTATATTGCAAGAACAACAGTTCAATGCACCCTAAGTTTTGCCTCAATCATTTATGTGGATGCCGTAGTCTTGATTGCAATAAACTCTCTTTTTAAATTTTTATGTAGTATTTATTTCGGTTGTATTTAAATGATCGTCGTGCAGCTAATAATAGCTAATAAGTAGCTGAATGCCGAAAACACGCCTCTGGACACCGTTTTACACAGAATAAAACAACTTATCTGTCTTGCTGGTTTCCATACTTGAAGTTAGCTTTTCATTTCGCAGTTATTCCTGAAATAATATTCTCAACAAATAAACTCGTTGCTTTACAAACTGTGAGTAAATTAGATTTCTTTTATGACGTAAAACAAACTGGCATCAGAATCCACTGCGCGCGGAAAATCTAAACGTTCTAGAACTAGAAGTCCTTTCAATACCAAATTTTCGCAGTATTTATCATGCGTGTAGACTTCGACTGTGTACGCGAAAATGTGAGGCTTGTGGGATGTGGCTTGAATGTAGCTTGTGGGGAGTGACAAGAATATACCTCACAAATTAATGTAAGAAGGCGTTTGTGAAATTTTTTTAATCCATTGTAAACTTAGCTTGGCTGCAAGGTTTTAAGTTCAATAAACTATTTATCTCTTTATCTGATGTGTACAGGTAAGCCGAAAGCCACTCATCGGGCACTAAGGCTACGTGGTGGCGGCCATTACTCCTTAAATCTACCAAATAAAGATTGAGTCTACGTATTGGGTATTACCCTAGCTGTTAGCTGTGCCATGCTGATGAGGCGTGACAAGGCCGAAACAGCTGGTCATGGCTGCTAATGCTCAGCTTTATATACATAGACACATTAATTTGTGAGGTATTCTTGTACATACGCGAAAGTCGGCAACTGGCAAGTCTCTGAAAAGTCTTATTAGTATAAAGTTTTCATTTTAGGAACGTGGGATGGGCATCAAATCAAAGCCTAAGATTGCTGCCACGGTGTCATAAGGTCCGATACCTGCACCTTCTGTTAGCTATTAGTCATTCTGAACGAAAACGGTCCGGTCAGCGCTTAAAATGGAAGGATCCGTACAAAATCTGGACGTGAGGGGAAAATATCACGCGGCCATTATTCATCAGTCAATCGGAAACCCCGACTCCCCGACCCCCGGGACTTAGCGGGGAATTTAACATTTACCAAGTGTTAAAAACGGCTTATTACCCGGCCCCCGGAGCCAAGGCGTCTGTTAAAAGCCCCGCATAGCGGGGACATCCGAACCTAATGAAGAAACTCAACTCAAATCGGGATCGTTGGTCTACTCGATGTATAAATGTCAAACTTTATCTGTTCTTAGTTCTTTCATTAAAAACTCCAGCCTCTTTAATAAGCCGCGATCTCCATTTGCGCCGAAAGCTAGCCTTCAATCTGCCGAATTTACGATGCAGAAATCCACTTTCAGTTTTATAAGCCATGAGTTCATGTAAAATCGGCATTGTGTCGGATGTAGCGAATGGGTCATCCCCAAAACTACTTCAGAATTATATATATGGATCTTGGTGTTATATGACTGCAAATGGGTGCGTGTTAATGTCAAACACAACATGCTACAGGTTCAGCACATAAAAAGAAAATATTAGCTCTCTTACCTCGGTGACTTGAATGAAAGTCTTCCGCCGGAAAACGACACCAAAATGTTGCTAACGACCCACCTTTAAAAGGATACTCTATAGACACCTAAGCCGATATCTCAAACGCTTCGTAAAATAAGGTGGATTTAAAATAAGCTTTTTTAAAAATAAATTTCAAACTGCATGATGGTGATGAAAAGGCTTCTAAATGCCTTTATTCCAAATATCCTCAACAATAATTCACTTCGTATAAACTTTGGTCACTTTAAACTTAATTATAAAAATATGCAATCTTCTCCTTCAAGGGTATTCTCATGACTTAAACAAAAGTGGATGAGCAACTTCCCCTAAAACTACTAGATATACCTTCTCCATCAAAAATATTCTCATTATGATTCTTTTAAAACATTTACAAAGCCGGTAGGCAACTTTTCCCATAAATGTGTAAACACTCCTTCAAAAATATTTCCATTACGATTAAATCTGGTTAAAATCTATTAAAACAAAGTGGGTAGGCAACTTTCCCTATAAATGTGTATACACTCCTTCAAAAATATAGGCAACTTTCCCCAACAAAATGTGTATCAACTGGTATTGTTCTTAACGCCATCTTGAAAGACAGAGACTCTGTTTAGTCCGTCATGTTAAATCCCCGCTGTCGCCCCCGCTTTAGGTGATTGCGTGCTGTTAAATCACTGCTCCACGGCCCCGGCTTTACTGATATTGTTAAATCCATCGCCCACCTGGGACAACGCGCCGTTAAAAGTGCGTTAAATCCCGGCTTTGGACGTCCCGGGGGTCGGGGGGCCGGGGTTTCAATTGACTGATGCATTATATTTTCACATGCCGGTTTTGTTTCAACCTCCGCTCGACGAACTAAGCGGCGAAAGGGGGACTGCTCGTAGTCTAGTTTTGCAACGGATATTTGCTCTCCATATATTGTGGCGAAGGACCTCAAGCTCTGAAAGACTTTTTAAGCCAACGCGCTGTCAAACAACTCAGTACATAACGCTGTTTTGTCAAATGTTAAGTAGACTATAACACTACTTAACTTCAATTACGTGAAAGCTATCTATCTTACCTCGATGACGATGATTCAGTTTGTGGTGTCCAACGTGGATCAATTCTTGGACCTCTGCTCTTTCTTTCCGCGTGTTTAAAGTTATCGACTACACGTCTGTTTGAGGACCGCGGACTCAACAACGCGCCTTTACCAAGAACTCAATCGTGATCTGAAGACCGATCTGAATAACATTCTGAATTGGCTACTCACAAGCTGACCAGCTCAGTATCAATGTACTTTGACCTTAAATTAATTTAATTTTAATTTATTCCATTTTCACTGCACTTACAAGAAAAAAGATAGAGATGTGGCCTGATTGATTATGCACGCTGATGCCGTGTAAAGTGGTGGCCATTCTATATCCAGAGTTCTTTCTACTAAATCCCTCGAGGTGATGACTGACCAGCGTCTCTGGTTTGGGATCAACATGTACCCTGTGCAAAAGAATCTCGGCTGGTATACCTGGCTTAAAACGGATTCACCAATACGTTACCATAGACACACTAGTTACAACATGTAAGAACACGTGTGCCACATACCAGTCTTTTTTACTGTTGTGGCGCGACTGCAAAAACCGCGAACAAAAAACTGTGCACATAGAAAAACCAAAAAGATGTAAAAAGACTTTTGCATTTTGTTCGTCATCACGTTAACGACAGTTTAGAAATGTATCTGCTTGCATGTTTTCAGCTCGGTAGCGTGCTTTGTTTGAAAATAGACGGAATAGAGCAGTCTGAATTTTAGGTTTTTCACAGTGTGTGACGTGAAGATGGCTGCTCACAAGCATGTCATGTACATGGAAACATTGATTGAGCGTGTGTTTTTGAGGTCTGAACAGCCAACATGACAAGAGAAGGGTCTACGAGAATGTTTGAATGTTTGCAAGCTCAACAGAGAGAAGAAAGCTTTGAGATAGCCAAAGTAAATTCCAAATGTTTTCTCGTTTCCGGCCGCCGAAAGTAGCGCGAGTGGTCGACACTCCCGCCCGAAATTAATCTAGCGTGAGACTGCAATAGAGAGCTTGCTTGCAGGCTAGCCGCCATATCGGTGCCCCTCAGAGGGAAACCAACATGGGATTATCGGATGGAGACACATAGCTGTCCAAACATACAAAATTGTTAACAAGAAAGCACCCAGTCACCTCATATCATTGATCATGTTACTGCTCCATCTCTTTGTTCGCTCATTCATTCATCCATCCATCCATCCGTCTGACTACGATTGCGAATGACGTAAACAACTGAGTCCAAGGTGTCCATGACAAAAAATTTCAACACAGATGCTTTGTTTTGTCTTTTTTTTTGCGACTGAAAAATCGGAGGACGAATATCGACGCGGACTGGGTATATTGCCTGATACCCGTCCTCCAATTGGCACCGCGTGACCCAAAATAGCCAATAAAATCACGCAAAAATTAATCGGTGGGTTATAACATGGATTATTATATGACTGGCTCTTTCAGCGGTCAAGATGAATCAATTCTCCTGCTGTGATTGGCTACCCGCGAGGTCAAGATGGAGCTATCTTGACCGCTCGGGATAGCCCGTTCGTCCCGCGTTTTACTGTCTTTTAATAGCGTCCTTTGAGTCATATAATAAATCCTTTATTGACCGAGCTTATTCGGTCAAGATAGCGGGATATTGGCCTTGTTCTTTTTTTGCGTGTTTATGGACCTCGACTTCGTCTCGGTCCATAAACACGCAAAAAAAGAACTTGACCAATATCCCGCCATCTTGACCTCACGCTTGGTCAATAACCTATATATATCTCATGAGTCACTTGTATTTTTTTTGGGTGTGTATGCAAAAGGAAATAGAAGTGAGAAGAAGAATTTTCCATGCTTTATCATGAGAAAGCTTTGCATAACTATTTTAAACCATGGTCTAGAAAATGCATAACCCGCCTATACTAATAAAGCAGGGAATGGTTCGGAGGAATCGTAATGAATGTACAATGGATTTCCTGCATTCTGATTGGCTGTAATTTCGATAGCATGGTATAATAAACTAATATAAAGAATGACAAGAGTCTGAAAGTCATCCCAGTATTGTGTAGACCCCCTAGCAACTAATTCACACGCTAACCCTCAATATTAAAGCCCAACTCACAAAGTACCAATAAATATTTACAGCTGCCAATCTGAACAACAGAAACCACCAATGAAGAAATCTATCTGCAATCTCTGTGTACAAAATTGACTATTTGACTCATTTGAGCCAAATTTCTGTTCTCTGAAATGTCTACTTGGTTGAATGAGGCCCTGCCAGGGGGTGGAGGTGGTGGTGGTGGGGGGGGGGGGGGGTCCCCTGTGTCACTTGTCTGAATTTTAACATATCCAATGTTGGTGTTTAAATCGCTAATTCTCGGCCTTGATGTCACTGTCAGAATTTTGCCAGGAATGATGTCTCTCATTGGGGTTTCATTTTTTACCCTGGCAGGGCCTCTAGAATGGCATTGAAAAAGGTGACCAATAAATGCCTAGCAGATTCTTGAACTCAAGAGTTTAATTGATTTCAAATGTTCCATCTGCCTGTTTCTAAGACTTCTGCTATTAACAAAGTTTGCAAGTAAAAGTTGACAGCCCATAATTTGATTTATTCTTGAACTGTTAGATTCGCATGTTACTGTAACTGCATGAACTTACTGGTTATGCACTGTCCTAAAAGCTAGTAAATGTGTAACAAAAATAAAATTACCGGTAAATAATGTGTTGAGAAAAACAACTATTGGTTGAAACAGCTTTTGCTGGTTACATTAATTCTAGCCATCAATTTATACTGCAAGATTTCCTGAATGCTTACATGTCACATCTGAGGGATACCCTTGACCATGGAGCACAACAAAACTATGTCGAAAACCCTGATGCAAATAAATTGCTGGTAAATGACTTGCCAATTGTCCCACCAGGCTGGTCATGCATGTGTATTGATTAACTTTTTAAATATCGTCAAATATAGTGTTTGCATATAAAAGTTATCATTAATGTATTTCGGGTACTAATCAGCCTCTTCAAAACCCTTGTGATGTTCAGTGATATTAGGGTTTCAAGAATTTTAATAATTTATGTTCAGAACTGTAAAAAAAACCAACAGATTGATCATACATTCTACTTACTGTCTCAAATGTACATGTGATGCAATAATTGCATTTAATTAACAATTTATGACCCGTAGCTTGTACATTTAGCTTCATTCATGTTCTTCAGAAATCAGATCCTTCCCATGGATAGTTTTGTAATGTTTTCTCAACGAGCTTGGATCTGTGTACCTTTTAAAGCAGTTTGGAACTTTGCAGTGATATGGTTTGGTCTCTGAATGTGTCCGTGTATGTTTATACCTGTCACTTGAGTTTGAGTACCGTTTATTGCACCCCACCACGGGGCACGCATAGGGCTTCTCTCCGGTGTGTGATCTCGTGTGAATTTTCAAGTTCTCGAGCCGTGAAAAGCTTTTGCCACAAGAGTCATGGGTACAAGTGTGTGGTCTCTCGCCAGTGTGAGTTCTCATGTGTATCAGCATTTTATAGCGGGCATTGAAGCCCTTTCCATTGCGCGGACAACCTTGCCAAAGACAGCAGTATTCACTAGCTTCAGTTCTAATGTGATATTCATTGACATGGACAACAAGATCTTCCAGAGACAAGAAGTGCTCACAACAACTGTCCCACTTGCACTGGTGAAGTTCAGGTAATGATGGTGATAATGGAGATGTTATGCCATGTGGCAACACTGAAACTATTTGACCTTGAGGACTGACTTGGTCTTGGTCAAAAATTTGCCGCAGGTATGCCAGGCCAGATGGGTGACCTGTGACGACTACATCTGTTGCTGGTGAAGAACTTAACTTTCCCGAAGATTTGCTACTTTGAATTGCTTCTGATGTCGTAAACTGGTAATAACAAAAATAAAATAATGTTACATCAAATCAAAATCAAATAAAGATGAAGTGAGAGAAACTTGCTGGAATATTTCATGAGATTTACAGAAAGTTTTGGGTGTGACTACTTACATAGTCACTGGCTTACACAAAGAAATAACTGTACTTTTTTCACGTAAGAATTTGTGTAGAGAACTGGTAGTATTTGACCAATGACATTACCAGTTCACAACAGCATGTGTGTTTCATGAAGAAACTAACAAGTTAGCAGTTTTAGGGGTAAAATTGTGGCTTTAATAGCAAGGTGGCCATTCTCATTATCTAAGCAATGTGCCTTAAATTTGTTTTGAGTTTCAACATTCTGAAGGCATTTGGTCCAGAATATGGTACTTTTCAAGCATCAATGAAAATCAAGCATCAAATGAAAATCACAATCCAGCCAGTTTCAAATTTGAGGCACATCATTAGATTTGGTCACATGGTGGGTTTTCAGTGTAATCAAGGAGACTGCAGTTTTCTAATAATATTGGCGTGATGCCTCTGAAAAAGAAATTCAAACCCTTTTGAAGGGCCATATGTGGAAGCTGCCAAAGATTCACCAACAGCTGTCCAACTAAGATTCACAAAATGCAATGGCTAGCCAAGTAAGCGTGGATAAGCCAATTGAAGTTGAAAGTGCTTTCGATTCATTTAGCCAAACAAAGTCAAGAAATTTTTTTGATTCATGGCAGGTTTATGATGAAAAGGAAAAACTGTATAATGTTATTTATAAGTTGAATTAGTGTCATAGAACTCATTAAAAGAAAGGTGGAAAGTTGAAATGTGCTTATTAAGCATTTTAATTTAATGTCTCATGGGACTCAAAAACTTCAATAGGGAACTCATTGAATGGGTTTGGGACTTCGGTTTCAGCTTCAGTTTCAGTTTATTTTTTGCCACTTATTGTTGTTTTAAATTACAAAATAAATATATATTAAACTACAAGAGATATTAAATAATCGATAAAAGAAGAGCATTACGTGAGGATGCCCATATAGAAACCATTAGGGCTTATTCGGGCTACAGGCACCTCAAGAAAAATACAATGATAAAATGATAATTTAGGTGTGTCTTATTTAATTTGTAAGCATATTTAGGTTAAAAAGCAAGAACACAAACAAAGAAACAAACAAACAAAATAAACAAAATAAGGGGAAGTCAGTTCAGGAGGAAAGTTCTTAATTCAGACTTAAATTGAGAAAAACTGTCAGCATTCTGAATTTCTGTATTGATGGATTGGTGACACCCTGGGACTCACTGATCTAAATTCGTAGATCTATGGATCACTGTGACGTATATGTTACATTAACTTTATAGTTAATTAGTGGCCACATACTGGCTTAATAAACTGGAAGTCATGTGTCAGAGATGAGGGCATTCAATCGTAAATGGAAGGATTAAATTGCCTTTCCCCTCAGTTGTTGTAGAAACAGTGATATTAATTTATTTCACCCACTGACTATTGAAATGCCAAAGATCTTGGATCAGATCAGATCAGAACTTGGATAGGAGAGGCAGAGTCACATATCTGGGAAACTGTAATATTAGAATAATTTGTTTAGTTCACAAAGTGTCTTTTATAACTCACCACAACACAAGGTTCCAGAACCTCTCTGTCCTCTCGTTTGACCATTAAAAGTTCTTCCTGTCCTTCTTGTTCATGCAGCTCACCAGTAAGAATCTCAGGTGTTCCTTGAACATGTGTCAACACACAAGGCAGAACAGATGAGGTCAAAACAACTTGTGGGTGAAGAAGTCCCACAGTTGAGTTAATGACATTGGAATCAGACAGCAAATCAGTAGAAACTGGTGCATCTGAGAGACAAGGGGAGTTTTCCAAGTCACTTGAAGCAATTGCTTCAGTTTCATTGAGAACAGATGATCCATGTAGCACAGAGTCTTCAGCAGATAGACTTGTCATGACAGACGTTACATCTCCCTGGTCCAGCATCTCAGAGACTGTTGACATGCCATGTAAGGGATTAGGACATTTTTCAACCTGTAATTCACCTGAAACTTCCTTTTGGTCATCCACCTTGTCCAGCTTAGAATGCACTTGACTGTCATTTTCCAATTCATCTGACATCTGTAAATCCCAAACGATGAATTCTATGTCAGAATCCAAGATTGCATGCACTCTAACAAAAATTTTAGTAAGCCCAAACGCTCTGAACCTTTGAGGCAAGGGTGCCCAGCATTTAAGTTTTGTGCAAAAACTATGTTTTTTCTTGTCGCCAAATGGCAAAAGTCAGTTGCCAATATGTAATGTAAAAAATCTAATGCAGAGCCTAGTTGGAAAATGGCAATCAGTCTCTAATCCAAAATCTCCATTTTAGTTTAGGTTCCGAAGCGTCATTAATATTCTCCTTACTTCCAACCCCTCCAATTAAATTGTGCAACTGCCACTATTCCTTCATATTCACTTTAAAGGTATCATGTTGTCATGGTCTATGATAACACAGGCACCGTGCAGGGGGAGGGGATGGCTTGAGGGCAATCGTATGATGAGTAGAGCTTTGTGGATACGTTACTAATTGCCATTTATGATTAGTTGAGCAAAAAGGTAATTAAATTGTTTTAAAATACTGCTTTTTGTTGCTGAAAGTATATTTTTCACCACACCATGATAACTAGTTTTAAATGCATTTCTAGCCATTTCAGAGGACTTTAATTTTAAAATTTTCCAGGGAAGCAATTGCCCCCAGACCCCCCGAATTGACTCACACTAATGCATTCGAAGTGAGCCCCCCCACTTGCAAAGTTGCTGCGTGGGCCCTGCAATAAAGTAGCAAATATTATAACTGTAGATAATTATAATAATATCAGTATCAGCCAACTTTAAGGAGTACATGAAGCAAATTGGCATGAACATGAGGTTGGAAGTGATCCAGAAAACAGTATTGCTAGGGACAGCAAAGATATTAAGGAAACGACTGTCCCTGTAAGAAGAAGGAAAAGAGAAACCTGGGACCCATGGTGACTTGGACTATAAATCAGGCAGAATATCCTGCCTGAGTCTATAAGGAGTAATAATAATAATAATAATAATAATAATAATAATAATAATAATAATAATAATAATAATAATAATAATTTCTGTCTGATGGGACTGCCATATCTATAATCTGACATTTCTGATTCGTGTGATCTCAGATATCATAATCAGAGATCACACGAATCAGAAATTTCAGATTATAGATATGGCAGTCCCATCAGACAGAAATACATCCGTTAAGGTAGTCGAGAAACTCTCTAAGTATAAAGACTTAGAAATTGAGATCGCCAGATTGTGGAAAATGGGAACAGAGACGATACCAGTTGTCACTGGTGCACTAGGGGTCATTAAGAAGGGACTGGAAAAGTACGTTGACAAAATCCCAGGTACAGTCAGCATTGATGAGCTCCAAAAAATTACTCTTCTGGGTACAGCTCGCATCCTCAGAAGGGTCCTGTCAATCAAGTGAACTCTTTGGTACCTAAGGCCCATGGGTTAGACCAGGTGCTTCAGAGACTAAACAAGCAAGCCAAGGATTATAAGTCATAATAATAATAATAATAATAATATAATAATAATAATAATAATAATAATAATATAGTATTGTTCCTTTTTGTCTAGTGAGAGTTGTTTCAGTCTTAAGCTTTGGTTTTCTTTTGTATTTCCCTGGAATTTTTTGTGAGGATCTTATCACAGTAAGAATGATTTATAACTAATTACTTAGATGTCATCAATAATTTTAATTCAAACACAACAACATCTCCATGACTCCACGGGAGATCGTCAGATTATCTAAGACTTAATTAAAGAGACATGGGATTTCGTGTAATCAAGAAAATCCGATCATGCAAAATCTTTTTAAGATAACTAAAGATTTTCAGATTACTAGTCGTGGTTAAAAGACTAAGTTAGCTTACCCAAATTTAGAAGAATTAATTTCGAAATAAAAACAAGAAAACCAATAAACTCGATCAATATAGTAAGCTTAAGTTATATTTAAGCGTAGAACTTAAGTAGTAGACCCTCCAGTAACTCAGATGCCGAGTAAAGCTATGATGATGCACAAATTGACCCAAACTGTTTTTAATTCAAATACAAAAATAAAATTCGCGAAGTTATATTAGGTAGGAAGAGAAAATTAAAACCGGTTTGGAAGAACGCTAAGCTTCAGTTTCAGCTAAAGCAAAACCAATCTTGCACTTAACAAAGTTTGAATCAAGTATGAAACTCTTAATTAAGTTATCGCCCCATTTCGAGCCGTGTAAATTTGAAGGTCAACTCTACAATTATCCAGCTTAGAGTAACAAGCTAAAGACGTACTGAGCGATCAATATCTCTTTCCCAGCTTACCATCAGAAGAAACACGACATCGACATGCAGAAAATCGACACAATCACATGAAATGTACACTGTTTTGATCACGCTAACCTATAAAGTTTCGACGACCAAACAGGCACCCCTTTCACTGGATTGTTACACTAGCGGACAAATACTTGAACATGCGTGCAGAGCACTTACCACGAACGGTTATACTCCGACAGATGCGTAATTGAAGTTTAATCCACCGGTTAGTATTTTCTCTGTAGAAGAACTCATCATCGTACGCGTTCCAAGCCTTGGCAGCCGCGCCTTTTAGAAGCACCACCTGCGTGTCAATCACGCGAGCAAGCCACGCGAGTGACCGTCCTCTACATCTACATCTACTCCCAAATTGCTGTTGTTGTTTTAGGTGTGTGTGTGTGTGGGCGGGGGGGGGGGAAGGGGTGAGGGAGACGTGGTGGGAGTACTCGCCTCCCAACGAGTTCGATTCCCGCACTCGACGTCATATCAGAAGACGGAGAGCTTTATACATGTTGTTGTTCGTTATTCGTTAGTTCATTATTTACGAACGTTCCACTTAATGAGACAATACAAATTTGTCTTGACAAATTGTACGCCCTCCCCAATCCGCCAACACTGCCCCGCTCAGTCTTGAAAGTTCTGCTTGAGTTTGCCACAAAGAAAAGCCATTTCATATTTGATGGCCAATACTACGACCAAATTGACGGTGTGGCTATGGGCTCTCCTTTAGGTCCTGTTTTGGCCAATATCTTCATGTGCCATTTTGAAGAGAAATGGGTTCTTAACAACAACGCTCGCCCTTCTGTTTGGTTTCGATACGTTGACGATACCTTCACCTTGTTCGACAGTAAAAGCACAGCAACTCAGTTTCTACACTACCTCAATAACTGTCACTCAAATATCAAATTCACCGTTGAATTTGAAGAGAACAATACAATCCCTTTCCTGGACATTCTCATCAAACGCCACAGTCAAACTTTCTCAACATTCATCTACCGAAAGAAGACCTTTACCGGCCTGTACACAAAATGGGACTCATTCACACCTAGGAAATATAAAGTAAACCTCATCCGCACGCTCACTTTTCGTTGTTTCCGCATCTGTTCGTCACCTTCTCTTTTGCGGTCTTGTTTAAATGAACTGAGGAAGCTGTTGTTACAAAACGGTTACCCTGCTGGTGTTGTCAATTACAACATTAATGATCGGTTCTGAACAGGCAACAAAACAGACCGAAGATTCCAACCACCACAGTCCCCAAAAAGGAAATAATCTTAGTTCTACCTTATTTAGGAGTACAAAGCAAAATTATTACCAAACAGCTGAAGACCTGCATTAGTAAATTTTATGGCTGCATTGATCTTAAGGTTATTTTCCAAAGCGCTCATCGCATTAAGTCTCTTTTTCCCTACAAAGATAGAATTAACCGTTCCCAAATGTCAAAAGTTGTTTATAAGGCTAGCTGTTGGGACTGCCAGGATTTCTACATTGGAAAAACAAAACGTAGATTGCATGACAGAAAAACTGAACATTTTAAAGCGATGACGAGTAGCTGTCATGCATCTGCTAGCTATCGCAGACCACGTCACGTCAACTGGTCACAACTTAAAATGGGACCACTTTGAGATATTAGCAAAAGGTCGGTCAGATACTCATTGCAAGATAAAGGAGACTCTACTAATTAGAGAATTGAAGCCTACCTTAAATGAAAATGTAAGCAGCGAAAAGCTGTATCTCTATTAGTTTGCATCTTTTATATGCAAATTATTTTTAGCTTCTGTCAAGGTTATTGTTAATTAGTTACTTATCTTAAATTTAAAATTTAGTTGTTACTTTAATTCCTAACGGTCACTTCTGAAGATGTATGTCGAAACATACGAAACGTCAAGTTAAACGATATAGTTTTATTTTTGTTTTCCAACAATGCGTTCTATTGTCATGTTTATCACCGCGGTTTGTGTGTTATTTCTTGTTGTTCGTTCTCTACCCTGCTGGAGGGGTTTTTGTCCGGGTTCTCCGGTTTTCCCCTCTACTCAAAAACAGAAGCGTATCACCCGCTTCTGTAAAAAACCATAACGTCTAAATCCCAGTTCAATCTGGAATGTTCGAACGTGGCTCCTGCGGACGTTTAATACATTAGCCCTTGGCTCGGGAGTTTGGGCAACTCTCTACACTAATGTGCTTCGAGTGTTATGCATATGTCATCGGCTTCCCCGTGGGGTCGACCCCCGGGCCAACCAGGGAGATATGCAGGGGAATATAAGGAGATGTATGTGATTCTTTGCCCGAGGGTAGGGGAAAATCTTGACACTGTTTTACGATCAAAGATTAGGGGTGGGGGAATTCACAAGTTTGAAAAGGATGTCACTGCGATTTTCAGCTGAGAGACACCTCACCCAGGGGACTTTTTCTTGAGAGATTCCCCGACCCCCCGGGGAAATTCTCAAGTTTGCTTGACTGATTTTACAATCCCCCTGGTTAGCCCGGGGGTCGACCCCACGGGGAAGCCGATGACATGTGCATTAAAAGAGGGGGGACACTCCAAACTAACAGGCCAATAGAGGACAGTTTATTTTATAACAACAGTCTCAGTTCAAGTGACAACATGATTTTGCATAATTTGTTATTTCTTTTTATTTCCTGGAACATCTTGCGCAATTTCCGAAACTCATTTCAGGGCCGGTCATCTTGCGTGAAAGAGAGTTTCTCACTCATCATATCATGATTATTCATAACACGCCAATTAATTTGTAGTATTTCTTGGTCAGAATTTTGTTTTGTATTCTGTGCCGGGTGGACTGAAACAGCTGTTAAAATCAACAAACGAAATGGTTAGAAAATTGCTCATGAGAGGTCTTCTTTATCTTGGTCATGGCCTATGAGCACAGTGTGAGCAAAGTATTTGGAGCTTACTTCTGATTGGTACAGCTGAGAGGCCATTGTTTCTGGCTAGTGATGAGAAATCCATCTTTGCCTGAAAACAAAACTGTATTTCTCTTTCAAAATAACCGATGGAAAACAAGTTTAGGGAAATACAGTCAAGAAGAAATGCATTATTTAATTTTAAATAGCTTCTGATTCTAGGAAAAGGCTTTTTACACGTCTTAATTGTCAAATATTTTGTACGTCTCTTAGTGATCAATTTTAATATTCTTAACACCATGGAATATCGCATTCCTCTGCTGTGCCGCATTCAAATTTCTGACTTTGGCTGTCGGTCACCTGATCAACAGAGACAGCTGTTTCCCGCCGATTTGCGTGGCTGAGACCCAAAGGCCGATTTGGTCGTTCCCGCTCTTGCCTTGAATTGCAGCAAAGCCTCGCTCTTTCCGCAATCAACTGCAATAGAACGATTGAGATAAGACAGGGGTCTCAGCTTTGAGCATCTTTTGAGCTCGAAGAACATGTCGTTTTACGCGCGGTCTGCAGAGAAACGCAAGGAATATGAAATCGACGAGCTGTTCGAAGATGAAGATTGCAGGTAAAATGTTGTAGATTACCCCTATTTTTTTCTCAAGCTGCTGAACTATAATGACTATGCTTTTTCTTATCTACTCTTCTCCACAGCCTCAAAGTGGAAGTGGTGGACAATCGGGAGCGGGAACGTAAATTACGGCGGGAAATTGCAAACTCGAACGAGCGACGGCGTATGCAAAGTATTAACTCCGGTTTCCAAGCACTGAGATTGCTGATTCCACACAGCGAAGGCGAGAAACTAAGCAAGGTATTTTGTTAAGAATCGTTTCATCAAAAGCAGTTGAATCAGTCTTACAAATCAATAATGAATCTTTGGGGGAGAAAACCTTTGATTTCACTGACTTTGTGTTGTTGATTTCGTAAACAGGCCGCAATACTACAGCAAACAGCTGAGTACATTTTTGCCCTAGAGCAAGACAAGACGCGACTTTTACAACAGAACACAACCTTAAAGCGAATATTAAGCCAGTGTGATCGAGAGGGGACGAATAATACGGAATTGAAGCGATCGCCGCCAAAGAAGGCAAAAATTGAACTCGAAGCACGTGCTCAGGAAAATACCATGAGCAAGGAAAACAACGAACTGCAAAACGATGACTACATCGAAGAAATACAAAAGGAGCTTATTGAATTGAGGTGCCAGTTGGAACGCGAGCGGAGATTGCGGATCAACGTGGAGGAGAAGAAACGACAACTTGAACTTGATCTGGCCGACGCAAAGTCGAAATCGAACGGCAAGCCTCAGAAAGCTATCGCCACTTCTCGCCAAAACTTGGACACGATTGTTCAGGCGATTAGGCATCTTGAAGGCGAGAAACCAGAACTGATCGAGACTCCTACAAAATGCAAAGAAGAAGCTTCCTCGATCGGCCCGTCTGGGAGCGAAAACACTTCCAGGCGCCTGATAGTTTGAGCTCAAAAAGTCTTCATCGATTGTTTTGCGAACAGCTGACTTGATTGGCGTGGTCGGTCTGTTTATGCATGCAGATTACCCATGCATGCGGGACCGATGGAATTCACACTTGGGAGTTTGTTTATGTACAAATTTGTACAAAGATTTGTGGAATTTTCGTCTTTCTTTTCGTATGATAAAAATTGATCGCTTTGTCGTGTTCATGCGCGCGTGCTGGTCTCGCCGTACTGTATTTATGTCAAAAAATTTGCCCGGAAATTTAAAATATTTGTGCAGCTTGTAGTTTTAGGGTGATGTTGAACATCTTTTGTAGATTTGGTGGATGACGTATTTGTGTAAATATGTAAATAATTTTTATGGGTCAATCAACACCCCTTTAGGCCTGCTACTGACGGTAACTGATGTACACTGGGGGTGGTGGAAGGGATGTCTTGTTCTTGTAAAGTAGCAGATTAACAAACCTTTTAGGCTTCGAGCCAAAAAGATTGTAATATTTGCACTTTTAAATAGTTGTATCTGGTGAAAGGGCTCTAAACATGTAGCTGCCTTTCTTTGTTTGCAGAACTTAAAAAAAATGCCACTCTAAAAGGTTTGGAAAGAAATTTCTCTAGAACTGTTGGCAGCATGATTGGCCAAAACATAAGTAATTTTATTTATTTATCGTCACTTCCTATCATTTCTGATAAGCCATCTTATTCTAAGGTAACTGGCTGTGGCAACAGCTGGGAGTCCCTTTTTGCTTGCAAAAAGCTCCTACAACTTGATCACAGGTGAAATGCAATGAGCCTGCTCTCTAAACAAGGACTGTAACTGAGAGAAAACTGAAAATCAAACCCAACTGTCGACATTACTGCTAAACAGTACAAGACATGGGGAAGCCTAGCTAAGTTTCTGTTTCTCTTGAATCAATCTGTTCAGATATGAAAGGAGAGGGAATTGAGAATTTTGGGATTGCGCTTACTGGGATAACTATAAGAGGTCAGCAGAGAAATGTACCAAAATGTAAAACACATAGAGTGTTTTTGTTTTTACCTGGAATAAACCTTATCATTTTCTGGAATTGCAGTTGCTGTTTTCATTGCTTTAAGGGGCTATGTCACAGTTATTTGTCCTTTTGGGCAAAATTTGGGCCAATTCATTACTAAGAACATTTTTATACACAAATTGGTCTTGGATCTCCAACAGAAGGGTAAAAAGTTAATCTTTTTAAAGAAGGTCCATGCATAATCGGTTTATAATGGTTCATGCTAGACAGGAGAGCTGAAACTTGAAAATCAGCAGCCCACTTTTTTATTCTGTTTCCATCCTGACCATCCATAGACAAGGAGTCTTTATTTTTATTTGACTGCCCTAGTAGACTAGTTTTGAACAAAACTGGAGTGCTTTTTTGAATTTGCATCAGTACAAACATATCCTGAGGCTTGTTAAATATGATACCAATCACTCGTGACGTAGCCCCTTGAAGTTTGCATAACTCCAGTGACTGCTTTCTACTCATGAATGGTTTTATAAACTACAAACATTTGTAAATTTTGACATGCAATAAACATGCAAAAAAGTTTTACTGAACAGTACTTGTAAGTATTTATTATTGGTTTACTATTAAAAATTCCAATGGGGACATTGTTTGCCCTATGCAGTTTTATGGACACTGCTAAGTGTTGGCTGGGGAAGAGGGGGGGGGGGGGGGTGGAGAGGGAGGGATGGGAGCTCTTGAGATAGGCATTCTTAACTTCCCAACTCCCATACTCTGTCCTTCTCAGGTACTTTTCCAGGTGTACCCACCTGCTCCCCTCTTGTCAGATAAAGTGTTCCCACTATGAATAAAATTCAAATTGGATTTTTGCATTGATTTCACTGTTCTTTTTGAAAATGTGATTTTGGATTGAAGAATGCAAAATTTAAAGTGAAATCAGATCCTGTGTCCAATAGCTGAATTGTCATGGGATTATTACATAGTTTTGTGCATAGAGCATGTGAGAATTTGCCAGGTTTTCTAATCTACATGATTTGTCTCCTGACAATTCTGTGTTCTAATCTTTTTCTTCTGCTATCTCTGTACATACAGCTTTCTACAATGTTTAACACCCCTGTCTCAGTTTTATATTCTTTTGTGCCTGAAAATGCAGCAAACAAAGAAAAGAGCAATAATAAAATGCAGAAAGTTGTAGAAATGCATATGTACCTAGACATATGTATACATACATACATTTATCCATCTGAGACTTTTCATGAGTGATTAAGTAGGATTACATTAATAAAAATTTAAAAATACTACAGATAAAAACGTATTCGCAGGTGACAAGATAGTGAAATTCTAAGGCCTAGTATTTTATATCACGCAGTGTGTGGATGCGATAAACCAGTTACAACTATTGGGAAAAGTAGTATATCAAATGGAAAGAGTTTTAGCAGTTACACCGGGCCTCCCCTTATGAAGAAAAGTCTGGTAGAGTGCAAGCCAAAAGACCACTGGAACTCAACCTGTGCTCATGGCAAGCGACAACAGAAAAGGTGTGAGAGAAAGAAACTGTAAGCAATGTGATCCAGATGGGATCATAAATGGGTGAATGTTGGATGCCATTTTGCATAAATATTCAAATTATCTGAGCTGTATCACAGTATTTTAGTATAGATTTTTTCCAGTACAATTGTGATGATGATGATATTGGGAAGCAATTTCTTGAGCAAAAGCCAGGCTGCAGAACACGAAAAGAAAAGAAAAAAATTGATAGGTCAATAATGCAAAAAACACCTAACGAACCCAACTGGTGGAAAATAAATTTCCGCTCATTTAATGCAGCACTGTGTAGGGTGGGGAGGATTCAAGTGTTGTAGCAAACTTGCAAGGCAACTTGGGACATAACCAAGATGGCGACGCTGCTAGACGATGCTATTTGCAATGTCCGCCAACTTGAAACTATTAATCTACCGGACGAACAGCCTCAAGTCGAAGCACCCCCAGCTTCTGTTACTTATATTGCCAACTTAGACACGAATTTTGAGGACAGCAAAGCCTTTATAACATGTATCAGCAAATATTTGGAAGAGGCGGATGTGCACAAGGGTTTGGTAGGTGTGACTTCAGATTGTCATTCTTTTAAAATGAAAACATGAAATAACAGAGCCCCTAGCTTATGTTAATTTCTACAAGGTATGATTAAGCTGGGATAACGAGAAACTGAGGTGACAATGAAAACGTTTGATAGTTGATTATCACAATAACAAGGGTGAGGTCTTGTTAATAAACTTGACGCTACAAGCTTAAGTTAAGATTAGTTATAAATTATCGTTTGAATCCTATTTGTAATGTTATCTATTGCTATTCTTTAGTGAAGTTTTTGATGTAGTGCTGCAGCCATTACGAGGAAGTAAAGAATTAAAACCCTTAGATTGATTTTCCCTCCAACGTGGCAGTTTTTAGAGATCAGCTGACCTCTTGTTGATTTTGGCCCGTAAGCTTACGACCAATCTTCCTGCCAAATTTTAGGCAAATTTTATGGTTTTCGCAACCTTGAATTTTTTTGCAAAGCCATCTCAGTCTTGAACTTAAAAAAATCCATGAGCTCACAGATTTTAAGCTACTGGTCTTGCCGCCAAACAAAGTCGTGGGCCCTTAAACCACCACCTCCCCTGCTTTACACTGACTCGTAATTTTCGCAGTTTTCGTAAAAAATCGCAATTCCAGTTGGGGCCCTCAGGTACTGCTTTTCACTAGCTTGACGAATATTCCATTTTTTCGTAAAATTTGTAATTTTCGTAATTTTTGCAGTTTTCTTAATTTTTGCTGTTTTTGTTGGGGCCCTCTCAAGCTCCTCATTTACTGCTTTTCTCTGACTTGATGAATTTTCCATTTTGTCGTAAAATTCGTAATTTTCGCAGTTTTCGTAATTTTTGCTGTTTTTGTTGGGGCCCTCAGGTACTGCTTTTCACTAGCTTGACGAATATTCCATTTTTTCATAAAATTTGTCATTTTCACAGTTTTCGTAATTTTTGCAGTTTTCATAGTTTTCGTTGGGGCCCTCTCAACCTCCTCATTTACTGCTTTTCACTGACTTGACGAATTTTCCATTTTTTCGTAAAATTCATAATTTTTGTAATTTTTGCAGTTTTCGTTGGCACCCTCAGGTACTGCTTTTCACTAGCTTGATGAATATTCCATTTTTTCGTAAAATTCGTAATTTTCACAGTTTTTGGAATTTTCGCTGTTTTTGTTGGGGCCCTCGGTTACTGCTTTTCACTGACTCGATGAATTTTCCTTTTTTGTTGTTGTAAAATTCGCAATTTTTGTAATTTTCGCAGTTTTCGTAAAAATTGTAGTCTTCGACCTCCTCTTCTACAGTCTGCTTTTTCACTGACTTGACAAATTTTCCATTTTTTTGTAAAATTCGCAATTTTTGTAATTTTCGCAGTTTTCATTGGGGCCCTCTCAACCTCCTAACTCAACGCATTTTCTGAATTTTCACAAATTTTGTATTTTTCGCAAAATTCGCAGTTTTCGTTGAGGCCCTCTAGACCCCCTCTTCTACTGCTTTTCACTGACTCAATGAATTTTCCAATTTTTCGCAAAATTCACAAATTTCGCAGATGTGTGCAAACCTGGACATATCTCAAAATTTGCAATGTACATGTAGCGTGTTTGTGTGATTAAGTGGGTGACACTTTCTGGTCAAACCACTGAAATGTTGTGCAGTCCAGGAGCTTGGAGGTCACTGTATGTTGTGAACAGCCTAGAATTGTGGCCAAAATTCTTGGGACATTTAATGAAACTTTACAGTAAAATTAATAATAGAACTGTTCACTGTTTGTGTACCATCCCCTTCCCTTGGGGGAGCAGGGTTTGCGCAGTGGTGAGAGCACTCGCCTTCCACCAGTGTGGCCCGGGTTCGATTCCCGAACTCGACATCATATGTGGGTTGAGTTTGTTGTTGGTTCTCTTCTCTGCTCCGAGAGGTTTTTCTCTGGGTTCTCCAGTTTTCTCCTCTCCACAAAAACCAACATTTCCAAATTCCAATTTCATCTACTTGTAAAGCACATTTAATCATATACATATGGAAAATGCGCTATATAAGTTCTAAATTATTATTATTATTATTATTATTATGATCCGCTCAGTCATTTGACCAATCATGTTCAGTCATTTCAATCCTTATCAACACTGTCCTGGAAGAGGGGGATGACGGGGGTTATAGTGTGAACGTTAAGAAAAGAGAAACTAGTACTTGTTTTGAAGAAACTTATTTTGGGTGAAAATATGCGGCCCTATAAAATTGCAAAGATTTGTTTTGTGTGTATAATTTACCAATGAAAGTGTCTTAACAAATTTTGAGCAGGATTGTACAGTACCGCTCAAAAGTAAGTTACCAGTCGCGTCGCGTTTCCTGCGCTACGCGATTCGCGTCGCGCGCTACGCGAATCGTGTCGCGCGCTACGCGATTCGCGTCGCGCGAGAGTCACTAAAGTGGAAATTTGTGGCATAAATTTTGGGTCATTTGTCAACGTGACATCAATTACATTCGCGTAACACTTTCCAAATGCAGCTATTGTTCTGTCGAATTTGAGTCGTTCATACGTGTAGTTCACTTCTGTGCAAATAAATATAGCATCATTGAGGTCATTACAAATCGAAAACTTGTAAACAAACCGACGAATGATCAATTGCGGATGATAAGCATAATTCGTTACTCCCGTTAGCGCTGAATTTAGTTGAATTTTTATCGGTTCTGTCTGCGATTCGCGTCACGCGCGAGGGTGGTAACTTACTTTTGAGCGGTACTGTAGTTACCCAACTCAAAACTAGTCTTAATAATCAAAGTAGGTGGTTTTAACTATCTGCTATAACTTAAAAGTGATTGCTTGTCATTTTTTGCAGAATGAGATGCTTGAAGAGGGTGAGCGGTATGCCGTTATGTTGTACACGTGGAGAAGCTGTTCCCGTGCTGTTCCTTCAGTAAGAAATAGTTTCCAGCTTTTTTTTGTGATTATTGGCCATTTTTTTGGCTTTATTCTGACACTGAATGTGTTGCCATCGTTGGTTCACATTGTAATCCGTGTTGTTAGAGCATCATGTAGTGGCCATTATGTCTGTTCTGTTTGACTGTTACACTGTAGTTACATGTACGTGTTGGCTTCCTGTATGGATTGAATTGAGTGGTACATGTTAAGTGTAATAATTATGCTACACTGTACATGTACTATGACTTTTGCGTAGTACAGTATAGCCATCAGAAGATAACACATGAAATAAAAAACCTTTATTCTTTGAGAAGGAACTTTCTTGAACTGGGAAGATTTGACGACCTCACTGCTTTCAACATTTTGAGGAAATGTGCAGATTAAATTCAATGAGATTTCTTCATGTGAATAACCTAACTTGTTCATTAATATATTAATTTTTACCATTGCACTGAATGCAGGAATCACTATCATTTACAGTGTAGCTGCTGATTTGTGACACGCGTGCTAAAGCTCTGGTAGGTCGTATTATAATTACTGGACAAGATGCTTTGCATTATAGGTAAAGAGTGATGATCAGCCAAACAGAATAGAAATCTATGAGAAGACGGTAGAAGTTCTAGAGCCAGAGGTGCGGAAACTCAAAAGCTTCATGCATTTTGCACTAAATGCTGTCGCCAGATTTTGCAAAGAAGTGAAAACTCTCAGTCACCCAGAAAGAAGGAAAGATTTCATATCGGAAAGGTACCTGTTGACTCTCGGGAAGTTCATCAACATGTTTGCAGTGTTGGATGCTCTGAAGAATATGAAAGCCTGCCTCAACAATGATTATGCCTTCTACAAGAGGTTGGTGTTGCTAAATAAATTTCTTTGACTGTAATGGCTTTGGCAATGTGAACCAATTAAGCTCTTCACCAATGACCAAGCTGCTTTTTGCACCCTCCTTTTAATTGTTGCATTCAAATTGTTTAACAGTTGACGTTGTAGGTTTCTATTTCAGAATTTCGAACCAACTTTAAAACCAACTTTAAAGTGCCTATGAAGTTAAATTTTTTTTGCACAAATTTACAGGTTTAAGTGTCCTCTTTCAAGAAGGACAGATTAAATTTTATGTAGAGAAAATAAAATCGGATTTTTTACTGTCCAAATTGCCTCAAAAAGCCAAAATGGTGTCTCTGGAGACTGGTGACGAGTTTTGCGTTGATGACATAGTTGGTGGTTCTGAAGAGTTGTTTACACTTCATATCTCTTGTGATTCAGTGAACTCCGCAAGTTTGGTCGAGATTTTGTTGAGATTATAGTTGCTAGTTGTTCGTTGGAAAGTAGCAACCATGTCTGAAAGTGACGATATTTTG
>JAEMWC010000208.1:60000-75000 GCA_016490735.1 Pachyseris speciosa | reverse complement strand
AAATGCTACTGAAGGACAACATCCAGAGATCAACAGTTACTATTCGGCCCTCGTGGAATATTAATTTTTATCTTATCTGTCCCTGACGATACCGTTGAGCAACGAAAGCTTGGACTTTTAGTATTTCGGACTTTTAGTATTTTAGTATATTTTACAGTAGTTCAAGGCCACATTCATATTTTATCTTTTTAATCAAAATGCTACTGAAGGACAACATCCAGAGATCAACAGTTACTATTGAGAGTAAGAGAAGAAAAAGGCTCCCAATTTATGAGCAGGACCTGGTTGTTTGAAAGGTGATTGATGCCAATCTACGAATAACTGTTACCAGGAACAAAAGTTTTCATCTTGCTAAACAAATTTTACATTTGAAGTGAAGTTAGGTTCAAGTGGAAACTTAACGGCGAATGGTTTTGAAAAATTAATAACTTTATTAACTGTAGTTAATACACTGGAATCAACTTCATGCTAACCCTGGTTTAGCCTACATGTAATTGTGCTTTGAAAAACTGGTGTTTTAAGTGTGAAATTTTACAAATTTATACAGGTTATGGGCTTTCTCATATTTCTGATGGATGGCAAGGAGAGTAGTGTCTTAAAGATGGATCAGAAGAAAAGAATCAGCATCAGTAAACTAGACAAGATCTTCAAGGTAACAAAATTTTCAAATGTCTTATGAATATATAATAATTGTACATTGCCTGAGAACTGAATTTGGCTCGACATCAAACATTTTTTCATTTCCACCAAATTTTATGTCTGCTTGTGATTGTGAGTAAGCACTCAGAAAAGCCATCAATATTGTTTCACAGTGAAATTTACCTTTTAAATGTCTAAAGTGTAAGTTCAAGCAAAAAGAATGCTGTGCAGTCAATGTTGATCTGAGTACAGGAGTGCTTAGATTTACACGATCCACCCTTAGGCTAGTAGAAATTTTAGGTGGAAATATTCAGTGCTGCAGCTTGTTCAAAGGCAAAATGGACAATTCACAAAATGTACTAGTACCAGTTGCAAAGCTCAAAAAGAAAAGAAAAAGTGCACTGATTAAGCCAATAGGCTATAATTTCTGAAACCTTCCAAATGGAATAGTAAGTACCATTTCATTTTCCAACCAGAATTTTTTTATTTAGACAAATTTTACTGTCCCTAAGAGTTACAGTGCTTTTTGAGAGGGCTCTGGTTTTCCATGTAAATGGTAAGGACCCCAGCTCTCACACCAGATGTCACCAAAAAATTGTTTGTTTTTAAATTCATGTCTGGCACTCTGGAAAGGAAACTCACACAAGAATGATTCTTATAATTAATTTTTCTTGACATTTTTGTGGTAAAAATCATTAGCTTGACCACATGCACTGATTTGTTCATAATAATTGTGTTTCTTACAAAACTCAACAATGCTTTTAAGACCGCAAGGATAAAATTGAACCTCAACATATACAGTACAGCATAGGTTATAATTATGTCTTCATTGTGGGTTGTATTGTACTGCTTTACTGGCAATGGACTTTTCTGTGTGATTTAATTATTTAAACTCTTCACCATCTACAGCAATTCCCTGTAGTACCCTTGTTTGGAGATGTCCAAATAGCTCTGGTGACCTACCTTAAAATGTGTCCACACTTTGAAAGTATGCGAGAGAAGTGGACTGCAGCTGCTGATGGAGCTGATGAAAAGGTTGTTGTTCAGTATAATCTGCTTGGTAAGATGGACAGCATTAGAGAGGAACATGTCAAGTTTATCAGTGAGCTGGCTCGCTACAATAATGAGGTACAGTGCCTGGCATGAAATACATGACTTTTGTAGTTTACAGTTTTAGTCACTTGTTCCTGACCGCAAATCACTGTTTGGTCTCTTTCTTTAGCTGTAATTATCCAGGCTGTGCTCTTTTTCAAATTGTAAATACTGGCACGGATGTGAGGGCACCTGCCTCCCATGAATGTGGCTGGGTCTGATCCCAGACTAGGCGTCGCATGGGGTTTGAGTTTGTTGTTGATTCTTGAATGATTGGTTGATATTGAAATTGTAAACACATACCTCAAATGAAAATTGAGGAAAATTTAAATGTTCCTTGAACTTAGTTTCTGCCTATGATGCTCATCATCCTGCTAATATGGATAATTATATGAATCCCTGGTTGACGATGTTGTCCTAACCCTTGTAGAATCCAACACTATTTATTGACTATGTAAATGCTATGTCAGAAATCTATTTCAATGGTATTTAGGGCATATTTTATAACTATTTTAGAAATCATACAAGGTCATATATTTAAGGACTATGTTAGTGCTATGATTTTGCTTTTTAAAATGAATTTAAATCCTATTTTTTTACTATTCAAATGGAACCATTAAATAGTCTATTTAAAAACTATTTTTTTAGCATTACTAACCAAGTAGTTTTTACAAGCAAAGGAAATAGACTTCAAGTAGCATTAAAATATGTTTTAAGTAGTCATGGATTGTGAAATAAAATAGAACTAAAATAGTATTTAAATAGCTGTAAAATAGATTTAACATATAACATGGGCATCAATGGAGTTTGAATAGGTTCAAAATATAATTAACATAGCATTGACATAGAGAGAAGTAAGAAACTTGACACTACCTCCAGCTAAAATAGGAATTAAATAGCTTCAAAATAGATATAACATGCATTATAAATAGCCTTTAAAACATGGGCATTGGTAGAGTTTACATAAATTTTAAATATCATTTACATAGCATTGACATAGGAAGAGATAACTGGAGATTCAAGCCAAAAAAAGTCCAGCTAAGTATTGAACCACAGTCAACAACAGTAGACTGAGAACCATATCAACGAAATTCAAAATACTTTATTTTATGCAATTCATTCCAAAGAAATATTTTATTAATCTTGTTCAGAAAAAACTATGGAGAAAAAAGTTCTACAAAATAAATTACGATGGAAGCCTAAAACCTGGTTTAAAAAAAAAGCAAAGGGTTATCCTTTTCCTTCACCATCTTTTGTCCCTGAAAAAAAAAAAAAAAATTCAGTCAATATTTATTTAGAACCTTGCATGGAAGTACCAAAAATTATCAGATAGGTTGCAAAGGTTTATAAATAAAAATTATTAGCAGTTTTCTTTTCAAGAAGATGGGGGTGTCAACTTTGTCAAAAAAAAAAATACCGCTGCAAGGTGCAATGGGCCACCATCACGACTCAAAAGTTCAATAAACATGTTTATGGGTCTTAAAAGAGAATAGTGTAGGGACATGTACTGATACCCTGTTTTTAGTAGCCTCTTGGTGAATGACGGTTCAACCTCAAGGCCTGCTTAATGCTTAATGCATGTATAGTTAAGTTAATGTATGGGGCTGTGTGGAAATCATTCCCTATTATCTGTCTCAAAACCAGGCAAGAATAAGAGGTTGCCATATTTAAGGCAGCCAGAAAACAACAGCTCTCCAACACACTCAACTTCTCTGATATGCATATGGTGAAAACATTGAGACAATAGCTTTCTATGTGTCACTCCATGCCAATAACTTGTCATATAGTGCAGTGGCCAACCTTGATCTGCTGAATTGTTTTACTGTTTGAGAATGATGGGAAATGTTTTGGATACCTGTACGTGGTTATTGAAAAAAGTTCCAACGTAGACCTATAAGTTTATATAAATCTTAATTAATCTTAGAAATCAGCGAGGAGTAGCGAGCAATCCATGCCACACGATAAATGCCAGGCTAACTGATCTTCTAAAAGTTCTCACGTGTTTAAACAGCCATTCCAGTGGAAACTTGCAAATTGCTCAACAACTAAGCTTAATAAGAAGTTTATAAAGCTTTAAACGTACCTTGATCGATGCAGAACTTCAGATGAACTTGAACATCAAACTGACTCATGGAAGAAACTCAACAGCACACTCAGTAGCAAAGTCTAGTGAAATTTCCGTAAAAAGAAACGCCACGAAGGCTCACCAAGTAGTTCAATCGCAAGAGGACGCTGTGAAATATCACACATCGAAAATCGCGATTTTGATTTAGAAAGGCAAAGGTTTCCATTGGATCTTGAAACATCACACCTTCTTTGAAGTTATGCCGCGTTACAAGCCGACAAACGGACATACTTTTCATTCGAACCGGACTAACAACTGGGTAACCTAGCAACTTTGTAACCAGGCAAGAATAAAGATGGCGGCCATGAATTTCGATCGTTCTGAATAAAATAAATGCTAACAGATCGTGAAAAATGTCAACCTCAAAGTGGAGAAATGTTGGCTGTAAGACTCCAAAGATGAAATACCAAAAACTACTAAATGTCGACGAAGTAGGGAATTCATTAAACCTACTGTTGATCATGATATTTGACTAAGAGACATGCAGCAAGACCTTTCATCAGAGACAATTGGCATGGCCATTGACTTGGGAAACAATAATGCAGGCCCACTTTAGTTAGAATTTAAGGTGACAGGGTGCTGAAGATAAATGATTTGAGAATACTTTCCATGATACCAATCTCAACATTTTTTAATAATTTACCTGCCCTACACTATGCTCAGTTGTTTGAACTTTAATCCTGCCCAGACATGAAATCCATGACATAGAGATTACATAGGCTATTCAAATTATATTTCATTTCTCACCAAAGGCACTTAGGGAACCAAATACATGTAGCTTACAAATGGCACATTTCCTGTAGCATTTAAACAACAGAAAATTAAGACCTATTTTAATGCTATTTTGTTGGCTCACAGTGATGAATAACACCTGAAAAATATGTTTTAAATAGCATCTATTTACAAGCTATGTAATGTTTGCCTCCACATATCTCATCAATGTGATATTAATTTTTTTAAAGCTATTTGAGACCGGTACATAGTGAAAAATAGTATCTATTTAAAATGTATGTCGACTG
The DNA here is from genome assembly GCA_016490735.1 of Pachyseris speciosa. Classification (NCBI taxonomy): domain Eukaryota; kingdom Metazoa; phylum Cnidaria; class Anthozoa; order Scleractinia; family Pachyseridae; genus Pachyseris; species Pachyseris speciosa. The sequence continues at coordinate 70,125 of JAEMWC010000208.1, read as the reverse complement.
TTGGGGCAAATTTTTTTTCTGAATAGTGAAAAAATGTGACCCTCCACGGGAAAACGTACACTAACGACCTTCCGTTAAACGGTCTAAAGCGTTAGCTATCCGTTAGTCATCCGTTAGAAACATTGATGAAAACCGTTAGTAGCGTTAGTCAAACCGTTAGCAGCTGATCCTTGCCCGTTAGAGCGTTAGTCATTTCCGTTAGTGACGTTAGTCAAACCGTTAGCACCTGATCCTTGCCCGTTAGAGCGTTAGTCATATCCGTTGGTGGCGTTATTCAACCGTGTTAGCATCTGAACCTTTCCCGTTAGAGTGTAGCCGTATCTGAAGGACACACGTCAGCTAAATAAAAACGATATTTGCGAAAAGATGAGGATCATTTTTCGAAACCGCCGATTGATGAAATCTTTAAGAACATGCGGTTTGACATACATAAATCAGAAAGTCCAAACCTTTTATTTCCAACGCTCCATAGTTTCTGATGAACGAAACTCGAAAGGCGCTTAAGAGAGCTCGATGTTTTGTTTTTGTTCTCTCAGTTTGTTCTCTCTCTTTTGAATTCGCCTCAGGAGTAAGCGCTGTTAGTTAATGTTAACATTGTAGCAAAAAAGGTAAAACAAAGGTTTCTTCCAAACTGGCAAAGAAATCTGGAAACTTTGCTCTGAAATATCCGCCGAATCATCATCACATGCGCCAAAAATGAAATGCAACCGCTCTCGTTGCCTAGCACGTGACATGCCGCCGATAAAAAAATATTTCCCATCGCTTTCTGTGAGCCTTCCGTTCCCTAAATCAAGGCGTCTGTTGAAGAACTCGACGACAATTGTATTTGACTTTCAATGAAAATAAATAAGTTTATATTTTGTAAAATCCTTCCATCAGATGGAGCGAAAAATTTCCTATTTCCTATTTAAAAATTTCCTATTTAGCTTACTGACATGGTCCTAAAGTGCCTATTTAATAGGCACTTTAGGACCATGTCAGTAAGCTAAATAGTACCGGTATTAAAATAGTTATTTAGAAACTATGTTATTCTGACATAGCTTTCGCATAGTTGAGAGATATGCTTTAAATACCATGGACTATTTTATATATTTGGCAACATAGCAATAAAATAGATGGTTTCAAGCAAAACATAACAACAAAATAGTTTAACATAGTTAAAAAATAGTATAAACATAGGCTTAAAATATGATTGGTTCTACAAGGGAATGTACAGTGTATTGTGCTGATTGCATCTTCTAGATGATCACCTCTAGCAACAATCCAAGAAATGACGAGCAGTATAAGGAGCTTACAAGTCTGGCACTCAGAGGGCTGCGACTTCTATCATCATGGACGGCACAGGTCATGGAACTGGTAAGAGGAGTGGTATTATAATTTTAAAGGGTTAGTTTCTAATAAACTGTTGTGCTGCATACAGCTGTAGGTGGGGGTGTCTGAAAACAAATTAATTAGTGGCCATTTTAGTGTAAATCTACTGAAATTCTAGCTGTTTCTGCCCCCCAACCAAGGTGGTTTCAGAAACTATAAACTTAAGAGGCTCACACATCTGAAAACAAATTTTGTCAAACAGCATTCATTTTTGTCTTCTGTCATCTGAATCCGTCAGCTCTGTATTGTCCGTAATAAATTGTTTGTGTATTGTAAGTATATCTTTGTCAGGCAGCCAGTGAGATTGTCTGGTGCAGGTTATAATGTATCCTGCATTCGCACTACTAAAGTGTATGGCTTTTGTGGCTTAGTATTTCTGGCTTTGCTTGCTTGGTATTTCAGTCTGTAAAATAATATTTAAAATGCTCATGAAATATAAGTTGAGGCAGGTTAGTCAGTCTGGGATAATTATGGGGACAAGGGTACAGTATTATGCTTTTCAGTAGTAGGAATGTCTGACATTGTCAGTTTTGAGACAAAGACAAGTTGTACAGTCAGTGTAAAGTGGATAATCCACACAAAAACAATCACGCATGGTTTTGTTCTCTTTTCCTTAGTATTCTTGGAAGCTCCTTCATCCTACAGACAAGTATGCTAATCCTCAATGCCCTGAGGAAGCTGAGGAATATGAGCGAGTGAGTGAAGGCCTTTTATACTTAAAGACAAAAACAAGCAGGGATGGTACATTGGTGAGATCACTGACCTCCCACCAATGTGTCCCGAGTTCGTAGGATTGTATATTTTTAAGCTTGACTATGTAAAACCATTGTATATTTATTTTTATGATGGGTGAATAAAGCTTATCATTATCCTGGATGATGCCATTGATAATTGGACTGAACTTGTGTTGGTTCTTGACCCTGCTCCTAGGGTTTTTACATGGTTACTCTGGTTTTCCTCCCTCAGTAAAAACCAGCATACGGCTTATTCGAGCTGGTTTGATTCAGTCAAGTTGATTTGATTCAGTCTCCTGAATTAGAAGAGCATCTGTGGTGGTTGACAAGAAAGATTTGAGACTTTAATAAAGTGATCATCAATCATCATCATCATCATCATCATCATCATCAAAAACACAGTTCATATTAATACTATCCTAATAGGTACAACAACATTGCTGTTACTTTTTTTTATCAAAGCAAATTCTGATGGGGCGACTGTTGCCCTATTGAAACAGAATTTTGCTGTAACTTCTAGACTACTTTAAAGTACTTGCTGACTTTTTTATTCCCCTTTCGTAGGCTACAAGATACAACTACAACAGCGAGGAAAAGTTTGCACTGGTTGAGGTATGAAAACAATGAACTACATGTATGTAAGGCATCAGTCAGTTGCCTCAGAGGAAGGACAAAGAGCAAAGAGCTAGTAATCTCAGAATTAAATGATTTAACATAGAGCATTAGTCTCTTTTTGTTGAAAGAAGTGACCGTCTTTGACCAAAATTATGATGGTGATGAAGAGGATGACAAGTATAACACTGTCATGACAGGAGTGATGACAACGATGGCAACAGCAGTGAAGATAGTTATGATCACAGTACTTTGCTTCTTTCCAGTGTTAATTTTTGAAGTGTTAGGGTATTCTGCAAAAGTTGCGTAATTATATCGCTTTGAAGTTCTGCACTTATTAGCGTCTGACTTTTGCCTAAAACTGAAACAACTCAAAACAAAAGAAATGAACCATGCATCAGATCCTTTTGTTTCTCTTTCTCATCATGAGTTTTTGGCAGAAGTCATAAGCTAATCCTTTGGATCCTAGCTTTCTAATCACAAAGTAAGTGCAGAGCTTCATTTTTGACACCATTTCCAGTCTATATGCCAAAGTAGAGTGAGTTTAGAGATAATAAATTATTTTATTTTGGATTTAAGGCAAAAAAGCGATATATACCCGTTTTGCAGAATACCAAGGTTCACTTAGAATCAGCTAAAAAAATTGTTTGTTTCAGGTCATTGCTATGATAAAAGGTCTTTATGGACTGATGTCTCGACTTGAGCCAGTGTTCTCAGAGGCTATCAGGCATTCCATACACACTGGAGTACAGGACTTTATCCAGGTCAGCCTAAGAGAACCTCTGAGGAAAGCAGTCAAGAGCAAAAAGGCGACTCTTCTGAAAACGTGAGTGGGCTTGTTTTGACGTGTAGATCGACAGGATATAAAATATTATTACATATGGCAAGCTATGGTTTACCATAAAAATGGCCTTGAAAAATGACCTTCAAATCCAGTTTTTTATAAAATTTGATTTTTTAGAATTCTTCTGTCCATCCGTGAGACTGGAGGTGACTGGGCTGATGGACAGCATGGGAGAGGAGACCCCATACTGAAAGGAGAAAAGGACCCAAAGACGGGGCCTTCTATCAAGATACCAGAGAGGGACGTGGGACCTTCCAGTACCCAGGTAAACATGGAGTTTTGTTGACAACTGATAACAATGTGGTATGCAGTTGCGGTACAGTGTACATGTACTCTTACCATCCTTGGTACCTGCGTGTACCTACAACACGGGTCCATACCTTTCTTCCTTCACAGTAAATCTACCTGCCTCAATCACCTGCCTATGGTGTCTACCTACCTACCTACCTACCTACCTGGCTACCTGGCTACCCACCTACCTACAATAAAAAAAAATATATAATAATAATAATAATAATAATAATAATAATAATAATTGAAATATTTATACAGGGTAACCACTTCAGTTGTACAACTGCTATCAATGTGGGCCCTGTCAGAATAATAAGTTAATAAAAAACACAATAAAGCTAAAAATAGAAAGTAACCTACAACGACAAACAACAACAACTTTATTACACGATCTTGACAACAAAACCAATAGGTTGTCCTGCAAATAGCTACAATGCTAATCAGGGCGGGACAAAACGATCAAAGCTAAGAGAAATAACAAGAAGGTAACAAAAAGAAGGATTAAAACACTAAACTGAAAATCAGGAAGATATGCTAAAAAGAGTTCTACAGTAACTCTGCAAGAAAAGTGAGAAAAATTAATAACCTAAATGGTAAAAGTAATTATCAAAACGGTAAAATGTTAAAAATTCTAGAAACTTATGAGTTAAAAATAACTACGTTTTTATAATAAAATGCACGCTTAGAAATTTCTAACTTAATTAGCTACCTACCTACCTGGCTGCCTGCCTGCCTACCTACCATACTTTTCTGCCAGTCTACCTATTTATTCTAACCTACTGCCCACCTACATTTACAGTACTGCTCAGAGATAAGCAACCTACCTGCACCTACCTACCTACCTACCTACCCAGCTACGTACCCACCTACCCAGCTAACTAACCTACATGTACATGTACCTACCAACCTACCTACCTACCTACCATCTGACCAACACATACACTGTACACTGTAGTTTACCTACCTACCCACCTACCTGTTTGCCTCCTGCCTGCCTGCCTGCCTGCCTACCTACCTACCTACCTACCTACATGTACAGTACCTACATGTACCTACCTTGACCTACCTTTCTTCCGTCCTTGATAATAATAATAATAATAATAATAATAATAATAATAATAATAATAATTCACGTGCTCACTAGAGGTTCTAACAAATTTGATTGCCTAATTAAGGAGATGCTTTTTATAAGAAAACTCAAACCATCCCTAAACGTGCAAATGGACTTGATTCGTGCAAAGGTATTCACTTGAAGAACTTGTGACCCTTTGTTATTATGTTAATTTGTAGAGGACTATAGAAATCAAATCTTCGCATTACTTATTCATTTTGCCTTGAGAATGGTGTCATGAAGACGCTGAAACGTTGATAAATAGATTTTTATAGCGCCATATCTACTAGCTGCACTATGGCGCTTTACAATACTAAAACAAAAATTACATGAATATATACAAAATATTTACAAAAAGGATTTTTTGAAAAGGTAAGTTTTCAAACTATTCTTAAAAGAAGCTAATGAAATGCCAGGCTGTCTCATATGAATGGGCAGAGCATTCCACAACTGTGGGCCAGCCACTGCGAAAGCTCTGTCACCATAATTCTTTTGAGTGGACCTTGGAACAACCAGTAGAGACTGATTGGATGACCTGAGACTACGACTAGGAATATACTGTGTTGTGTTTGATACAATACTTACTTAAATAGGTCTTGTGCATCGCTGACATGTACCTACCACCTTTTCTACGTACCCACCTACCTACCTCTGTGTACATAAGTACCTACATGCTTTTGCAGGGTAATAAAAGGCTTGAAGATTATTATTATTCATTTTACAGTTGTACATGGTTCGCACTATGCTGGAATCCCTGGTGTCAGAAAAGGGTGGTAAAAAGGTCATGCGCAAAGAGCTGGAGAAGGAGACTGTGGAAGCAATTGAGCTGTTCTTGAAGCAATCTTTCTTCTTTGAGAATCTCCTTCATTTTAATGAAGTTTTGAGAGAATGCTGTGATCTCTCTCAGCTGTGGTTTAGAGAGTTCTACCTTGAGTTGACCATGGGTGCCCGAATTCAGGTATTTTTATTGATCCCATAGATCAGCATCTTTAAATCTTCTTACGGTATTACTGTAGTATTTTGTAAGATTATTCTTAATTAATCTGACTACATTATGACTCACAGTTTGTTTGTCTTTTCTTATTGATACAAGTGTGCATAAAATGTTACTTAAGGCAGTAGTGAAAAAAGGCCCTCTGTGTTTGTCTTGTTCTCCTTTTGATTTTAATTGATGTCGTAGACACTGTCAAAATTCAGGGCCAGAAATTCTGCAATGATATGGAAATCGATTTTGTGATCAAAACGTATGCCACATACACTGCATTTGACCAATTGTCTTGAATCCTGATCTATTTTAAATGGTTGCCTAACCCTTTAGCCCCTAACAGGGATCAGTGTATAATTTCTCCTTGCATTATTATTACTTGGTTAACATAAAAGTCATGAGAATACATGAAATGATCATCAAAGATGGAATGCCCTGATGATTGAACAGATTCTCCCAACTTATTCCAAAAGGCACATCTGGGTTTCATTGAGGAGAATATTGATATTGGTCCTTAAACTGTTTTTTGTTAGTTTCCTATTGAAATGTCAATGCCATGGATCTTGACGAATCACATCCTAGAGAGCAAGAACCCCAGCATGATGGAGTAAGTGTTGAAATTATGTGTAAAATAATGAAAAAATACATGTGATGTAAAATACCAGGGCACCGCACTTTTCAATGATACTGGAATGATACACCAGCGGCATGATGCAAGATGATGAGATGACACGTTTTGATATTAATAATACATGTTCAGAAAGTAATTAAAGTCATGAATAACGAGTAACCAGCTCTTTTCAATTCTGAAATTACATGTACATTGTACCAACCTGAGACTGGTGATAGAGCTAGACTACCTTACTTTCTAAGGAATTGATTGGCATTCTACAGTACATAACGACCCCGTGCGTGTGTACTCTGATAATGAACGGATGGCATCAAAATGTGGTGCAGTAAGAAAAAAAGAAGTACAGTATGCTATGAGCTGCAGGTGGGTAGCATGACTGATTTTCTTTCATTTTGACATCCTCTGTTTGTTATCAGAGTTGTCACACACACTGACAAATGGATTCTACATGTATTTGTTTTACAGTATAGTTATGTTGATATTTTTTACTTTCTTCTGCTCATGACGTCATTTCGTGTCTGTACTTTAATCGTAAACTCCTAGACCATTCAAAACATAATGTTTACACCTTCCATTATATAATTCCTAATACTTGGACTAAATAGATATCCATTTCTTGACCTGCCTTGGGTTGTGAACAGATTCTTCATATTCATTGAACATTAATTCCTGATGATTAGTTATAAATCATTATTTTCCTACCTTACATAAACTTTGCCAGTATTAACTAATTTTAGGTTTACATGTATATTTTGTTTGTTCTCATTTCCAAACATTAGGAGACTACTGAGCATGAAATTAATTGTGTAAAAATTGCTTGACTTATGGCCAAATAAATGTGGTAGACAGATAACAGTTGTCAGCTTTTATATCCTCTTTCCTCTATACAACACTACTTTATGTTAATGTTAACTGTATTACTTGTATAAGAGATTGACCTCATGGGTGTTTAAACATACTTTGTACTGGTATTGGCAACTGTGGTTCAACACCGACAAATGCGAATTAATGTGCATTTCAAAGAAGACTGATAACTCAGAACCTCACATATTCTCTGTCTGGGAACCAACTGAAATCTGTATGTAATACATAAAATATGAGTGGGAGACCTTTATGGGCAGTTAAAACGGTGAGCCGCAGGCGAGCCGTTTTAAAGCCCGTAAAGGTCTCACGCAAATATTTTATGTTACTTGTGAAATGAAACAATAGATTGTGTTTGTTGTGTTTGTAATGTTAATCAGTAGAGATCTGTATCAAAGTTAATGCATACTAATTAGCTGAGAAGGACACCTTTATGAAAGTTAATAAATTTTATTGGGGTTTAGAGAGGTATACATGTGACTCAAATACTACCCGTAGATTGGTCGTTAGTCTTATGAATTATTAATGAATTTTACAACTAACGTTAAGGATTTTGGAATTCATATCACGTCAAATCTGTTATGGAGCCTGCAAGCCAACAAGTGTGCAAACAAGGCAAATAGTGTGCTCGGATTTATAAGTTAAACAGTAGATCCCAAAAACTCTGAGTTGAAATTGTACAAGAGTCTAGACATAAGTACATCCAATACTTGAGTATTGCTCTCCATTGTGGTGTCCACACCTTAAAAAGGACTCCATTATCTTAGAGAAAGTACAATGCAGAGCATCTAAAATGTGCCCATGGAAACATTGTTTGAGATATGTCATATGAAGAAGCTTAAAGTTCCTTAAATGGACAACTCTATAAAAGAAGATTTTTTTCCATGTTTAACGAGTACCATAAGACGGTTAACAGTCTTAATGGGTTGGACCCCTTAAAGTTTTTCATGTTTCACACGTGATTTCCGACCCTTAAGAGCTAACCATTGTTATAAACTTAAACCTGCGTCCGCAAAGCTAAATAGTTTTAAATATTCTTTCTTTTTTACGTGTAGTTGATGATTCGAATAATTTGCCTAAAGATGTTGTGGAGGCAGAAAATCTGAACATTTTCAAGAACCGACACAGACGTCATTTTATGAGTGTTGTAGGCAATTTTTTAAACTAATTAACAAGAAAGTTAGTACATAACACTGCACATTAGCTAGTGCCTTGGCTACATGTATGTATGGCTAGATTGGAATGCATTGCAGCTTGAGCAAGTAGGGCCCGTTTTGCGCATGTATAAGAAAAATGGTTGAATACAGTGTTCTTGAAACATTTCAAACGCAATAATTATAATAATTATTAACTTTACTTAGTAATTACTCAACAAACCTTTGACTTGAGTACTGTAATAGTGTTTATCTTTATCAGTCATTGACTTGTTATTTGTTTGTATTGTACAGGTATGCTTTATATCCTTTGGATCTCTACAATGACAGTGCTCATTATGCCATGACTGTGTTCAAGAAACAGTATCTTTACGATGAAATTGAGGCTGAGGTGATCAATGATTGTTACAATTTTTACATTGTTTATTCCAGTTCTCACCTACAAAGATGTGATTAAGTGAAAGTGAAGTCTAACTGAAGACCAAATGTCGGTAATACATATACACGTAAAACAAAAAGTTGCATAAACCACTGTTTGGCTGCGTCCTTTTGTTTGACCATTCTAACCAAGTCCTACATTCAAGCTGGTTGAAGAAGTTGACCGAGCAACCGACTCACCCACCACCTACCCACACGCCCACCACCGACCCACCCACCAACCAACCAACCGCTGACCCACCACTGCACTGACCCACTAACCCACCCACAACCAACGCGACCAACCCAAGTCAAAATTTGCAAACTGCATTCATTTTGTTTCTCTGTTGGCAGGTGAACCTGTGTTTTGACCAGTTTGTATACAAGCTCAGTGATCAGATATTTGCTTACTACAAGGCACAGGCATGCGGGTAATTACGTTTATTTTGCTTTTACATGTAATATTGGTGTTTGAAAAGAAAGATTAATAAGAGGAAGTCAGGTGCATTGTATTTTAAGGATCACTTTAACTTCAATTTATCTAAATATAAAAGCTACTAGGAATGTTGCTGCCAAACACATTTACATGCCAATTGTCTGGCTTTATATTAAGTGAGAAAAGTGTGCAAATTAAACTAGTTGTATTTGCTTTGTAGATTATCTCATATCCAGTCATGATTATAACATAGATTTTGCTAGAGAAAGCTCCAGAGTTCTGGCCCTATAACTCCTTTATCCATAACTATAAACCGTACAGTTTTCTGTCGTTGCTATTAGAAAACAGACAATCTTCTTATGTGTACATCCTGGCCTTTTTCCCACATGTACATGTACACGATCCAAAATGCTGCAAACTGATTCTAACGATTTTTTTCTAAACTTTCTCAAAGTGGAATTTTCTAAAAACTGACCTTTGAATTGTTAGAAACGAACAACAAATTCTGGAGAGTACTGTTTGGGTAACGGATTCAACAATGATGCTGTACTGACATCCCAACAAGTCACAAAACTTTTGGCTGTGAATGAATAGTGAAATGGAAGAAATCAAGAAGGTATCAACACAGGGTGCAGATAAACTCTGTCTAACCTAACATTTGTAAAGAATGCTAAACCC